>BMAW01064726.1:617233-696722 GCA_019974015.1 Nephila pilipes | reverse complement strand
CATTATTTTATAACATTACGCACTCATAATTCTGTTCAATTAACTTTCCCAAACTTAAAAATCATTTGAAAATTAGCCCTACTCGACTGATATACATCAGCAATATATTTTGGAATCCCTTCATATCATACTATGTGAGTTACCACATAATCTGGAGATATGGCTAAAATTCTCTTTCTTCTGCTGTAATCTTGGAGGCAAAGCTACATTAAAACATTGCCATTTGAATAATGTATACTTATCTCCTCTCTCTCTCTCTCTGTCAAATGAATAAACAATTTTAGTTGAAAAAAGGAGCGTTTATTACAACCCTGAATCATAATTGCTTTTTACACTTCAATTCGGGGTCATATTATATATATATATATGCAGACTCTTAATTCTGAAGAAAAAAAAATTAGATGTCTGTTGACCACTGAATTCACCGAATTGTATCTACGTACTTCGAACTGTTGGATTGTCTGTCTCTGGCTTCTTGGTTTTTGTTTCTCAGTCTTTGCAGTGGTATGCAAATAGGTATAGCTTAACTGGTAATAAGTAACTGTGCCAATACCGAAAACGTAAATTAGCGCTATTGACGTAGTAAGTAAGTATATTATTTAATTTTTTGTTTCAATGAGTATCGGAATTGGCTGGCAACACTAACCAGAAATAAACTGATATGCGTTTGATGTACGGTGGAGCAAATGGTAATAGGTGTTTATCACAGCGGATGTACCAACAGTAATATCCTAGGAAAGGTTGTCCTTACTCTAGTACCTTCACAACGATCGATCGACTATTGCAGATGAGGGGGGCCTTCCACTCAGCATGGCTTGATGTCAGGAGACCGCTCAGTGTACGCTCTCCTAAAATGGAAGAAACTGTGCAGCAGAGAATTACCAATTCTCTAATACTGCAAAATGAATCCCTTCGAAAACCACAAGGTACAGCTTCTATCTGAAGACGACTATCCCCGTTCGGAGCATTTCGGGAGTTGGATGTTGGACGTTAACTCATATTCTAATTCTAACGTCCTGCAATTGTTTTACTTTCTGATGAGGCCAGATCTCTACTTGTAAGGAATTGTGAAGGTGATAGTAAAATGAAAATAATGCTAATTTTTGTAAACTTATGGACCCACTAAGGCAGTAACAAATAATACCTTCCAGAATTAGAAAATACACGAGCTTAGATGACAAAGATGTTGTTTGAAGAATGATATCACTGTACATTTTTCTTTGCAGCTGAGAAATACTGCAAAAAAAATAACTTAGATTGCACAGTTTTTTATTAATTTAAGATAATATTCCTGGGTATCGCCCTCTCCGTAAAGCACATTTGCAGAATTGTAAAGGTTAATTTTCTACACCAAATGCAACAGATTTGGTACAACCAATAGACCAAGGAACTATTCTACATTAAAAACATATTATTTAATGGAAATATTTGTTCATTGAATTCAAGCAACTACCTCGGATAATCCAATAATTCTCCAGGAATTTTCGAAGAATTTGAAACTGTAAAAGCAGAAAAAAAACGCTGAACTCCTCTACATAAATTGCAGATTAGTGAATGAGAGCAGTGTGGCAGAATCTTTTGCCAGAATATGAAAATATTTTTTGTGCCTGCAATAATCCTGTCGATAAAGTTACTAACGAAATTAGTACGATTCGAAAATATCTAAGTTTTGAAGATGTAGGTTCGAAGATTGTGTGAGAAACTTTGGAATCATATTCGAAAGACTTATCTGATCTCGATATTTGTGCAATTCGGTATCAATGTTCATAAAAGGAAGAGGAAAATTGAGATGAAAGAGAAACATCGCAGATTGTAGAAAAATATGCAATTTATCTCAAGGATCAGTTGATTGAACTAATCAAGGATCGCAATCAAATATAAAATTAATATAGATAAGTTATATTAGATTGATATTAGAATCTATCATTCTCCGTAATTTATGTATCACTACTTATAAAACATTAAAATAGACAGCTTATTAAAACTTATATTCCTTTTAAATTGTAAATAATAATGATTGATGTACTTATATGCTTATGAGTATCGTTTTCATATTTTGTAAATAATAAAATATTTCTTTATTAATCATACAATCCTTTCTAATTGTTTATTGGTGTGAAATTGCACATTTCTGAACGCTTTGAGATATAACTACTTATAATTGTAACAAAGTCAAACAATACTTGTAACAAGAAATTATTTATCCATTGAGAAATAAAAGTAAATTTTCCAAAAATCTACAGTGAAAACACTTTAATGTTCACATCTTTGATATTATAATACGATTCAAAAAATCATTTAAAATTTTTTTAATGGAACATCAATATTGTATTTGTCTTAATTATGCAAATATTTTCATCACGTTTCCCACTAAGGCTTTATAACGACATCATTAATTACACACTGCTAAGATTAAATTCTGCGGTAACGGTATTATAATACATTTAAGATTTTAGTTTCTTGTACCGAATATATATCGAATTTTCACTACTTTGTCACTCTTTCAAAGTGTCTGAATACATTAAAGATTAAAGTTTGTCTAGTTTTGAGTTGTCTAAGGAAACTGTCAAAACCAGATTGTCGCTGTTAAACAATCAAGACAGTTTCACGAGTAATGAAATCCGTATAACATCTTTTATCTATTCACATTTTCGTCAAAGTTCCGGACCTTTAAGAAATTGTGCTCCAGGCACATGTCAGAAGTTTAAGTAAAAAAATTCCAACGCTAAAAATTTTTTTAATGTCTTCCATTGTGTTTTTACTAACTTCGAAAAATCGATCCTTGATATATTTTTTTTATCTTCTTTTGCTTTTGAAACCTCAAGTGAGATGTCGTGCACTTTTTCTTAGATGTCAGTTAGTAGGATAAAGAGGATTTACAACAATCTTGAGTAATAGTAACTCTTAAAATCTCTAGGCTTAACCACAATACCACCTCGAACTAAAGCTTCATTTTTTTTTATCGAAGCGTAAACTCTAGTAATATGGCCTTTGTCTTTTTATTTGGTATCTGGGATCCTTTTTGTTTCTTTAACAACACTTTACTCTCTGATTTATTTTCTGGTTTTTTTTTTATATTTGTATTATTTTGTTCCAAAGAAAGAGCTCTGAATCCTTGATCTGAACATTAGTTTTGCTCCATATTATTCTTAGAGGTTTTGTAAATTGCTCCAATACTTCTTTTTTTTTCTTGAATTGAAAACTATAAAAAAATGTACAGACAATTTATGAGCAATGCGTTTCGTAATTGTCGGTTTTTGTCTGTGACACTGCTTTATTTAATACACTACTGTTTTTCCGGATATAAAAATAATTGAAATATGAATGTGCATAAATTGATACATGCCTAGCTATTAATTACACAGAATTTACTCAAAAATAATAAGACAACAAAGAAATGGAAATAATCATTCTGAACCTCTTGTATAAATGTGTGGGAGATTGTTTACATTATCAATTATGGAATATCATTTTACAACATACATAAATAAATAAATGGAAATCATGATACAACTTTAATTTTACAAAGATTTAGAACTTCTAATTTAATATTTATATAGTTTTCGAGAAATATATTTTATTTTTATTTATTCCCTAATATTGGTTTGAATTTCATTATCAGTTAAATTAATAGGAATATAACGCTGAAATAACCATAAATATGAACTTGATTATTTGAGTAATTTTATCTAAAATACCCACATTTATATATATAAATAAAATTATTTCACTTAAATTTATTTTAATTTCTTAATGTTTCCTGTACTTCAACTATCATAAAGGGAAGCTCATCTTATTTCCTGGTACAAATTTAATTGATCTTCCCATTAATTTTATTAAGCACTCATCAATCTGCAAAAATTAGCATCTTCCCATGATAGAAGCTAATTGGGAGATTTTCCTATCGAAATTTAGTTGCCACCTAAAATAGCTAAAGATCCCTAAATTTAATATCGCGTGATCTAAATAAATCCTTGCACTTAAATTCTGAACAGGGAAAGTTTCTCTCTTTTTTGCTTTCGCTTCGAAAGAGGATGGACGCACGTCTATAACTATCTTGATGTAGCATCATCTTTCTCTCGAATTGAATATGAAATAAATAGACTTTACTAAGATAAACCTTTTTCCTTCGCCACTATTGTTTCAAAATTTAGAATCTTCTTTTCATCGAATAATATATATATATTATACATTAGTAATATTGAGGCTGTATAATCTTTATTTTGTTTCATATCTCATGAAATAAATAATGTATTGTTTAAATTTACACTTTTAGAATTGAATTTAATATTTTTAATTTTAAAACTTTTAAACATATCTTTTAAATATTTAGCAAGATTTTTTACTGAATATGAAAATATAATAATTTGTTTAAAGTAAATTAATGTAAATTTTATTTGGCATTTTTCGGAATTTGTCTAATAACTTTTTGAAATATATCTGAGGAGATTTTATATTCAAAGGGCAAGCGATTAAATTGAAAAAGACCAAAATTTAATACGAATGAGAATATTTCAACTTCTTTGTCATCTAATTTAATCCACTAATATTCTGAATAGATGTATAGAGAGGAGAAAATGTTTGGATGTTTTCAATTTAACTAAAACTGCACCAATACAGGGGATTAATTCTGCATCTAATTTTTTGATAACATTGAGTTTACTATAATCGACACACAATCATGTGCGAGCTTTGTCCTTCTTTTTAAGAGCCATAGTTATAAGTGCAGCATAAATCTAGAAAATAGTTTAATCAATTTGCATTTTAACAATGCATCTAACTGTTTTTTTATTATTATTATTATTTCCGCATCATAAAAAAGGGGTATTTTTTAATATTTCCACAAGTTATAAAACGATGGTTAGCAATATGTAATTTTAGGTGAGTGTTATTTTAGAGAGGGAAGATACGTTTTACTACACCCACAACAAATTTGTTTTTAACAGAGCACGTTTTATAATTGTGAATAATTATTTTAATATTATCAAAGTTACTGTAAGGAATTGTTTCTAAAGTAGAAACCTTAGTACTTTCTTTATTGATAATTCTGTCTCAATTCACTTTAAGCATTTTTTCAAAATTTGGAGTTTATTCTTTTCTCTTACTAATTTATTAGATTCCCCTTATTTTAAGATTTATTTATCTATTTGATATACCTTTTTACACTAAAACTAAAAATTAGTTCAAAACTACTCGTGGATTTACAAGTAATAGTCATTATTAAATAAGGATGTTCTTAATTTAAAATGATGACTTGAATATTTTTATTTCTCTCAACCTTAATTAAAAGTAATAATTTCCCTGATCTCTATTTCTCCGTTAATGGTATAGATGCGTGATTCGTTGCATTGCACTTATTACTCTACTTTTATTTCTTTAATACCACTTTTTGGCATGATGGTTACAATCAAGCTGGTATCTAAGGGGAGTGTAACATATTTAATCTTGCATTGATGAACATTAGTTCTCATCTTTGGTGGGCAGTATTTTTGTTCTGGTATGGTCTGAAGACCGCGCCGCGCGCGCGCGCGCGCATTTTCTGAGTTAGATGGAAAGTTGCAGCATCCACCCTCAAATACGTAGATCGTTAGTTGGAGACGCGATCGGTCCTTTAACATTTTGGGGGGGAGTTGTTTAAAGGGCGTATACTCCTTCAATAGCTTGCCAAGTGCTGATGTTTACAGCTTTTATCTGAAATCTATAGGCCGTTTTGACGAATATTGGCAAGAAGTACCGGATGGTGAGGTGAAATCTCGTTGGAGCCGATGGTGTGAATTCTGGGATATCTACTCTCGTGAATAGGATATTTCTCTGGTTGACCATTATTTTGATTTCTTCATTCAATTTTTCAGGGTTTCGGGAACTTTGTTGTATTTTGACTGAACGATTCTCTTTCCAGTTTTTTTATGTTATTGTATTTGATGAATGTTTCATCCATCTTTATTCAGGTGGATATCTCTTTTATCATGTAGAAATATTCAATGTGCGTCTTATGTGGCTTCTTATTAATTTCTGAAGATTTGATTTTTTTTTCGAACTCGTTCAATAGATTTTGTCTAAATACTATTAAGGTCCTTGGGATGGGCTTGGATTTGATTTTATACTGGAATACTCCAATGATTATCTTCGTTAAGAAAAGAATTTTTACTTCTCAGTTATTTCCAGCACTTTGGCTACTAATTCAAATTGTTGTAGATAGTTTTCAATAGGAATTTCCTTCAGATAATTATCAATAAATGTTTGGATATCTTCGAAGCGTGCATCGAATTTTATAACAGTAAGAGTTTTTTTATGTTAATTCTCAGTACTTTACGCTTGACTTTGTGGTTTGATAATTCCTTAACTCTTAAATAATTTATCTAAAATTCCATGGAAATAATACAGAAAAATTTTCAGCTACTTATTTAAGGTTTTAAAATGAGCGTAGTCGGATTCCAGAAACTCTACTTCAAGCACAGAGAGAAAGAAGCCGTTTAAGTATCGTAAGAGTTTCTTACAACAATTTTATGAATTTGGCGTATTTTGCAATGCCTAAAATTTAATTTTCTTGGTAAGAATCTTAATTTTAAGTATAAAATCCATTTGCTTACACCTTAATTTTACATGCTTTATTCTGACTTCGGTTTGCCCAGCGGGTGACCTTAGGAATTTAAACTCTCTTATTTTAATCACGTACAAATAAAGAATTTTAACATCTTAATGATTCTACGTATTTTTCCGCCATGTCATATTATTTATATATATATATATATATATACATAGTTGTTTATTAATTATAAATATTTTAAAAGCCATTTAAAAATAACTTTCATATACTATTTCTTTTATTTTTTCTGTTGTTATAGATTTTAATTTGTTATAGAAAATTAAGAGAATCAGTAGAATAGTTTAAGAACAATTCAAAGGTAAATTTTTACCAATTTATGTACCACGTGAATAATTATATACCTCATACACACTCAATGCTCTTTAGCTCATAATAATTCGCTTAACCAATGAATTACATTGATTTCGAAAGTAATTTTACCGCGTTTTTCAGTATTTTATTTTAATTATTTTACAAATAATGAAAGAGGAGAATTGCTTAGAATATCATACTCAAATTATTGAGCAATAAGAGAAAAATACATTTCATTCATGTTTATATAAGCAGTTTTTAGGACTTGTTTCTTGATATGCAATTTCCTGGCCACACCTAATACATGGTCAGTTACAAATTGAGGCGCTTAATAAAAATCTACCTGCTTTCAACAAATAAATTTAATATACTATTGATATTTTATCATGCAGAATATTGTATAACTGATCGAAATGTTGTTAATTCAACAGAATTTAATGATATTAAAACCTGTAACACTCGATCGATCCGGGCGTCATCTTGTGCCATCATTAATTTCAAATATTAAATACTGCGACACAAATAATTACAGAACCACCAAAACAACTTTCACAATTTATTAGTATATATTTACTATGACATCAATAATTATGCTCTCCAGGTTAGGTTTTCTAATGCCTTAGTTCAACCTACCAATAATAATCTAACAGCCTCTTACCAATATCTTTTATCGGCTGCAACTCCGAATCTAGAACAACTGCTGAAAATACTAGATCGAATCCTTTTCCCGAGTAACCTTTACTCGCACCTCAATACTAGTCTGTAATTCCGCCTTCCTCTTATATAGCACTTAGACTTAACCTCTTCTCACTACAACGCCTCTCTGATCCTCCGTCAGATACTCTTCTCCTTCAGATGAAGTTTATATAGTTCTCAATTCAACCGCTACACTTCATTCCTAACTGCTTTACATATTAATGTTCTTCATCACATTTCATTTTTGGTTGGGCAAAGGTTGTTTAGTGAAAGCAATCAATCTCAATTGAAAGTCCCCAAGGTTATTGAAGAGAAACCGCAAATAGCCCAATGTCACAAACCTACTTCTTCTGATTTGTAGAACAATTGATATTCATGAAATTAGTTTAACACCATACTAAATCGCAGTGCTATCATCTTAAAAAATCAATATATTCCTATGTTTATTACATTGATGAGAAGTAACCCATTCTATTTCAAATATTTTAAAAAGTTCTTGAATGGTTTTTCCTTTTTCAGCTGTTCGACGACAGAGCCATACGTTGTTCTGAACGATGTCATTGCCCAGATGCATATCCGCAATGTCAAGATGGTGTTCCGGTAGTCATGGATGGTTGCGGATGCTGTCCGGTTTGTGCTCGACAACAAGGCGATGTTTGTAACACCGTACAAGTATGCGATGTTACCAGAAAACTGCAATGCATTTATTCCGATGCCTTCTTCACTACTGGAATCTGCAGAGGTGAGATATTATTAAATAATTGAATATTTATACATATGACATAATCATAAATTATCAGTTAATAAATTTCTTCAATTGAAAATTATTCACTTGGAAACAAATGCCATCAATTTCAATCTTCCTATCTCTTATAAAGGTGAAAAACTCAGTACTTAGTTATTACCTAAAATGTGAAAAATTAAATATGATAAACATATTTTTCATTGATATAACTATTAATTGTTGTATTTTTTAATGTTGATAAAGTGCATATTCGGTATAAAACAAATATTTTGAGTAAATCATTAGTATTGTGTTTAAAACAGATGGTTCTTAATTATAAGTATTTATTCTAAATTATAAACTTAAATATCAACTTCCTTTAGCTTTTTCATCATTATTCCTTACAAATATTACTCAAAATTAAAATATTCATTTATGAGAAGAATTTTTTTAGAACACAACACATATTTTTTTCTTGTAAAATATTAGGAATATGCCTGTTTTTTAGGTGTACAACTACAAATGGCAACTACATATTAAAACACTTATTTTTTTTATTTATAATCTATTAAGATACAGCATCGTAAAGGAAAGAACAAACTTCATGATAATTTTGGTGATATTAAAATTATGAGCATTGTTTTAAGGAGATGAAATATTATTATTTTTATTAGTGACATTGATGTAAGTTTCTTAGTTTATCTTATTATTAAAAACTGTTGAATCGTTTTTAAATGGGTTGCTCGCTACTACTAATATGATAAATATGTTTTTAATTTCCAAACAAAGTAAAAATATTAATAACAGGCTAAAATATTCTAGTATGTTAATTATAATGAAAAAAAATGACATATACCTAAAAAGCAGCCTTTACTTATGATACGCCAATTAATTTTAAAATTATTTTAAAAAAGATAAATATGAAAGGAAAACTACGCATTTTTATTGATTATAAAAACATTAAAAAAAGTAATTTGTTTGAAATATCCTTTCATTTTTAGTTTCTGCAAGCCTTGTATACATAATTGCATATCATACGTAAAATATTTACCTTAAAATGCATAAAAACAGTGAAAAAATTACATCGATTAAATGTATAACTATTTTTGTTTGTATATAAAAATTCTCGTTTTCATCTAGGGTAATGCCTAATTTTACAATTTTGTTTTCAAGAAAGATTTTGATATTCATCCAAAAATTCTAACTAAATTAATGAGAACAAAATAAAAGAGACTGGTTGATAATGAGAGTATTAGGAAAATATATTTCGTATTTATTGAATTAAATCATAAAATAAACGGCATATGTTGAATGAAAATGCTTGACAAGAACATCTTATGAACTTCCTAGTTTCTGAAATAACTTCCTAGCCTTTGGCTATACAATAGATACTCCTGCTCCAAATTACCTCTTAGTCCTCTTTGTTAGTGATAAGTTTATAGCTAACAAAATTAGTACAACGTATCTCTTCTCGTGATTCGTATCAAAACCAACAAACTTAATCAATTTTATCAAAGAAATGCCATAATTTACTAAAACTTTGTGTTTACTACCTCGAGAATGAACCTGAGCATAAAAAAGAAACTTTTCTCTTTCAATCACTTTTCCAGTATCATTCTTCGAAACTTATTTAAGGAGAAGTCTTTGATGCTTGCCTGGATCTCATTAATTAATATTTCATTAGCGTATTCTGAGAAATTTAATTAGAAAACCAAATTAGCAACCTAAGCGGTGAAATAAACGAGTATTGAACAGCACAGATTTGATGGGAAGTTCCTTTCTTTAATAAGGCATGATGTTCAGGTAACAAAACTCGTCGCTGGAAACAGTCTTAGAAGTCAATTAAATAATGACGACACAGGAGATTTTGGAATATTGGAAAAATAATTCATCTCGCTTCGGGCATCACCAAATCACAGGTTTGGTTTTCTTAGTTCTCAGGGAATAATTCCGAAACAATGAGCTAAGGAAGTACTTTTAAAACAAAAGAGCTGAAGATGAGGATTGCAGATTTCGGAAACATATTTGGAAACAAAATAGTTACAAATAAATATTAATTTAATTGTTGGAAGAGGTAGTAGGTGCATGTGGTAGAATAATAAATTCCTAATTTTTAAAAAAAAGAACTAATAAATTATTCTACTTCAATAAAGTTATTGCACTCAAACTGCAAATAAAAGTATTCTGTATAGATTTCTTCAGTTTAATTGAGAAAATATTCAAAATAATCATGCGTTTAGATAATTTTAAAAATATTTTATTGTGATAATATCTGTACGAGAATTGTATATTTCTGTTTTAATACATTGATTCAAAATCATTTGGATCCAACCTCTCTGATACACACATAGATTTAAACAATTCTTCAATATTATATAAATAGCATTTTAAT
Source organism: Nephila pilipes (assembly GCA_019974015.1). NCBI lineage: Eukaryota > Metazoa > Arthropoda > Arachnida > Araneae > Nephilidae > Nephila > Nephila pilipes. Next base: position 686,012 of record BMAW01064726.1, on the reverse strand, counting down.
TAAAAAAAAATAGAAACTTTTCTTTAAAATGTTTAATGTCTTTAAAATGCTTAATGTTTAAAATGTTTGATGTTTAAAATGTTTAATGTCTTTAAATGTCTTTAAAATGTTTAATGTCTTTAAATGTCTTTAAAATGTTAGAAACTTTTCAGATTTGAAGTTTATTCGGCAGAAGCGTTTTTGTGAATGCAAGTTCCACTTATATTTAGTTGATTTATATATCTTAATTAGTTTAATATTAGCTAATTTAGTTAGTTTATTAATTAGTTTTGTTTAGATCTCAGAAGGAATCGAGTGAATTGTTTAGGCACTACAGGGCGTTTCTCCACTATGTGTGTGGTCGTCATTCTAAATACACATACAGCGTAGGCTCAATGTGACCATTTATTTTTTTCCTCCAAAACAGAAATCAGTTAACTCTTAGATAATAGTATGTTTATTCAAGAAAACGTATATCTCCTGATTGTTTTTATTTATTTTTTAAAAAAATCAGAAATGAACACATAAAAATAAATAATTTATGTAATATTATATTTTTCTAAAGGAAAAAAAAGTACTGAATTATATTTGATGTTGATTTCAAATAAAAATGAAATTCTTGACACGTTTTCTTAACATTTACTATAGAACCTAATATATGCCAGGACTGAACTTGCAATTTTGGTTTTTAGCTTGTATATAATTTATTCATATGAGAAAATACCATTTCTACAGATGCTTTAGTGCCTTTTTTATTTATTTATAGTTGGTTCCCTTCATTCTAAAAACGGGATATTTCGGCTTTCCGAAGCTTTGCTTGGGAGAGACTATGATATACATCAGGTCATACAAATACGGAATGGTTACTTTAAAAATGAGACTCATGGTCACAATAAATATGCTGTGAAATAAAACGTTGTCTAACACTTTCACATATCTTTGACCATATTTGTTCAAGACTACCAAAACAATCTATGACAAGGTATGTAAAGGGTATGTTCGCTGTTTCCAGGGTTAGCATACAGAAAATTTTCAATTTGTAATAGGTTATTATATATACATACATATATATATATATATATATATATATAGATAGATAGATAGATATAGATATATATATAGATATAAATTAAACATGTATTTAAATTATATATATACATTGGTAAATCTCAAATGATATTAATCTTAGAATTAATTAACATAGTTTTGATACAAAGAATATTAATAATAAGCTTCAAGTTAACTATGAAATTAAAATTAGTCACTTTTACTTACATTGTTTTTACAATATAAAAGAGATTATAGTCAATATATTTCCTTATATTAAAAAAAGGTTGTGGTGGTAAACTACTTTATTGAGTATTATCAAACATTCTACTCGTATCGTTTAAATACTCCATATTATAATAAAAACATGTTAAAAAGTATTACAAAAATTACTATGTAGAAATTTTTTATAACAATGATAGAAAAATTACCTTGCAAATTATGATAAGATTAATAAGAGAAAGGTAGGACTAAAACAATCAAGTTTTGAATAAGGATGATATTAAGAAAAAAAACTAATGATTTCAATAAAAATTTTAAATAAAAATTTTATATTAAAAATATATAATACGTTTCATTTATATTAAATAAAAATAAAATAAATTATAATAAAATAAATAATAAAATAAAAAAAATATATTGGTAGAAAGTATTTATTACATGATAATAAACTTTGGAGTGTGTGTATTTATTATATCAAGGTCTTTGCAAAATATATATTCTATAAGTACATTATGAGAGATTATTATTTAGAGTTTCAAAAAATAGTATATTGCTCTACCACATTTTTTAATAATTACTTTTTAATCAGATTAATTTTAATAGTGCTCTTAAGAAATAAGAGAAATTAATCTGTATTAAAAATCTTACATTAAAAACGCTTTTAAATATATTGTGAAAAATGAATTATATTATTTTTAAATATAATAATAGCTTAGTTTTAAAAATTAATGTTATATAAATGTATAATGTTTATATAAAGATGATGAATGAGGAATATCAACATGTCATTATAAGTAACTTAGGTGTATTTGAGGATAAAAAAATTCAGATATAACGTATTAATTGCAGACTGAACATTTCAAAAACTAGTATTTATGTGAAGAAACAAATTTTCTCACATACTGTAAATTTTATTATTGAGTTAGGAATTAATTATGATTAACCACTAGAATTACAAATGTGGTATTAAAAATGATATTACAAAATTAGTTTTTTAAAAATTAGATATTACTGATAATGACCATAGATATTTAAAAGATTTTTTTAAAGAAAATATTTTAAAATTCTCTCTCTCTCTCTCTCTGTATATATATATATATATATATATATGAAAATTTCATTCTTAAATTAGCAAATAGTTCTGTTCTCCCTTTTAAAAAATTTGAACAGTTTAAAGACTGTGTTTTTGAAGAAAATTACTTTTATTAAGGTAGATATTAATCAAAATGATGATATCCATTTCAAATATTCTAGATTCACCTACAACTAATTTTCAAAATATATTAGATTTTTGTTATCTAGGTAAAAATATCTAATAATAATGCTATTAAATGCAAATAATTCTACATTATTTTAAATAACAATCATCTTGAGAATTGTAATTCCTTTAGGATAGATTACAATAAGGAGAAAGAAATTTCTAATAAAAGTATCGTTTGCATAAAAAACTAGATTTAATATTATTAGTTTTAGCTCCAATTCACTAACATTATTATTTTTATTTTACTCATACTTTTTAACATCAAATCTCTTATTAAATTAAAATCTTATGAAGCTCTTATTAAATTTAGACCAGTATCTTATAACTGAAATACATATATTACTTTTGCTCGATAAAAGTTAAAAATAATAACACAAAATTCTGAAGATAATTTAAATAATACTATTATTATTAAAACTTATGCTGATATATTAAAAGACTTTACAAGTAAATAGAACTATGCTTTTTATAGCAATGAATTTAAAGATCATTTTAATTCAAAACACATAGATGATCCTATCAAAGTTCTAAAAGAGATTTATAAGAGATTTGATATTTATATGGTTACTGCATATGAAAAAATTGATTGCTTAGTGATAAAATTTCTTACAATTTTTAGTTATTAAATATATATAAATAGATAAAAATTATACCACAAAGTGGTAGTGGAAGTAATTCTTTAGCAAATATTTATTTATATTTTGATGAAAATAATTTTAATGATTATGAAAGTCTTAAGATATTTAGATACATTGATGATGTCATATGCTGTCAAAAAATTAATTATTCATACCTTCAATCTTTCTTTTTTTCTCTAGAGTATTTAAATTTATTGCAAATTGATGTTAAAACAAATACATAGGGACATTTAAATATTTTTAAATAAAAGAAAATAAACTTTATAGTTACATTTTTGACAAGATAGTCATATTTTGTTTGAGATTCATAAAATTCCATTTGAAAGGCAAAATTATTAAATATTAGTATATTTAGAAGCATAGTTTATAATCATATATTTCGTAATTTTAGATTTGTTACTAAACTACAAGATATTTTAATTTTTTTTCATTTCTATCTGCAGGAATATTGTTCTTCGAACCTTTTTAAGAACGACTCAAAACACAATGATTATAAACTTAAATAATTTCTTTTATTTTATTTGTAGTTTCTTAAGATTAAAAAAATTCTCTATTTATTGTTTTAAAGACGTTTTTACAATTTTTCTTGCATTGGTATTATTTCTTTCTCATAAAGGGCATTACTATATACTTCCGGTTTAGGTTAAGTGTTGTGATGAATGGAAGCTATCTATTTTGTGTCTGTTTTTACAAAGATTTTCTGATTTTCACTTGGTGTGTGTCATCAAATTTTCGATCGTTAATTTAACCAACTTCCCATCAAGCTATAACTCTGAAACTTTGGGAATCGCTCTTACACGCCTAACAATGCAATATTTAGACTTTTGCGACAAGTTTTAAGTAATATTTCAATAATTTTAATAAGTCAAAATATCCCTCCCACAAGGCGCTTTTAGGATTGAGGAAAAAATTTCTTTCCCCCTCTGGGAACATCGGGAATTCCACATACGCCACATGAGGTATCGCAAAAATTTTTTACTAACAAAGGGGAGATAGTAAAGGTTGCTGACTTTTAGTCAGTAATTATTCGCAAGAAAGAAAGTTTCCAATATTTCGCGCATGTCATATCACAATAATTTTTTCTGAATTCTGGTTCCCATTTTTAATGGAATAACTTACAAACTTTCAAATGCATATTTTGATTTTATATTATGGATTCTTTAATACACTCACACATGTCTCTTTTTAAGTAAATTTTAAAGTTAAAAATTATGGTTTCTAGAATTTGAAGCACAGCCTTTCAGAAGTACTAAGAAAATAGAATTTAAATTATTGGCATATTGACTAGGAATCATGAATTAGTAAAAATTATTAGATACCTAACTTTTATTTGCACCATTCGTAATTTCTTAGTCTACGCAAATTGCTAAAAATAACTTAATCTGAAAAAGAATTTATTGTATCCATTGCTTAATTATGAGATAGATTGATGAAGGATGTGGTGCAATATAGGCTAATATCCCTTAAGTATTTGAAAAAATGTTATGAAAATATTAATGAGGCATTATATAATAAATATTTGTTTGTTAAAATAATTTCAGAATTTTTCTTAAAAAGTTTTATTCTTATTTTTGAGCAATGTTTGCATGTTCTTTAAAAAATAAAAAAGTTTGTTTGTGTTTTGTCCACGTTTTTGGGTATAGAAGAGTATGACGCGTAATATATGTAGATTTATCTGCACTTAGCCAATCATACTCAAATTAGCCTCACCTCACCTCCACGCGGTTAGATCTGGTAATCAAAAAATATTTGGAAATTAAGAAGAAAAGTCTTATATGTGTTGTAAAATTTTTCAGTAAAAAATATTCAATAAATGATTGAATAAATTGAAATTATAATTACATTTTTTTATGTCTTTATCACGTGTTTGTTTTGAATTTAATGTATAATAATTAATATATTTTGTCATTTTATAAAAACGTATTTTTTAAAAACGTTGATTTTTATCTCGAAATTTTATCTGTATGACATGTGATGTCATACAGATAAAATAGATAATTTGTGTTAATTTTTTAACCTTTTGTATTTTAACTTAGATTTTTCTTTTGATTTGGGGTCTTGAAATGTATTTTGAATATATCTTTCGGTTCACATACTCATTAACTTCTTTTTACCTGATGTTATTTTGATTTTAAGGGACTTCCATTCCCGTTTATGTTTTTTTTTTTTTTGTTTGGAAAAGTTTGTTACTTGTAAAACATTGTTTTATAAGCATTACATCTGTCTTAAACCTGATTCAGATTTAGAAAATTTTATATTTCAAATTCTCTTTGGTGTATCAATTCTTATAGTCATTTTTTAAGAATTCCTTTATACTATTTCAAGAGTACTGTTTTATCTTTTAGCTATCAGTTGAATTTAATAAATTTTGTGGTACGCTTATAACATATTTATTTATTTTGTTTTGTAATATGTTACTATTACTCTTGTTTAATGTTTTTAGGCATTCAAAAATGATCAGTTTCCCTTCTGTTAGAATCCTTCTATAATCTTTAAAAAATAAATAGCATTATTTCTTTTTTAATAAATACTTTTTTTCATCAAAAAATAGAAATTTTTTAGAGAGACACTAGTCAAAATAAGAAAGTACAAAAATGTCTAGAATGACGTATGTCAAGAAGAGAAATAATAAGTAAGTGTACAAAAATATATGCAGAATATTATCAATTATTTAACCAAACTCTGTGTATTTGAATACATACATAATATATCCATATATGACATAATATTCCAAAAATAAATTTTTAATTTGATTGTTACTCCAAATGAAAATAATACATGATATCGAAGCAAGCGATGAGCGAACTAACTTTGGATATTTGCTTCTAACGATTTACTAGTGCGTTAGTTGCTTATCTCTACAAAGGTTTACTAATTATTTGGTTACTTTAGTTCCATATAAATCTAAATAATTATTAACAATTTATACTAATCATTTTAATGAATAGGACCGATTGATATACTTAACATGTTAAATTCATTATTGAATAGAAATACGTAACACATATAAATTCAGATATTGTAATTCATGAAATTTTCGAAATATTATCCGAGATTGGTATGCAAGTGAATTACAAAATTTATAAAAAACAATTTATTTTGAAAATCTTCGCGAAGATTCTACTAAGTTAAAAATTTGAACAAAAACTTAATTTTCCAAATTCTGTAAGGGATTGGTTTACACAGTTACACAAAAAGGTTTGTAAATAATAAAAGTTCACGCTATCACTTTTTTGCGTTACTTTCAATCTTTACGCTATCATGCTTAAGATCTTAAAATTATCAATTACATCACACTCAATAAAACATTTTATCCTTTCTAAACTAATATTTTTGTAAGTTGAATTGAAGAAAACTAGAAATGGAAATAATAACGTTTCAATGAAACCATTTCTGTCTAGTATTATTGCTTTAACCTTTGGAAGCAAACATTTAGATTTTTTTTCCAAGTGTTTTACTCTACGTAAATAAAGTTAGAATAAAAATTAGTAACAACGGAAATTAGAAATTAAAATAATCGTATTGACTCTAATTCATACCGTAGTTGGATAATACATGTCATTACAAATTATTGGAATTTATCGAAGCATGATAGATAGGGAACCGAAGTGGAAAACAGAAAAAAAAATTCTTAATTTCCTCGAAGATTCAAAGAAGTATAAAAAATATTTTGATATGATTAATGATATACTTTGTAGAGTAAAACATAAAAAAAGACATTTGAAATTGGAGAAATACTATTTGTATTCCTCGTTAATTTTGTTTGTCAAAATAAAATGCAATTAATTCTTTGATGAATTTTGAGGATTAATTTTTTTATTTCCGAAATATATTTACATTTTGATTTTCTTTTAATATTAAAACGCATAGTTTTGTAAGATTAAAATGTGTTCTTTTATTTAAATACAAAAATGATATTGTACCAGTTACAAAAAGAGACTCATGACCAAATAATTATTTTGCAGTTTCATAAGTTATGAAGGTAACATATAATAATTTTAAATTTAAAATTCTTGTTTGTTTGTTATAGAAATAGACCCATTATTATTTAGATCATAATAACTAATTTTGTCATTGAAAGTTTTCAATCAATAAATCAAAATAAAGCTGAAATCTTAACTTAATAGTATTCATAAGCATTAGTTTTTATTTTTGGAATATATATATATATATAAGTTAGAACATACGTATGATAGTCTTCGAAAATGTAGATTTTATAAAAAATTCGTTTATATATTATTGTACTGAAAACAGAAAATATTTGTGTGTATTTTTCTATATAATTATTCTTATTTTATTGCTTTTAAGATTTAAATGTTTTCTCACTATAAGATAACAAACGTCAATGTATAATTTTCTGCACACTATTTTAATAATAAACTTGTGATATTATGGACGTATTATACTTAACATGTAAAATTTAACTTCACTTATAATGTTTAATTTCTAGAATTTGAAGATATATATTTTTCAGGAGACAGCTACCAAGCAAAAAGTCCCCACGTTTACTAAACTTATGTACAAGTGAAAATAAGAGAATAAAAAAAAAATATTTATTCCTTTAACATGTGTTTAATATTAATTATGCACTGGTGGAAAATAAAATCCCAACTACAAGAAGAAACTGTGCTGAATAAACGAAATTTGGGCAGCGTGTTAGCATATCTGAAACGTAACGTCTATTCAAAACTCGTGCCATACAAATAAGAGTGGCGTTAGAAGTGCCATTACGAATATGTAAATCATGATTTGCTTCAATACGGGATGAAAACTTCGTGAGCGATATTTACCTTCCAGATCGGGGGGAGGGGGTAGACTAGATTTGAGTCAAGAATTCCTTTTACAAGACGATGAAATCAATATTAGAAAGTTATAGAGTTTGAAAAAGGCTATGTAATAGGGTTATGAGGTGATGTATTTTCTTTTCGTGAAATTGCACAAAGACTTGGCAGAGATGTCATGTCCTCACTTTACATGTTGTTGGTGACATTGTTCATGGTAAGTTATAGTCTCAAGAAGACAGATGTTCGGCTGCATACAGGTTGTTGCTGAGAGAGACGACAGCAGTGTTCTCCACATAGTTGTGGCCCTTTGTACTGCATCTAATGCTGAAATACAGGCTTCCATGGGTGCCAAAGTGACATAGGGAATTATAACGAGTCTTGTTCATGATGGACACCTCCGAGCTTGGCACTCTGTAATATAAATGCTTTATATCCGTATCACTCCCTTCTGCGACTTAAGGGGTGTGAAACTAGAGCTACTTGGAAATCAGTTTTATTTTGAGATAATACCTTTTTTCTGTTTTGGAGATGTTGATGACCGTATGTTCATTAAAAGGAGGACAAAAGAACGCTTAAAAGTAAGCTGCCTGAGGCATTGACACATTGGAGCTATTGCTGCAAGAGTTATGGTCGTCAAAAGAGCAATTTTCTGTTATAGTAAAAGAACTATTGTCGTTGTCCTAGGCAGATTGAGAACAAATTTGTTCAAAAAACTGGTGATTGATCTGATTGTGTTGCTATTCTTGATAACTTTTCCATGTAGCATTTTACAAAAGGATAACGTTCGTCCCCGTACCGTTGTTGTCCCCTATCGCCTAATTAGAGCGAATACATATTTATTTGGCCTGCGGAATCAATAAATCATTTTCTTATTGATCCTATATGGAACGTTACTAGACGAGAAATCGAGGATCATCCACAATAGGCATGGATCGTTGCTGATTTGTGATCAAATATAAAAGGCAGGAAACTTTCTCCTTCGAGTTGACATATAGTCCTTGTTCTACACAATGTATGCTTGTGTTAAAAAAGTAGTGACTACAGTGATTATTAGTGTACAACCATTTTACTTGAAGTGGCTCATCTCTCACGTGTATTAATATTTGACCTTGGAGCTTTAACACTCGATTACTAACCGTATATCTCCGAAACACATGGACACACTTTTTTTTGCTGACTGTAAGTTCATCAGCATTAGGAAAACTACTTCCCCAAGCTATCTTCTAAGCATTAGGAGAGCTATATGTTAATTTAGTCTTTGTTATTATAAAGTCATTGACTTTGCTAACCCTTATATTTCTCAGATGCGAAGGCAACAGACTTTTAAGAAATTTTGATGAATCTGAAATTTTGTTGTGTAGTTTTACTCCAATTATTTAGGATTTAGATAATGTAACCATCATTAGCACAAATTTCAAGAAGCAGATAATGAAAAATAAATGTTAATCGGTTAGCTCCTATTCGTGACTTTTTCGAAAATTTTGTAAAGGACTGTAAAATTTGCTACTTTGTGGGATTGAATACAACACTAGATGAAAAACTAAAGTCGTTTAGAGGCAGGTGCTCATTAACTCAATATTTTCCATCGAAACGCATGAAATGCAGAATAAAAATAATTTGAGGTGTAGATTCCAAAATATTTTATTCCACTAATTTGGAAATTTATGCTGGAAAACAACCGAAATTTATGGAACCGGAAAGCCATACCAATTGAGCTACAAAAACAAGGATATAACAAAAATATTGACTGCTCCCATGGCTAACACCGGACGTAATGTCATAATTGATAATTCGTTTAGTGATGTATATCAGAAAAACAGGACTGGTCTTATGTGGGAATGTTGAAAAATAAACACCAAGTAGCAATTTTCCTAAGAGAAGAAAGAGGGGAAACACAGATAAACTTTTTCCAGCGTTTTTGGATTTCGAAAGAAGGAATGCTAGTTTATAATGTTTCACAAAAAGCATAAAAATATACTGTTGATCTAAAATGTACACAAGAATGATTCAATCAATGAATATTTCAGCTAAAGGAAAAAGCTTGAGATAACATTTTACAATAAGCATAAAATAGAAGAATAGTTGACAGAGTTCTCCATTCATAATATTGCAAGGGTTACTAGAATATGACCTATAATTTTTTTCATCCCTGTACATTGCTGGAATTAATGCTCATGTTATTCATATAGAGAATAGAACTGAAGTTCTTGAACTTTGGCTGTTTATCTAAGAACTGGGAGAGATTTTACAGTAAGTCACTTTATTAGGCAATCACTTATGCTTCATTTACCTCCATCGATCTCTGCGATACTTCGAGAAATTACATCTGTAAATCAACACCCTCAAGAGCATTGACGATGGAAAAAAAATGCAACTGCAAGTCTTGTGGTCAGTATTATTCCTCTCTGAAACATTATGCTTCTTTGGATTATTGGAACAAAGCATGTTTTGCATTCTTGTGACAAAGAAATTTCAAAAGAAAAAAGAAAACACACAGTGACTAATTTGATAATGTAATGTTTTTTACCTATTAACGTTATTATTGTAGATCATATTGTAAGTTTTTAAAAATAATGTAAAAAAATTGCAATTTGTCCATTGAATTTTATGAGATCCCTAACTTCTTCTCATTTTATATATTATACACATCACTATTTTTCCTTCGTTGGAAAAATCTAAACAATACATTCCTCTAATTATTCACACTTTTTTCCTGAAGTAGTGGTTTAAAAATTGATATATTTAGGGTTTTGTGTCATGTATCTCACAAATAAGACGACATAATTGACATGATTTTTTTTAGGACAATAATCGAATATTAATCAAATAAATGTGTAGTCCAGATACATTCTTTGCTAAATTTTTGTTGGAATTTCATTTGACACCAATGTATATAAATAAAAGTAATGAGGTACCATGCGATGAATCACCATTTTCTTTCTCTCACCAATTCAGTGCCTAACTTTTATACAAGTTAGAACGGCAGGATTTGTATAGCATTGAATTCTTTTTTTTCACTTTACGAAGTAGAAGTATGCAATAATTATAGAAATAAAATAAAAATTAACTAAGTGGGAGATGTATTTCTATCATATTAAAAAAAAAAAAAAAACTCCCCGGTAAAAAATAAATTTATTGAAATCAGTTCAAGATTTGAAATGTTGACTCTGTAACAAAATATCATTTTCTTCTAGTAAGAAGAGGTCAAGGATGTCATGTTGGTCAGTCTGATTACAGGGATGGTGACACTTTCAAGCTGGACTGCCGGACACAATGCACTTGCCAGAATGGTACGTATGGCTGCGTTTCTTTGTGTCCTCATGAGAATGTACGGCCTTCCGCGGAATGTCATCATCCCCAATTGGTGAAAATGCATGGATCGTGCTGCAGGGAATGGTTGTGTGAATCAACGCTATACGAAGGTGAGCTTGAATACAGTTCCTGATTAAAATATATTTATTTATTTGTTGTCACAATTCTTTTCGATGCATATACATGTAAAAGAATAAATAAAGGAAAAGAATAATAGAGATTAATTGAACGAAAATCTTTGAAATTTATATTCTGTTTTCGGGAGGAAATGTCTTGTAGTTATTTGGTTGAGTAGTCATTGCTTGTAAAATCTTTATAATTATTTGAGATGAAAAAACAACAAAGACATTAAATAAATCAGTGTATCCGTAGTAAATAAGTTACATGAGTTTGTACTGATTCTTTTTTTTTTTGTTTCAGTAATATTTTTCAGTATAAATTAAATTTTAGAAAAGTTGTTTTGTGAGTTTTTTGAACAATATAGAATTTATAGCTCACTCGCTTTTCTAATCCATATGCATTTTTATAATAATGTTCTCATACAAACGTAGTGCAAGAACTTACTCATCTTGGTCCTAAACTATCTCTGAGATAATGCGCAATCTCCGAAGTTTGTATTATATATCGATCTAAAGAAAGTATAAAAAATAACTATTGTTGTCAAAAGTTGTTACGTTAGCTATATATCAGCCGCATAAAGTATATTAGGGCATATCTCAGGGAAATTGATATTCATTAATCTTATGATCTTTTGGCAATTTGCTCGAACATTCGAGTTACGTAAATAAAGCAGAGTTCCTAGGTATGAAGTTAAGAGATTTGTTCTATTCATTACATTGGATCCTGCGGTGTATGCTTTAGTATCTGCGAGTATTGTATGCCTGGGTATAAAGCAGAACCAGCAATAATAAATCAATGTTAATTTTGCAATGGGACTGAATATCTTCTTAAGACTATTACACACACATTCGAACAAATATATATATATATATATATATATATATATATATATTTAATAGGAAGGAATTGAATATTGTTGTATTATATATTACAAGTAAGACAAAAAAAAGTGGAAATCACTTCAATATAATATCTAATATACTTTATTTTAAACCATGAAAACTTGTGACTGAATAATATTTTGACTCTATTTAAAAGTTATCAAAAACAGTAGCTGAAAAATAAAGTTTAAAATTCATCTTGTTCTGAAAACAACAATTATCCGTATGATTAAAATTTCGGCTTAGAAAAACATTAAATGAAAACAAAAATCGTAATTTAAAGCAAATCTAGAACATTTTAAAAAGTAGTTGAAAGATAAATATTTTGTAGGAACGAAATAAAATATTTTGCAGAATTTAAAAAAAATTACGTTCATGGTAGTCCTCAATGAAATAGCTTAGCTATATGAAATGGCTATATGAAAACTTTCTTTTCATTGTTTCGATTATATGAATCTAGTTAAAGTTGTTCATATTAGAGGTAAAAGATGAAAAACCCTACTCAGTTGTATTGTTTGAAAAAAGGATTACTTGAAAAAAAAACCACGGAAAGGGAAAAGGCAGTAAATCTGTCTAGAATTGAAACATTTTCTTTTATCAGAAAAAAAGAATGTAATCAATATAGGAAGTCAACTGGTATAGCTGGTTTATATTTCTGTTACCATTACTTGGAAAAATGGAGAGAAAAAAAATTCCTTCACGAACTTCTCTTTTCCGATCAAAAAATATAGGTTTTTAGCAAAACTTGAGCAACTCTACAATGAGAAACTTGCATTATCTCTTTTTTTCTTTACTTCTTATCTTTATTTTTATCTTTTACTTCTTACTTTCTTTAAGTTGGACAGCAGTTCTTTTGTCTCATTATTACGAACTACAATTGACCATCTTCTATTGTGCTGTTTTGCAGTCTTTGCTTTTTATTCTAAAAATGACTAGAAAGAAATATGTTAGAAAATCTATTTTTTTGTTCCTTTTTTTATTTAATACGGTTTAGTATGAAGTATTCCATACTAGTGTGTTCATTGGCAAAGTAAATTATATCGAAGGTCACGATTGATAGAAATATGATAATTTATTTTTAGCGTTTTTTTTTTCTTTCAAATTAATTATTTAATCACAAAATTATATTATCTGCTTGCAAAATGTTTCACACATTTATCATGATTTATTCATTCCTGCGATGTTTTACAGTATACTAGGACATGGAAACAAGTAATTCAAAAATCGGAACAGAAAAGGGCAAATACACATGCTTAAGCGACAAGTAGAGAATAAAAATGGAACAATGGCAATTGAAACACAAAGTTTTATTTTGACATGGGCAGAATTGGTGTTCAGAATATTCATGAATTCTCTAAGAATTAAAGTAGAAGTAATTAGTATGGTAGAAAATTATAGTTTGAAAAAATATTATTGGACGTTTAAAAATTAGTTAAAAAGAAGTTGGTAATGCGAATTCCTTTTCGAAGTCCAACTAGAAAATTTACTTACTTCTAAATCGCTATAACTGTCTTAACTTAAAATATTTATTTTGAAGCGGCTGGGTATTCTATTCATACATCACACAGTGTGTGTTTTTGTGTACCAATCATTATTAAGTATTTTAAAAATGATCTTGTTAATTATATATGCGTAGATTTTCGGAGATTTGTATTTTTAAAATTTATTGAACAAAATAAATTGAAAAATTACTTTTATGTTCTCATCAAAATATACTCATTTATACGATTTAAAGAACAAGCAACATACATATAAAAACATGTGTTCCATTGCTTTAAGAGAAAGTGATTTTCCTTTTAAAATTTTTGGTAAGTTAATTTGCTGTTTTTTATCTTCAACTCTAAAAAAAGGTTGGTTAGATAAAGTCTTCAGAAAAAGTGAGTAAGCAGTGATGTTCTAAGTGGAGTTTTAAATTTAGTTTTGATGGCATTTGCAACAACGGAAATTGTACGATGTGGAAGTGCTTGTAGACTTGTATTATAGAATCAGAATCTATATCTGACCAGAATCAGTATCCGGTACTGTGACACTGCAAATAACATCTTTGCGCTGTGTTAAGAAGTTCTACGAGGAACATTTCAGTTTAACTCAACATTTCTACTTTCTTCTTCTAGTGTTACAAATAAAACACTTTCATGTTCAGCAATTTAGATTTTTCGTTTCTTTTATTCCAAATTTTGTTGCATTCTTTAGAAAGGAGAGTGATTTTCGATAGTTAAACTTTTTACCATCTTTCTACTTAAATAAATTTTTAATGGATTTTTTCCATGACGATATCAGGGACAAAGACCCGACAGAAAATCCTGTTCACGTATTTACGTCTATAGAATTCCTATGAAAACTTTATTGGGATAAATTTCACATTTAATTAATTGCGGTTTCTTAATTAAGATGATTTTTGTATGCATAGTAGAGCATGGAATCAAGCTCTTCTAACATCAAAACAGAAAATGACAAACACACGAGCTTACACGATAATATTGATTGATTGTTTATTTATATCGAAATTTGAAGTAAAACACTGTCTATTGACGATTAATCCCAAAAACTTGAATCTCAGTAAAGTGATGAGGGCGACATTCTAACTAGCACATCACTCTTCAAACTTCCTCACCATATAAATAAGACTTGAGACCTCAACCAGATTTAACATGCATCAGCCCAGCTACAAGGCAGGTCTTATTTGCATCAGGACTCTAACTCGTGACTCGACGGAAACAATACAGACTACGATTTCACGACCATGGTAACCAGACTACCGCGGCCACTTGCACAACAAGAAACAGTGGCAATCGAAACTCGAAGTATTATAGTTTTTTAAATGAGTAATTATCACTACTCACAAATTTGATGGACGACGGGTATTATTTAGTCTGTCAGGCAGACACAAGAAAAATTACATAATGATAAATAAATCAATGTTATGAAATGTTACTAAAATTAATTTATTCAAATATTCTTAGTAAGAACTAAACAGATTTCTTTTATAAGATAAAATTTTTTTGATTTAATTGTCTTAGGGAGATCTTATTAATATATATAACGTTAGGTTTAGAATCCTATCAAATACTTTTATAGTTCAAATGAATTTGAACATTATTTAAGTTCGATAACGAATATTAATTCACAATTCTGATATAAGATAAAGATTGTTAAATAATTTTGGGCTCATAGTTATAGATTTCTAAAGGTATAGACAGTTCTGGATATACGAGTCCTTCGTAATTCAACATAAAATAAATCTTATATCACTTTATATCTTATTTTATATTACTAGAATTTATTTTTCTTAAGAACATGAATCATATTTCAACTGTGGTTAAGTATTTTATAAATAAAATGTTAAGAAATCAATATTTTTATATTCATAAAGTAATGTCTTTAATTATATATTATTAAATATTAATTTACAATTTAAAAATTTACCTGTATCAATAAGAAAATATAAATAAAATTAATATAAACTTTTCATAGTAATTGATAAGGAATACATACTTATCAAATTTGAAATTAAATTATTTAGAATGTGATAAATTACTATAATATATAAAAATAAATTACGAAAGAGTAATTCAGAAAGATTAAAAAAAAAAAACCGAAATCTTTCTGTGAGAAACATATTCAATTTTTAATATGCCTTATATGACGTATTAATAAGAAAATAAATTTATGACGCAATATGTGTGTGTGTATTGTGCCTAACATAAAAATATGTTCACGTTATTTGATTCTGTTTAGAGGTAAAGGAATCCCTCCAGACATAGGTTTTCATCAATATTCATTTTTACTATTACTCATACTAATAACCATAAATAAGATATACAACATAATATGAAACATGATATGCAAATAGAAAGTACTATCTGCTTAATATTGTGTTGAAATCAATTAATATCGATACAGAAATACAATTTTACATTATCCCTTATATTTAAGATGGCAAATATTTATAACCCAAAATATATTAAACAGAATATCATGTTCCTCACTTTTGGGGCTTTTATTTGTATCCTCTAATAGAAAATGAGATCGTTAAAGAATGAAAATGCTATTCGATATATGTATAAAAAAGGTGAACCTGTTAATCGAATGGACACTTTAAGAACTTCAGAGATATTAAAAATATTAATAACAATTACACAGAATAAATGAATACTATTAAAGTTAATGGATCTTAGTAAATTATATACTTATATATAGTCTCTAATTTTTAAAATATTCATACTTCAGTCTCATACTTCAAATCAAAGATCATAAAGCAGTGTGGGGCTGATATATATTAAGTATGTCTAGACTTAAAAGTTCTTATGTTACAATGAATTTGAACAGCGAAAGTGGTGTGTCAGTCTCGGTCTCATCTTTGCCACTTGGTTGTGAAATAAAATTACAAGATCCAATGTTAATGGTCCTCACATTGCAGCAAGTGGGACGTTATTACACGCATATATAACAAACAAAGATTCTAATTTAATTAATGAAAAGTTAATGAAGAATAAACATAATTACTATCATGAATTAAGGATCATGATGCATAAGGTGATATATCAGACTTCAAATTCCCCTATCGCCTTATTACTTATAATAAAATCAGGACTTGATTTTATGAAGTTACTCTAACGTTTCAAGAAATTAAACTCACCAAATTACCTACTGGAATACTATGGTAGGTCTTTTGAATACATAAATTAAGAACATGTTATGCAAATTGAAATATTTCTTTGGTTTCTTTCGTGTAAATATTTAAGTCGATATTATTTTTCTGTTGCAAGACGATATCTCCAATTAAAGAAGCACGACCGTATGATCATTTAAATTCGCATTTTTCTTAATTTAGTATTTTAACCTCATTTAAATAAAAAAGAAAAGGGAAAGAGTCCTGGAATACAAAGGTATACTTCTATAGTAAAAAGATTTAACACATCTTTCTGCAGATTTATAAATCTTAAATGGAATTAATTTTAAAATCCTATTTAATACTAACAAAAGGTTCTTTCATAACTATGAATTTACAAACACTCGATAAACAGTTTTTTTATTTTTATTTTCTAGCTTTTATTGCTTTAAGCAAATTCAGTAAAACCTCATTAATTTTGATTAATGTGGACCACAATTGCTACGTGATAACTAAAGTTGAAATTAACTGGAGACAGAAAAAAAATGAAATAAAATATGATTACAGAAAATCATCTTTATTCGAAAAAATTCGAGGACGAATCATATTTATAGAAGATAAATACGTTTATGAATGACAAAAATTTTGTGAAGAAAAAAACCTTTTCAAAATGCGTGCTCATATGTATATATTGTATATATATGCCTGTATATATATTGTATATATATATTGTATATATTGTATATATACACAGATTAAGGGCAGGATTTAACGAGTTTACAGAAAATTACAATTAATTAATTACTTTTATAAACTCTATACACGAAATAAAATTGAGACTATTTCATAACCATTTTAAGTTTGCTCTTGCTGTTGTTGCTAAATTAGTGTGATTTTGTTACATTCTTTTGATTCTATTTCTTTCAGAAAAAACATGACAATTTTTTAATAAATTTTATTAGTGCAAATACGTTCAGAAATGAATCTTCTACCTTTTTCATAAATATTTTAGGTACAGTATCAGTTGAGTGCATGTAGTCATCAATTTATATAATTACACTTCTTATTTTAGAAGTTCTTGTTGATTCAGTTTGAAATATGCCGAATCTAAGTTAAGATTTATGCATTAGTTCGGGAATAAATTCCGTTGTGACTTACTGTTATTCCTCTCTTCAGTTTGTTGGATTACTTTCCCCCTCACGTTAAACATTGTATTTACTGCAAATTTCAAGCTGATAATTTCTAATATAATTGCTTATATAAAAAGTACTATTTTTTTGTGTCTACCTAAAGGGCGGAATTTCTTTGAATTTTCGAATTATTAGAATTAGTAAAACAGATAGATTGGGAACTTTTTGTCTTCTTGAACGTTTCCATTTAAAAATACAAGATTTATAGTGAACATAGTTCTCTGTTTAGCAGGATCATCTTAACTTAAAATGTTAAGAACATACTTTTTAAATATTTTTTCCTTCAACTGTTTTGAAATGATATTTTTTCTTGTTTTTATCAAAGAATTGTTTTCGAAATAATGAGGGTAATAAATTTATGCATATTTTTCCTTACATATCCAATCATGTTCTAAAAGGATTTCAATTGTAATGGAATGTTTAAAAATACCTGTTTATTCAAGCATTCCAGGAAGTCATGAAACAAATAATTTTTATTATTAATGCTTTCAGATCGTAAGAAACACTGTCAACCTTATACGACTGAATGGACTCCATGCTCTACCACCTGCGGCATGGGAATTTCATCTCGGGTATCAAATGCTAATCCGGAATGCCAACTAAAGAATGAGACGCGATTGTGTTTACTGAGACTTTGCCCTACCAAAGAGAATCCAGAAATGACGATCCCCCATGGGCATCATGTAAGAGTATGTTACATTTTATTTATTCTGTTTGTTGTATTAGATAGAGTTTACTCATACAATAATTTATCTAATTTCCCTCTCAGATTGATCTTTTATTGTGTATGTATATAAGACAGAAAAGATAACAGTTGACAGTACTGATCATTCTTTAACTTTCTATAATTGTTTTATTGTCTTATTCCTTATAATTATCAAGTTATTATTCATTCCCAGATGAAACTGTTATTGTATATACATAAGACAGGAAAGATAATTGCTGATGTTTTGATTATATATTTAGCTATCTATAATTATTTTATCCTTCTATTTCCAATAACTTTCCAGTTATTATTGAAAATACTTATAAATTTAAGAATTCGTATTTTTGTAGCTTGCTTCTAACTCTCTTTATTGTTCAAGTTTATAACATTCCATATTGATTATGAAACATTTGTTCTACGCAAAATCGGTTGTTAGAGAAATTAAGGTAGTTACTATATACTAATATTGTGTTTATGCAACTTTTTATTATTGCTTTAGTTTAAAGTTAAAAAAAAATAATTATGGTTACATTTATTTATTAAATTATTGCTAAAGATATAATATCCAATTATAGCAATAGAATAAATCATTTACATCAACTTGTATTCAAAGTTTTGCTATTTTAAGAATCATTCTAAAAGAAATTTATGATTATGAAACAGGTAAGCTTTGAATAAGAACAAAAACAATAGTTTAACTCATGCTAACGTATTTTAATTCTTTAGTCTGTAATTTCTGATCCAAATTTGTTATTAATAACTAGATAGGGTGCTTTTAACTCTGCCAAATTTTAAGAAACTATATATGCCACAGAAATAATTTTTAATTAATTGAAATAAAAGCAATATATTATGAGAAACGAAGCGTGTTAAAGTTCGAAGGTGTTTAAGAGTATCTTGAGTCATATTTTAATTATTTATCAATAAAACTTTTCGTAGTGTTCATGACTTTAATGTGCTTGGTATCTAATAATTAGTATTACTCCTTTTTTATTATTTTCAATTTGGTGTATTACTATTGACCAGTACCAATATTTTTTAGTTTTTGGAGAAATATTTTTAAAATTATAACTATTGTATTTCTAATTTAAAATATTAAGTTAGCTAGTTATATTTTACACAACTTTAAAACATTTTTATAAACAAAATTGTACGATATTTGATGAAATTTCATCTGCAGATCGAAACCAAGAATTATTTAGCTCAAAGATTATGAAAATAGCACTTAATTGATGAACTATTTTTGTATGAATGAATGACCTGTAATATTGCTCCTTTGTTAAATTCTAATAAACACTGCATACATAAGGGACACAAATTTAGTTAAATTTCTGAATATAAATTTACGTTTTTTACGCAATAGAAGCCTTTCAATGCATTTAATGTTCAGGAAACTTAAAAGTATATCTATATAACAATTTAATATTTATTTAAAATTTTGTTATTTATAAAAGCGTTTAAAGAAATTAAATAATAAATAACGTATGAATTCATTTTATATTTCTATGCTTTTTACTCTCGCCAAAATCAGCTTAAAAATAAATTATTTCAATTAAACTGGAAAACTAGCTATAAGATTTATAAAGACAGATAAATTAAATACAAACATATTTCAGACAAGTATTTGCCAAAGTTCCCAAAATAGGATTGTTTCATTTCTCGATCCATACATATTCCTTTGATTATATCTATAATATATAATCTGATGCAAATAAATATATTAACTGTTTATAATAAGATCAATAATAAGATATTTCGATTTTAATGATAAGATATATCTATCGTATGAAAGGTAGTTATTGAAAACAAATTAAGTAGCATAATTTATTTCTGAATAAGTTAAGTTGAAAAATTTAAGCATGGTATTTTAAAATAAACCAATATTAAAGTAATGTAAAATGTATGTTATTTCTTTTCGTGTAAAAACTCTTTTTTAATTATTATTACAGAAACAACTCAAATTTTGAATGCATTATTTTTAAATTTATTAAAGAAATATAATTGTATATTTTCCTACGATAACATTTATAATAGCTCTAAATTACTAAACAAATTATATAAACTAATATCGATACATATTTCAACTGAAATTATATTTAAAAAAAGAAAGCTTACTCCGATAAAAGAAGTTTTTCCAGGTTTTATTAAAGCTAAATGAACAGAAATATTAAATATCATATTTTAAAATGCGATAATATTAAAGAACGTATATCTCTTGAAATATTAATGCAATATATTTATAAGAATCAAATTTGCCAAAACTATTAGAACAGAATCATTTTATTTCCTTTAATGTACACTAAAAATAAACATACTCTTTAAAAATACTGCTCTTAATTCTTTTTTCTTCTTTCCATTACTTACGTATTCAATTCCAGAATATAAATGTAATTTTTGACTGATAAATATGCTGATTATTTATATTTTCCTTAAAAGTAGTATATGTAGAAGTATTTCTTATTAAATTGCTATTCTAGGCATGCGGGTATGCATTTCAGAATTCGCCAGCATTTAGTTAGTCATTCAACTGATTCTAGATAACAGACTATCATAAAAGAAAGTGAAGCAAGCAATTCATGAAACAACCGGATGGAGCAGAATAACTTATAATTTTATTCTGGAACGCTTTAAATAAAACTCCGATCCAATGTTTAAGCTGCCGTAAAATTTTATGCGATGCTGTGAAATCTCTTTATTAATTTGACGCTGTATGCTTTCGTGATTTTATAAAGCGGCTATAAAAGTTCGCGGCTTTCACTTTTTTAAAAGAAATTTATTTTTGCTACCGCAAGTAATAAAGATTACATTCTAAATTAAGTTAGGGGGCATAATATTTACATAAAAAAGAAATATTTTTGCAGTGACGGAATGCGATAAATAAAATCACCTTTTGTTATAAAAATGAATTCTTTAGCAGACTTCGTGTTGCTCAAAATTGGATCGTTAATAAAGACACAAAATTGAGCACTTATTTAAATTAATCAACTTCATAAAATAGAAATAGATTTTTACAGTAACTGCTGGTTGTGTGTTGCTCATTTATGTTCAATATTTCAATTTATTGTTGCTGAAATATATTGAAAAAACCTAACGTTTATGTGCTTTTTATTTTTATGGAAGTGTAAACTTCATTCACTATACTTGTTTCTAAGGCATTTTTCGATCCATATTTATGTTGCGGGATTCTTACGAATTATTAAACTTTGCATCACTTAATCTTTATCTTCTAGCAGTCTTTTTAAAGTTAAACATTCTTTTTAATTACACCTTATTGAAATTATTGTAATGGAAACATCAATAAATGATAGGTTTCTTGTGAAATAATATTATTTTGCATTTTTTATTAATTTCCCAATTATTTTGTTTTTAGTTAGTATGTTGGAAACATATATTATTAGGTCAGTATTTAAATCGCTTTTGAAATATGAAAAAGAGCATACATTTGTTTTTTTTTAAATAATAACTGAACTGTATCATAAAGAAAATGGGCTTTGATGAGACACATTAGATTTTTTTTTTTTTTTTTTTTTTTGTAATTGAGTAGGTTTTCGTGCATTTCAGAGAATTCACATAAATATCATTTACTGCATAGAATTTCTTTCTAAATTATAAATCCATATAAATTTATAAGACTTTGGCTTCCTAAGTTGTTCGTTGATTTTCATAAACTGTTTAATATGTCGTTATAAATTATTCATAAGCTTTAAAAGAAATTATTTTTTTAAAAAAAGGGCATTCTATGCTTATCTATTTTCATTATAATATATCCTAATGGTAGAAAAATATAATTTCCTAGTTAATTGTTTTAAATCATTTCTTAAACATACCTTCAGCTTCTTTTCCATAAAAATGGATGAAAATATACTTGACTAATAATTAAAGAGTATCTGTACAAAAATATCAACATATTACAGTTTTTAGTGAACAAAATTATTTCCTAAACATATTAGAGTAGTATAACTCAATATAATGCTGAAACTTCGAGTAATATGTGCAAAAACATTTTTAAAAAAAGGCATTAATGCTAAAATACCCATGTTTAAAAAGTTTCTTTTTCAAACTGAAACTTTACTCAACAAATAAAAAAAAATAATTAAAATCTCAAAGGATTCAGTTGTGTCTTTAACTTCCTTTAGGTAGTAAATTCTTACAAGAGTAAAGTAGTGTTTAGAGTATTTTTTAAGACCATATAATTTTGCTATAATGTTGGAATAGCTTACTGTTTCTATATAACTCTTTCAACGTTTCATTCCCAGAAAAATCATGTATGCAGAGCTACCATACGCAGCAGTAACCCCATACGACTAACAGATGAAGGCAATTGCACCAGCGTAGCTATGTACCAGCCTAAATTCTGCGGGTACTGTACCAATCGTCACTGCTGTCATCCCAAAGTGACTACAAGCAAGAAAATTCAATTCCGTTGCGTTGACGAAGAAGGTACCATTCTAATCCAGAGAGAGGTAATGTGGATAATGAAATGCAACTGCACGACGGTTTGCTAATGATGGGACAAGGTCCTAATTTGTAATATCCATTTCTGATGCTACCGTCCAATATCATACAGAATGTTTTTAGAAGATATTTGTTCACATATTGTTACAAAACCAAAGATTTTAGAGAATAACTCTTTATCTTGAACACGCTGGAATCTAGCTTAGTGTGTTCGAACTAAATGGTGAAGCGCACTTTTCAGTGTATACTTTAGGTAGCTTTCTTTGATGTCAGTGATTTCATGTATATTTATGTCGGAAATAAGATGATACAGCATAGCAAATAATTATCTTTAAGAATATTTTTGAGTAGACAGAAATGAGTTAACTGAAAATTAATTGATTGTCACCTAATTACTTCTTAGATATAAATTTAAAAGTATCATTATTAAACATTGAATCATTATTTCTACCCTTGAAAATAATATTTAACTTTAAAACAAGAAAACTGCAATTTAATTACTTGAAGCATGGATTTATGCATTGAATCTACTACTGTAGCAAAAGTTTTACTATTCAAGTTTACAAAACGGTAAAAATAAAATTTGAATAAAGTCATTTGATAAAATATATCTGCTTATAAATAATTTGAATATAATAAAATGCAAAGATAGACAGCATCACTAAAAATAATCAAATTACCTTTTTTTTACAGTTAAAAATTCTTAAATTCAGATTATATAAGTATTTGTGTTTTAAAAAATAAATGCTAACTTATGATTAATATTTCCATTTTTTTTTAAGAAATAAGTTTCGAATATTCCGCCTTTCATTTGGTAAATGAGTAAAGTTTCCAAAAAAAGATAAAATGTCAACATTTTCTTTACAAGGAAAGAAACATTTTAATTTTGAATCTAATGTATATTTACGTCGGAAAAGTATTTTAATTAATTACATGATTATCCGAGGTTCTCTAAGCACTTTTAACTATTAGCATTTTTAATAACTCGATAATTATTTGCTTTGCAAATCTGGAAATTACTTGCATTTGATTTGAAAAAAGAACATCCACACAAATTCATAGGAGTTAATGTTATTTTACATAAATGCTTTTATAAATATTATTGGTATGCTATGATAAATGTATTGGCAAATGATGTGTTAAATGTTATAGATAACGTATTATTAAAACAAACAATTTCTGAGCTAATCTAAAATGTACTTATGTAAATTGAATATCTGTTATTTTGTGTGGCTGTTAGAATATATGCATATACATACATCAGTTTTCTTGTTACGAAAGTTTGCAGCTTTGTACAATAATACGACCTTAAATATCATTTTACAACTCTTGAAATTCTACATACAAGTAGAATGTGCATGTACGTACTTTAATTTTGAACTTTCATTTAACAAAACGAAGATTACTTTCATGAAAGATTACGCTGATTTTAAAATTGTATCTATCTTTCAAAACGTTTGAAAATTAAAAATAAACTGATTATATTAATTAATACATTATAGATATATGCGCATTATGGAAGAAATAATTAGGCGCATCACACCTTTAACCTTTAAAATAATAAATGTTGATTGTACAATATTTTGGTGTAAATATTTCAAATATACGGTTTGTTGAAAATATATTCTTCTTCATTCCTTATTTAAAAAGCGTCTATATATATTAATGTATTAGTCTTTCTTAATTTATAGGTTATTTAAATATATTCTTTTGATAATGAACATGTAATTTGGGCAGAAATAAAATCTTTAAAGGACTACAAAAACAAAATTTGGTGTTTTTATATGTTACATAATTAGTTTCATAGATTATTTAAATGATAACATCTTTACATAAATAATAATTCAAAATGTGCATTGTATAAGAAATTTGTTTAAGAAAAAATATCACCCGAATTACCATTAACTTATATAGTAAGTATAAAAAATAAAGCTTGTTATGAAGACAAGTAACCAGTATTTTAATTTGAAAGGTCCTTTACCTTCTATCTGTTTGGGATGCTAGATAAAATATCAAGCAGAAGAGATTTCTGAAATTATTAAAATAGTTTGTATCTATTTTATGAAAATACCACTAATGAATCTCATTCCATAAAACATCATCTTTGTTATCATAATCTAGATTTAAAATCTTAATGTATACTTCACTAAAATGATGCACAAATTAACTGATAAAAATAAATATTATGTCATTTATAAATAAACCTTATATAAAAAAAATTAATAGATTTATCGGTGAACTTCTCTGTATTCAAAGAAAAAGAACACCAATACGTTCAAAACTTGCATATTCTTTAAGGCTCATAAGTTTAAATACTGACTAAAGTTTTTTAATGCATGTAATGTTCGGTTACATATCTAAATAAACTATTTAATGGTTCTCATAAATGGGGATTTCAGGGCAAAATACGATACTCAAGAGACAAAAAAGAATACGAGCATTCACTATTATTGTGAACTACTTTGTTTTAAATTGCATGACATCCAATGTGATTTGTTCAACCACATAAAAAACATAAAAAGTGAATTTGACTATTTTAAATTTCCTAATTATTATGTGAGTTTAAGTAATTTGAAAGTATTTGTTTCACTTTATAATACTTATTTATCAAGAAAGATAGCAAAAGGAAGATTTTTCTTTTCATATAAGTCGAACTCACTTATTGCAGTCATGCATGAAGTTTGATTACTATATTAAAATGTGCTTTTTTTTTCTCTTGGAAAAAAAAATGATTATTTTCACTCACTTCGTTTAAAAAGTGGCAATAGTACAGGGGTTAAAGGCAATATACCTTCAGAGTTGTTCTATATCAGGAAATAGCTACACCACGTTGCAGAGGGGCCTCTAAACTTGTGTTTGGAGCTAGCGTTATCCGATTCTTACAGAGTAAATTGCTCAATTCCATCGCTGTAATGAGCAAAGTGTAACTGGATCTTTTCTTCCAAATCTTTCTCCGGGGAAGCAAATGGAATTGCTGTTAAACTTGTGTTTAAGTCTTTTCCTCTAAATACAAAGAAGGAAGCGCAAAGGAAAGTGTATTTGGGAAGACACGCAATCCTTTCGCATCCTTAGGGACTATCAAATTTACCGAACTAGCGATTAAATGCGAGTCTGATGCATTAACTCTACTAAACCATACATTAGTCTGGGAATTAATTCAATCAGCTTCTTGGAGTTCAAGTAGATAATGAAGAGTGCAAATAAAAATTTGGTTTCCTGGCTTATTAATGATGGGTATTTAAGATATTATTTTGGAGAATAAGGAAGTATTCAGAAATGTTTAACGAAAAGGACTTTTTGTGTGTGGTTTCTGTTAATGAATTTATCTATAAGAGAGAGAATAAATTATTCATCCTGTTTCAGTTAGCCTAGAAAATCATTTATATGATATTCAGTGTACTTAGCTTAACTAATTAAGTATATGCTGACTATAGTTTGTTGTTATTATTCGTAAATCAATAATTAAATTGAGTTAGAGAAATAAATAAGGACGAAAGATGAAAAAATTTTTAGGGAAATTGCAATTCTTTTTAATTGCAGATAAAGTATTTTCCTTATATTTAAGTATTCTTTCTCACCTTTTATGACAATAATGAGTCTAATATTGGAATTCTTTTGATTGAAAACATCTTCATAGATTTATATTTTGTAAAGTGCAGATTCTCAGCCATAAATAAAAAAGCTATGTACAACGTGGAATCATTCATTCTTCGTAAAATTGCATTATCTTAGAAATTTCGCCTTGGCTAATTTTTCTGGGCTGTTTGATGTGTGCGTGGGCCATTGCTTACACAGATATGTTTGTGACGAATGTATTAAAAACTATTCAAACAAAAGCTCCCTTTATTTAATATAGTATTTCGTATTATTTTTTCATGATAATTAAGGAAATAAAATTACATGAATGAGTATTATTATTTATAAATCTATGCAGATATGGAAAAACGCTACTGAAAATATTTATTGATTTTCAGTTGTATCCTGTTATCTTTTGAGTTCGAAACGTACTTACCTTGCTTATTACTGATTTCAAGCTTCGAAAAATTAGTCCTTCGTTTAAAATATCTCCTTATAACATGAGTATATTGCGAACAAAAATTATTTAAGCAAAAACAGCGCAAAACATATTTTAACTATGTTATTTGAAGCAAATGTTAAGAATAAAAACCGTATACTAAGAAGAAGTGTGCGTATTTACATTCATTTATGCAAATAATATTTTTTACTTATTGTTATTACAAGTTGTTCTTCTCAGAATGTATACTGAAAAATAACAATTACCAAAGTTCCATTTAAATAGCAGTAAACAGAGACTTAAATGCAGTTTTTTCTTAAAATGAGGAACATTCAAATTCTAGCTCATTATCTGTTTGGAAGCCGACGGGGATGAAAAAAATATTTATTTATATATCTTGATTTCAAAGGAATAAGATTCATTTGAAGGAATTTTAAGCCTCTGGTTTAAAACATGTTATTTTACTTTTTCAAAATTTATCAACTTCTCATCAAATTGTACTTAAGTTTCAGAAAAGAAATATAATTATAAAAATTTTGGAAAAATGGCTTATTATCTCCATTGTTTCTGTTTCAAATTTTTTCCCCTCCTGCATAGCCGTGGAATCAACAATTAGAAAATGAACTTTTTTATGATACAATGTTTGATTTTAAGATATAATTGTTTGTAATATGTTATGAGTTTGTATGATGTATTTATAAAAATTGACAAAAAGAATTGCTTTTTTTGGATTTAAAGAGAGGTACAATTGTTCACTTAATATTTCTTTTACGAAACGTTCCTTTTCTTACGTTCCGAATATAATTATTTATTTTCAATTTATGTACTATAATTTCCTTTATATAAATCTAATTACATATTTTAAATAAACTTATTATTAAAATACTGAAAAGTAATTTTCATGTCACATTTTTTGCTCCAGACAGGTACAAATAAATGAAGCAGTTTTAATATCCTCAGAAATAGTACCCTAGAGAGTACAAAGCAGATTTATAACATAAACACAATATCATGTTACATAATATTTCTTCTCTAAAAGTAGAATTTATAAATAAATATATCCTTTTATTGTAGTAATTTTCAAAGCAGGCAAAGAAAGGGGTTTTTCATGAAACATGCGATCATAATCATACCCAAAAAAATAGCAGTACATTGAAGTTTGAATAAAAAAAATATTTTTCGCATTAATATTACATACATTACATTAACATTACATTTCTTTTAATAGATTTTAATACATTCAAAGCATTTTAATGAACATAATTAGTTTAACATGAGCTGTACTAAATAAATCTATTAATATGTTATCGAAGTTTTGTACAAGCATTTTTAATTTGCATTTTGTAAATTTAAAACCCATTTTTAATGCAACATATAATTAATATTTTAGATTCAGATATTATTGTTATTGAACATAAATTCATGTGCAAAAGATACATCTACAAACATCATATTTCAACAATACTTTGTAAATAATTGAATTTAGGGGGTTCATTAAAAGTATTATATTCATTTAATTAAATTTATTGATATCTGCATAGTGGATGTTTACGTTTCACATTTAAATTCTTTCATTTCAAATTCAGTCGAGAAACAGTTATTTCGTTTTGAACATTGCATCACAAATAACTGGGGTCTTGTCAAAATATTATACCCAAATTTACCATGATTCTTCTGTTTTATCTGAATAAAGCTTGCAATTACAATTCAATTTCAGGTATTAAAATTTGTCCCTGAAAACAACAAACTTCATTTTGTATCCTTCACTGAAAAATTAATAGATATTCATATGCAATATGAACAACATGAAGATAATTACGAAAGCTGATTGAAAATTCATTACTGAAAGAGAATTTAAATTTTAAATACATTAAAATGTTCAGTTTTCTGAGATATTTGATTTAATCTCATGTATCGTTAGTAGCATCGAAGTCAAATATTTACACTTCCAAATTTGTAAATATATGAAACAGAAGCATTCTACTTTCAAATTTGTCAAATCTACCTTTATTGTTTGATAGAGTTTATGAATAAAAACTTTAACCGAAAGGGATTGTTTGTTTGGAAACTTTTTTTTTGCTATTCAGTAATCATTAATTATTAGCTGCTTAAGGTAGATTAACTTTGACAAAATTTGTTTTCCTCAGAAGAGAAACAAGGATGTAACTATTGATTTCATTTACACATTATTCTTCGTTGGTTTCTAAAAAAACGAAAAAGGAAAAAATATAAAGAACAATAAAAGTTGTGTCGATGGCTATTACGAGAAACAATTACTGCGTCTCTTAATTGCAGTAGGCGGTTTTCAGGTTTCTTTTTTAAGGTAATTCCAAGTCCTGTAATATAACAAAGAAAAGGACTAACAGAATCAATTCTTGCTCTGTAAGTACAAAAAATCACATAAAAACACAAAGGAATGTTGCGCAGAAGGAATGTTTTATGATAACTATTTATCTGCTAACGATTTGTGACTTTTTTGTATAAACAAACTGACTTTTTACTATCTGTTTTTGATAGAGTTTTTGTAGTAATTTTTGACATTTTGCAAAAAATGAAATTATTTATGTTAATAGTTAATATTGTTATATTTTGTATACCGATAAAGTGTTTCAAAATATTTCTTTGCAATAAAATTAAATTAAAAAAACTTTCTTATTAATCGTGATTATTGAAGATTATAAAGTTTGATGCAAGTGCTTAATCTGAAAGGAGCATGTTTTTTTATTTAAAATAAACTACTCTCTTTGTAAAATTATTTTATAATTTTAGTTAATAATAATGTTTTTAAATTCTTGGAGTTTTAAAATAAAACGGTTGATTTCTTAAAATGTTTTGCAGAATGGAGTAACTACTAACTCTTAAAAGTTAGAAATACAAATGAAATTTCATTGGACATTAGCATTAAATATAAAATAGGAATTACTTAAAGTCATCGTATGATACGTACCTATTGTTACATCTTGATCATAATTATCAAAACGTTATAGGTATTAGAAATAGTTTCTTTAATATGCAAATGCTTAAAATTTAATTTTATTCCATTGCATTTTTTTTATTTTCAAATTTCACTCTTTCATTAAAGATAAACAACATTTTACTCGTATACATTTAAATCAAAATATGATTTTTTTAAAAATTAGTATTTTGCAAGATTATAAGGGAAACATATTATAATATCTACTGTGTCAGTTTAACACTCTCTTTATAAGATGAAATAATATCCGTATTACAATTAAAAACATGTGTATTATCAAATAATGTTATTGTTCACCTTTTCAGTCTCTCAATAAGGTTATATACATGTCTATCCGTAAACATACCATAACTTTTTTTAAAATGTTTCAAAATGTAGCAAAAAAGACCAGAACTCATTGATCAACACTGAGCCTTAATCATATAAGTTCTGCAAAATTAGTATTGATTTCTGAATATAATTACCTAAATAGAGAGAATATCTTTAAGGAAATTTCCAAATATTTTCAAAACTTCCCCCTGAAACAGCCAAGTGTAACAAAATATATCTTTCCGATTGTTATTTACAGAAAGCCTACTACCTTTGCATTCAGTTCGCCATTACAAAAATGTATTTGCCACATACATACTCGATATAGTGTTACATTAAATTAAGATTACGGCAGGATACTTTATTTCGGTGCAGACAAATTTTGTAAAATTTCTTCCGCAGCAATATCGGCAAAATGTCAACGATGATCTTGTATTAGAAATGGGAGCAAACCACATATTATACCTAATTACTGTCGCGTGTAACAAGATTTTCTCAGCTAACAAGAACTAGTGCAAACTTTTAACGTTCGATCCACCGATACTTGTGACGTCAAATTACTAGAGGTACGGCTAATTAGAAATATCCGGTGAGGGTAAACCTTAAATGAGATTTAAATTACATCCCCTGGAGTCATTACTAGTTTCGGCCGTAATTAGAGGCGATAGCCTGAAGTCTTCGGTTTCTACCTAGAAACTGATGAATACTACCTTTTATCGGTTCGTGTCTCTCCAGCGGCTATTTTGAATTCTCTCCACCAATGACAGAGACGTATTTTTACAGAGACTTTTGCCAGACTTGCTGTGTCGGTTACTAATTGCGTCGGGCGAATTAACGATTGAACTGATTGAAAAGTTTCACATAAAGTCAATTTTGTGAATTTCTGGATTCGCTCAATTGAAATAGTTTGTTAGAATAAATTGACTATGAAGGTATGAATTTTAATGTCTTTTTTGTATGATTTAATTTTGCTTAAAAGTGTTCGAATTTAATGATATATATATATACTTTGCAGTGTGTATGAAATTTAATTTGATTTATTTATTTTAATAAAAGTGATATAATGTAGTATTTAAAGGGTATTATCTTATTAGTTTATATTTTTATTTCAGTAAATAATATTTATTTTATTAAGTATTTGGAATGAATTTAAATTTTAAAATAACTTTTTGTTTTATTTGATGATTTTTTTAAATCATACCTTTAGTATTCCTCAGCTTTATTTTCACTGGCTGCAAAGAGTTAATAATTTAAATAAGTAAAGAACAGATTTTGGGGCCAGTTTAGCATTATAACATATCCCTTATTGAATAATTAATTTTAATTTTTTATAAATAAATAATTGGCTTAGCAACATTTATACCTATTTCAACAAAAATGGCGTGAAATCTCTTGAGATATATGTGAATAATACATACTACAAAACCATAGAGTTAATAATGCTTAAAACATTGCATTTATTAATCTGGAATGCGGGTCAAAAGAATACAACTTAGTTGTTTTTAAACATAAATCATTCCTCTTGCAATTTTTTTACCTTATCGTTCTGAAAAATTTATGCAAATCACCATGAACTAAAACATACATAAACTGTGTCTGTTCAAACCACTACTTAGGTGTTATTTTTATATTGTAATTAAAATTTAATTAGCGTGATAAATGAGAAAATCATCACGATATAAAGCACAAAACAGAAAAATACAAAATGAATTTTTTTTATTTACTCTTATCAAATTTTTCACATAAACTCGCTTTGCACTAAATCGTCCTTGCAAGTATCTTTTTATGAGTTTTTCTCACATCGCTACCTTCTTAATTAATTATTGCTGTTAAGGAATTAATAGAATAAGTGATAATTGGAAAGCCATTATTCATGTCACTTGTTAAAGATTTGAAAACATACTGTGTGTATTAATTGTGTATCTCAATTTATATTAAGTAAAGTATCACAACACAATGTTTCAAACAAATAATAATTATTTTTAAATATGGTATACATAATAAGATGCTATAAATATGAATTGTTATTTAATATAAAATATTAATGTCACTTAAATAAATAATACGTAAGCTAACGCTCTTTTAGATTCAATTGATTTCTCAAATTCTTTTTTATACATGACTTACGCAGTATTTGTAAGGAGTTTAGTTTCTAACACATTATGCATATAAGAAAACTGTTTCATGTCATAATAGTTTAAAGAACGAATTCTAGTTAAATTTTGCTTTTATTTGTATGTATTACCTTCCGCTTTCTTTACTTAGATTTAACATTTTAGCAAGGTGTAAAGATTTTTTTTTAAATCCTTGAAACACACCTTTTGCAGATGTATGTGAAGATGTTTTATGTAATAAAATAATATCAATTAATAGTATTGCAGTGTTTACTTACAAAATAATACACTAATGTATTCATGATACAAGAAAGTAGCTTAAACATTGAAAACAGATGGAATCTGTTAAAATGTATTTTAAAATCGTAAAAGAAACTGAAATGTATATTATTTATGTCTGCTTGTTTATAAGTAACATTCTTTTTGAAATGTATTGAAAATACTTTAATTAAAGTTTGGCTTATGTATAAATTTAAATAATAACATATTCTTCCAAAACGGAAATCAAGAATATCTGAGCAAAAAAAAAATGCATTTAGATATAAATTCATCAATAATATATCATTTTCTTCAGATCATTATTGCACGAAAAATACTGAATTTACTTTACAATGATTTTGATCATATATAATGATGTTTTGCAAAGATAAAATTGTATGTTTTTAATGAAAGATGTATTGAAACTGCACATATCAATAAAATGGCTTTATGCACTGTTGTTAAAATCATGTATAATACTTATAAAGCAAATTGAAACTGAATATATTGTTAAATGTATATATGCTGTGTCGTTTCGATATCATTAATTAAAATGTATGTATAGCCCAAATGATGTATAAGCCAACAGATGGTACATAAAAATAAAATGTTTTTTCTAATTTACGTGTCATTATTTTATTACATTTGAATTCACTAAAATTAAACGAAAAACATCTTAAAACTACATCGGAATAAATTCACATTTCAAACAGTGAACACATACATGATTTAACTGATTAATTAATGGAACCATATGAAGACAAATATTATTTAACCGATTGATTCATGGAACCGTGGAACTAAGCAATATGAATCAATTATAGGAATAAATTCGGTTTTTAATACAAAGTTTTGTAAGATTATAAATTGAAATTTGTGAAAACATCTGCTTCATGAAAGTGTTTCTCATGATTGTTAATAATTGTTTCACAGTGGTATCAGCCTGATTTTCCGTGATAGTATTATTATCAATGTATTTTTGTAAATTAAGACGAACATAAATATTTCTGTACATATTAACATTTTGTAAAAGTAAATAAATTTTTATAAAAGCGTAATAGTGGTAGTAGTACTAGGAGGTTAAAGTACATTAAGCACCTGTTCTTAAATCATTATTTCTTTTTAAAGAAAAAAAAAACATATAAATTTTTGGCGTAAAATATTTTTATGCATATATACATATACATTTTTGGTACAAATATTTTTCTAAACACATTTTTTAAAAAATTAAAATTCTGCTCAGGAAAGAAATAGAAGCATTTCCACATTAAATGATGATTTTTGATGATATATAATATTTCGGATCCTATATAATACACTTCAAAATTTAAAATACAACGAGAAATAATATTAAATGCAATTTATCATTGATTAAAAGTTTTTTTTACTATAAATTTAAATATTCTAATCAGTTATGAATTTTTTCATTGTGCATGTAAGGAGCTTGTAAGATTAAGCTAAAATTTAATGAATTTCTTTTCATCCATTCACATTTCTTTAATTTTAAAATCTTATTTTACATTATAAGAAAAATTCTATTTTGTATTGACTAATCAAAAAGTGTAAAGTGAATTCAGTTCAATACAGTATGATTTATTTGACAATATATATAAGTAATCTGTCAATATCAATTAAAATGTCAGAAAAAACTGCATGACTAAATTGTATGAAAATAACCACGCAAGAATTTAAATAATCATAATCAGCAAAGTAATTCTACATAAAATCAATTACAATAATGAAACATAAACTTCATTACAAAGTTTGTAGAAGAAATAATATGATCGAATCGCTGTGGTATGTCTAATATCGGAGATAAACTTTTGTTATATATGCATTAAGCAGCTGAGATTTTCTGTATATAGTAAAATAATTCTATAGGGTTAACTATTATGTTTACTCTGCATTCTAGATGAAAAATCGAAGATTGTGAATTACATTTAGGTTAAAATGAAAACACAGACCCTTAATATAAAAATGATTCTATCTCCATCCTTATTACAAAGCTTAAAGTATAAAATAAGAGGAAGCAACATGCTAAATTTCATTACTGTGAGAATATAAGTTCAAATAATAGGCTTTTGAAGCAACATTTCTTTTTCGATATTTCCTTAAAGCACTATACACTCCTTTTATGCATGAATGACAAAATGGAAACATTCCGTGCATTATTTTGTTTAATTGCTTTAAAACAACCATGTTGTTGGATTCCTCAACGATATTTTGCATATAATGCGAAATATTATACGAAATATTATACATTTCATATAATACGAAACATTTTCAAATAATATGAAAAACTTTTATGGAGCGATATCATAAATTGTGAGAAAAAGAAAAAAAAAATTCATGATGCATTCTATTTTGAAACTCTAGATTTCATGTACTTATAGCTAAATGCTTATTATAAGAAAAAAAAACCAGAAGACAATGTCAATAAAATGAATTCTTTTTTCAGAGTTGTACTAAAAAAAGCATTTAAAATTAGTTGAAGAAACCGTTTTATGGGGTACCAGTCATACACAAATCTAAAAGAATACAAAATAAATGAGGTAACTGGCATAAATGCAATTCAATCAATGCTCACTCACTCCACAGTGCTGCAAACATTTAAAGGGGAATAGGAAACATCTGAAAAAGAAATTTTCACTATACAATGTGTAGGCAAAGAGCAAGCGGTGAACCACCAGACGGCGCATTTCTACGCGATTTCAGGTTTCAGACGGCGATTTCAGGTGGCATGGCCGTTTCTTGATTACCATGCCTCCTGAAATCCTGGATAAAAATAACATGTGTAAAAAAAAAACTCGAGCCTTATGCATTCCCCTATAGTACTGTCTAGTGGAACACACACACACACACATATATATATATATATATATATATACATATATATATAGGGGCACTAAGTACCTGCAGATGTTGGTTAATCACAGAAGGCAACACGGAATAATTCGTCAGTGTTTAGGTCTGTTTGTTCGCATATAAGATGTCTCAAACAATTGAAAATGCCGCTTATTGTAGTATATGCTCTGTGATTTGTTTTCTATATGCAAACGGCATAAAATCTGGCGAAATTCACCAGCAGATTAGATAAGTGTGTGGA
Organism: Nephila pilipes; assembly: GCA_019974015.1. Classification (NCBI taxonomy): domain Eukaryota; kingdom Metazoa; phylum Arthropoda; class Arachnida; order Araneae; family Nephilidae; genus Nephila; species Nephila pilipes. The sequence goes on along the minus strand of BMAW01064726.1, from coordinate 650,029 downwards.
CATGTAATATGGGAAACAAAGAAGCGATCCGTAGAATGGTGGCAATTAACATCACTGGAAAAATGTGGAGATCAAGTGAATCATTTCAGCAGCGAAAACTTTATATTGTGTTTCGGGAGTGGCAGGGAGTGATACTTGTAGAATGTTTGCCCCTATTTGACACAAAAAATTCCGAGACATATTGTGACATCTAAACTAAGTTGTCATTCAATCCCAAACAAGGCATTTCATGTTGAGTAAAGGGATTATTTTGCTTCCTGGCAATGATGGTTCACATATGCCTGATCGAACTCGAGATTTCATTGCTTCATATGGTTCAGAACTCCCTGATCCTAGCGAGCAGTAACTACTACTTGTTTCCACAACTTGATTTTAGGCGATCAACGTTATAATGATGACGATGACGTCGAACGGTTATGTTGTAGAGGTTAGCCCTTCAGGTGGCAGATCTCTATTAGGATAGAATGCAGAATCTGGTTGTACGATATAATATGTGTCTTAATTATTAAGTTATTTAAATTGAAAAGTAGATTAAAGATAACAACTTTTTAGTAATTTTAATTAATAATTTTAATTATTAAAAGTTTCAATTAATAATTTTAACTTGAAAAGAGTTATAATAATAATACTACAAAAATCCATTAAACTTATCAGATTCATGTCTGAGGTATGGATATTAAATATCTATACTGACACACCTACAGAAGCAGTACGCTTGTGCAATCACCAGCGACTAACAGCTGTTTAGCGTGAAGCATTCTCTTTGCCTCTTTGTTCTAAAAACAAATTCATATAGCTTTAGCATTCACCCGAAATTGAATTAATTTTTTAGTTTTGCAAGAAAAATGATAAGGAAGAAACGATATGAAGTGAAATTTCACATGAAACTTAGAAAAACCGTTACCGATATTTATAATTCATTGCAAGAAGTTTATGGCAATAAATGTTAACCTCTTGCAAGTTTTGTTAAGTGTTTTCCGCGTTTTCAAGATGGTCCAGAAGATGTTAAAGATGATACACACCCAGAGTACCATTAGACATAAGAAAATGTCATATACGCAAAACATGTCAAACGCTTACGATTTATCTAAAGGTTATAAAGAAAGCATAAATAAGGATATCTATCTGTACTTTTCGGATAAACATAAAAAATGCGGGGTTAAAGTAGGTTAATAGTCCAATCTTCCCCTTTACTAATTAGTAAACTAATATAGAAATAACCAAATAACAAAACATTACAATACGTAAATATAAAATATTGACAAGTTAACGTGCAGAAGCTTTGAAATTATTCTAATCGTATTACAGGCAATGGAAACAAGATACTTACAAAATAATTCGAAAAATTGAAATTCTAATCAAGAGAGCAGAAACGTAAAGCTGTCTTCAATAAAAACAAGAGCTAGACATAACAAGTCAATTGAAAAGTCCCCGGCCTACCATAGTAAAACACATTTCTTTTGGCAAAATTAGTTTTTTTTATTCAACATAATTCCCTTCAAGGGTGATACACTGATTATAGCGACCCTCCAAATTTTCGATATCATTCTTGTAGTACGATTTGTCCTTTGCTTCAAAATAGGCCTCAGTTTTGGCGATCACCTCTTCATTCGACGAAAATTTCTTCCCAGCGAGCATTCTTTTGAGATCTGAGAACAGGAAATAGTCGCTGGGTGGCCAGATCTGGAAAATACGGTGGATGAGGAAGCAATTCGATGCCCAATTCATGGAATTTTGAAATCGTTTTCACTGACTTGTGACACGGTGCATTGTCTTGGTGAAGCAGCACTTTCTTTTTCTTGAAATGCGGCCGTTTTTCGGCGATTTCGTCCTTCAAACGGTTCAATAACGCTATGTAATAGTCGCTGTTGATGGTCCTTCCTTTTTCAAGGTAGTCAATGAAAATTATTCCATGTGCATCCCAAAATACAGACGCCATAACCTTGCCAGCCGACTGTTGCGTTTTCCCACGCTTGGGAGCGGGTTCGTCGAGTGCAGTCCACTCGGATAACTGTCGATTGGACTTCGGAGTGAAATGATGGAGCTATGTTTCATCCATTGTCACATATCGACGCAAAAACTCGGGTTTATTGATCATCTTCAAACACTGCTCCGAATCATCAACTCGTCGTTGTTTTTGGTCAAAAGTGAGCTCGCGCGGCACCCACTTTGCACACAGCTTTTTCATACCCAAATATTCATGAATGATATGATGTACACATTCAGTTGATATCTTTAGAGTGTCTGCTATTTCATTCAATTTCAATTTATTGTTATTCAAAATCATTTTGTATGTTTTTTTTAATGTTTTCGTCGGTAACAACCTCTTTTGGGCGTCCACTGCGTTCACCGTCTTCGGTGCTCATTTCATCACGTCTAAACTTAGCATACCAATCCTTGATGGTCCTGGGGCAGTGTCCGGAAACTCTGCATCAAGCCAAGTTTTGCTTCAACTGTATTTTTTCCCTTCAAAAAACAATATTTTATCAACACGCGAAATTCCTTTTTATCCATTTTTTTTTACAATAACAAAAGTTGGTTCACTCAAAATGCTATAATTCACAAACTAATGTTCTGACAGCTGTCAAATTTATGCACGCATCTTTTGAGGGTTAGGGCTAACTAAAAAACATATGAATTTAATTCTAATAGTGCCATCTATGTGTCAGGCCGGGGACTTTTTAATTGACTTGTTAGATATAAATAATTCGAAAAGCAAAACGTCTTATATATTTTCAGAAAGTCAAAAGAGATGCAACGAAATGGCAAGCAGTTGGTTGTTATTTGATCGTCTGTGTTAAATATTGAAATTTGTAAGCGAATAAATTTATTCAGAATGTGTGTTAAAAAGCATAATCTGTGAGCAATACAATCGTACATTTCTGATACTTATGATCACATAGTATCGGAAATGCATATATAGCTGTTCTGATACTGAACAAAATGTTCAAATACATTTGTAATTTTTTCAGTGAAGTCACTGCAAAATGTCTAAATAGTGTACATTTCCCTTAGTTTTTGTAATTAAAAGTTCTTTTGAGAAGTAACAGGTTTCATATTTACGAAATATTCTTAATAGCATTTGAAGACCTTACTTCCTTCTACGAGGAAGTAAATATTATGAATGTTTGAAAAAAAATTTTTTTTGGTTATAAAGATTGATGCTCTAATTAATTTTTCCTAACAAGAGCAATTCCTTAGTATTATAATACTTAATTTCTAGGACACTTTGAACTATGATATTTGAATTAATTTTAAAAATGTATAGAAAAACTTAAGGCTGTAAAATTAAAGATGCAAAAGCAAAATTTTGAAATTTTTCTTGTTGCATTTCTGAAAATATTATGGAACATTCAAACATGAAAAAATTATTTCCATTTAACTTCAATTAATGTTTCGAAAAGTTCTTTATGATTATAAAAATGCCTAGTAAAATAGGAAATGATTTTAATAAAAAAAATTTAATAATGGTATTTAAATTATGTTATGTATTTCAAATGTTTCAATAAAACTATTGTGAAAGAATAAAATTATTGATTTAAATAAGTGTATAATTTTTGGCCATAACACATGTATTTTCCTAATAATTGAATACAAAAGTTGTCTTCTCTTTAAAAAGTTCATTTTATGATATAAGTTTCGAAAGCTTACTTTCACTAAGAACCTTTCATATACCATAAAGGATAATCTACCGGATTGATTCAGAAAAGTTGAAAGGTTTTCTTCAGTTTGATTTAACCTGAATCTCAAAGAATATCGGTGAAGTATGCCCTAAAAATTTATTAGCTTATCAAAAGTCAAGTTTATGGCAACATCACTCAAAGTATATTCGATATAAGATCAAAATTCATTTATCCAACTGGCAAAGCTTTTATCTCACGAAATGGCACGTAAAATTGATACCGAAAATACCGATCCCAACAAACCATAAATTTTTATGGCATTTATTCTCCTAAGATTACCATTACAAAAAAAAAAAAAAAAAAAAAAAACTTGCTAAAGCTCAACAAACAACTGAAAAATCTCCAGACCACACTTTTTTTCCCTTAGAAATATAAACTCTGAAAAAGAAAATTAATCATTCTAAATCTTCTAAAATGCTAGTTGAGTTGCATTTATTATATATTCTTTCTTCTAGAAAATAAAAAAAAAAGTATGTGAAAGAAAGCGAGTCTTTTATGGAAAGCAAATATTTCATCTGGAAAGACATTTGTATCGCGAAGGTATAATAAAGGGGTTTATTATTGATTTTACACAATTTTTCTTGGAGCGATATTTTTATATTTTTTCTCTCTCGGAAACGCTCAGATAAAGCTATAGAGGAGTGCTTTTGGAGTTATTTTCAAAATAAATGAGTTGTTTGATTCGGTGTGTAACTCACTTTAATTTATTAAATTATTGAGGCATTATTCTTTTCTAGCTGTCTGAAAAGAAAGTAATGTTAAAAAAATCGAAAGATCAAAAGGCTAAACCGATTTTGTAGGGTAGAACCAACTTGCAGAAGATTTATTGGAAATCAATTTACAATACTCTGAGGGAACAACAGAAAGGTTAATTTAAATAGATATATGCTAATTTATTTGTTTCAAAACTGTTAAAATTGCAATACGATTTCTTAATTTCTTTGTTAACTGCAGCGGTATACCATATACTTATTTCATACTATCATTTTTATATTAATGAAAAATAATAGAAAAGTAGGTAATTTCCACATAAAATATAAATGAATTTTATATTTAAATATTCACTTTCTATTATAATATACATTACATACCTTGTGGATATTTAAAATTTGTATATTTTCATGACAGAGAGAAATATTTTACATATACCTAATTCAATTTGCCATAATCAGGTGCAAGATATTTTTAACTATTGATTGTTCATAACATATAACTAAGATTCTAAAATAAATATTACTTTTTGAATATTAAGTACTTCTATTAAATATTAAAGATTAACTATATTTAAAAGTTATTGTAATTTCATCAAAAATGGTAAAATTAATTCATATTATTCAAATATATCACTGATATAGAATTATTCATTTAAATACAAACATTATCTCTACACATTCTACTGTTAGTGAAATGAGAAGTTTAGCCAAAATTAAAATTTTGATAAAAATGACTCTAATCAATTAAAGCAACGTTGTATTTAGGATATTTATAAAATCGATCTATTTCAAATTGAAAACGAAATTTGATTAGATTTGATGATATTTGATTTTAGCTCATGAATATATCATATATTCTAGTATTCTTATAATAAAAGATATTTAATTATTACTATTGTTTAAATAAAAATAAAACCTATTTCTAAAAAAATTTAAAAAGAATAAGTAACTAAAACAAAAAAAGAGATAATTTAAATTGCTGCCTTAAGCTAAGAACTGAAAAAGTATGTTATATATACATATATATTGTCAAGAATGTCATTTTCTAGAACTTACTCAAGCATTAACTCTAGCAACTTCCTTTCATGATGGATAGCAATCGTTTCTAGTTATGACAGAACCCAATAATTTTCATCCTTCAGATATTATGCATTGAATCAAATCTGAACCAGTCTTCTTTCTACGCTGAAAACTTCAGGATTTCGCATATATCATTCAACACAGATACTGGAATAGTTTGAACATGAAAAGTCGTCCAGCTATGTCTATGCAAATGAAGGAGGAATATTTTCGATTCCGATTCAACATCTTTTCTATGTTCTAGATTTTACTTTCCATTCGCGGCTTTAGAACGAAAAAAAAGTCGGATGTAGGAAGTGTTGAAACTCTTTACAGATTGCCGGTTTTTCAGTTTTTCGCTTCGATAGATTTTGTACCTTTGAAGATGATGAGAGTTATAAGTGATCCTGAATCTTCCATTCTTTCGGTTTTCTTTATCCAACCATTGTTTGCTAGAGAAAACATACAATGATTTCAAGAACTACTACCAAATCCTTTTCATTTTCTTTCAAAGCTAGCGAAACAACGGCTTTAAATTTTCTTCAGAAAGTTAAAAAAAACCGTTGGTTATTTTTTTCGAAGGAATTGTTAGACAGTAAGAAGGGCATCTAACTTTTATTATTCAAATGAAATATCGATATGTCATAGATACAATTTTAAATATATGTAGATAAGAAGAGAGCAAATATTTTTTTTAATTTTATTTAGTGAAAACATGTCTTTGATTTTTCAATACATTTGCTAAAAGGATTTAATATATCCTTAGTTTTAAAATGACTACTAATTTGTAATCAGTAATCGAATAAAGAAAAAAAAAGAGTATGTTTTATCAAAAACTACTAGCAGTTATTAGAATAACAATAAGTATTTACAGATATAAGAGATAGATTACACTTTACTCTGTAAATAATAAAACTGAGTTTTTTTCAAAGATTGTACCAAATATATCACTTATTACAGTTGGTATACCTTTTCAAAATGCTTTCAATTTTTTCCATCTTTATAAAAAAGAATAAGGGTTTGAAAAATAATTAAATTTTAGTTATTGTACATTTGTTTAACTGTTAAATAAATTTAAAAATGTTAAATATTTTCAATATTTTCTGTATTATGTATAAAATTACTTATATTATCTATTAAAGAAATTAATATAATATTTACTACATTTTTTTAAAAATTAATTAATTACAGTACTTATACATTACTTACAATTAATTACTTACTATGTTGCTATATTTCTTAAATTTAATTAATTTCAATACTTGCTACTTACAATATTTTTCTTTTTTGTTCAAAATAATAGAATTAATTCAGTGATAAGAAATAACTTTTTACAGAAATTTTGTGAGAAAAGAAGAAAAGAGTATGATTATGCCAATTTGAACTTTATGAAATATTTAACAAAGAGAACTTCCTGTATCTACACTTCTCATTGAAATTAAATTGTTTGCTTTCGACAAAAAATTTAAGCAAATTATACATAAGTATATGTTTATTGTTTACATTATTTCAAGAAATTTTTTCGTAATAAATAACAGATTTCCTTAAAAATATTTTAACCTTCCTTATAGAATGATTAGAAATTGCTGGGATTGAAAATAAAAAAATCGTGTAAATTTAGGCTAAAACATGTTGAAAATACTAATACAAAAAATGTTGTTCTATTTAAAATTCTATTTTTAAGAGATAAAACTTATTAAATAAATTATTAAAATTAAACTTATTGCTGGAACGTATTTATTATTCATTCCTTCTAAAGCTAATATTCATTTTATTGTGTCTCATTTTTAATGGAAAGCAAATTGATTATGAAAATTTCCAAAGAATATAAAAATATTAAAACATAGATTATTGAACTACCCAATTCTTTTAACTTATCAACTATAATATGTAGCATACATTTATTTTTATTAGAGATAAAACTATTATTTTAAGTCAATTACCTAAAATTTATAATGAATAAATATTCATCAAGGCAGTGCACAATATTCAAATTTTAAATGTTATCTTCATTTCATCTATAGACTAGTTCTTTCCGTTCATTGAATTCTGTTTTTCACATTTGTTTGGTTTCATTTCTTTGAATTGCAATATTCTTTGCGTTAGAAGAATTTTATTCTTCCATTAAAGGGAATAAACTATGGTAACTTTATTCAGATGAATTCATATATTGGAAATTTAAATGGATACATTATATATACATCATATATATATATATATATATATATATATATATATATATATATATAGTGAGAGAGAGAGAGAGAGAGAGAGTGGAACACATCTTTGAAATATATCTTTAATAACATTAATTATATTTCACATATTGCAAATGATCAGAATAAATTACTAAAATAACTCTGCAGAGTAGATTTCCAGATATACAAAAAAAAAATAATCTTACTATCTATGATATATTATGTAAACTATTAGACGTTTTAAGAATTTATTTAATACTAATAACACATCGCATTTTTATTTAGTTAGCTCAGGCTATCCCTTGTATATAATTATTAATACAGTGATGCAGACTATTCATTTGAGGTTATATCCCAAATAATATCATGTAATAAATTTTATGAAATATTAGAGAACATTAATGTCTTTGAAAATACTCTGCAGTCATCTGTAAAATTCAGATAAACTTTACTATCTAAGATCTTTGATATTGATAATTTTCTGACATTCCGTTTACCACTACGAATACAATCAATTAATGAAAGTATGATTCGATTCAAGGGTTCTGATATAGGAAATAACACTATCAGAGAACTTTTATGGAAGGCAGATATAAATTATAGAGTAGAGATGATATGACTGGCTATATTTATGAATTTGATATATACCATATCAAAGAAAACCGTACATCTCAGATGAAAGAGAGAAAGTTTGAGCTTGGTGGAAGTGGGATAAAATTTTACTCAAAACTTAATTGGTAATAAACACATAATAACCATTAATATTTATTGTTTCATCTGAGATGTACATCTACTTACTGAGAGAACCTTTGCTGTTTGGAATCATTAGATCTAATAGGCGGATAACTAATGTAGGTAACGCTTTCTTTAAACGGAGTGATAATTGGTTTGTTTCTTGTTTATTTACATGCCTAAGTAACTAGTGCTGTCATGAGAATTCATAAAGCTAAGACAAAATTACAAGTACCATCACCTTGCTTTGTAAAAGAATATAATGAAAGCCTGGGAGGTATTGACAAAATTGATATGCCTCATTCTATTTATAATGGCGACAGGACGTCTAAGAAGTGGTGGAATAGATATTTTTTTTTGCTTTTGTAGAGTTGTGTTTCATAAATTCTTATATTGCATTCACTGAAATACGAGAGAATATGTCTGCCTTGGACTATAAATGGAATACCACAAAAGGTTTAATGAGCCTTAACAGAACAGAATTGACGAAGTGGAAGACGCAATTCACACAATATAGAAAATAATACCTCATCTTCAAGATATTTATTGAATAAAATAAACAAAAGTAATTTCTGAGTATCAAAAGACATTCTTATGAAAACATAGGGTGTCATTGACCTACCTTTGTGTACAATTTCGGACTTTGTGAGATGTGTGTAAAAATATCTGTACTGAGTTGACCATTCTGAAAATGTGAAGTGTGTAATGTACTTTTATGCTTGAAAGAAAAATAAATTATTTATGTGATTTCAAAGCAAAAAGACATATGTTGATGCGATTCACCGTAAAATGTCTTCGCAGCAATTGTTGAACCTCAAGTGCAATATGAAGGGGTGCACCATCTTATTGACTGTTGCAGCGAGGCCTCCATAATCCTGGAGTTCTGTAACTATCACATCTTGCAATATATTTCGATAACTTGCTACAGTTATGGAACAGGTTTTGGGTCCCTGTGAGATGATTTCTTTAAAAAAAATGCCAGATCACAAAAGTCACAGTGATTTCTTTCCATACAGTAACATGCGTCAAACGCAGGAGAATTTTGTGAACCTGGTGAAGGTTCTCTTCGAACCAGATTCGATTGTTACGTGCTTTTACTGAAACGCTCATATAAAAGGGAGTCTGCTATAGAATGTTCCACAGCCAATTCGACTCCACCTCCTTCCGCACCCAGAACGCTAAATCAAGCGATTAACGCATTGACAAGTTTTAATTCTAAGCCTTGGATCTTACATGGATAGATTATGAGTGCTATTCTCTTGCACCTCCTTACCCTAGTGTATGACAAACCGAGCTGCTTGATATGCCGTGAATATTGCATGCTCCTACTGTGTTCGTATTCGCCTGCTCATCTACAATGGTTACGAAATCATTTATCGCCTGCGGTATTCGGTTTATTCGCCTCGGATTGCTTGAATAGAAAATATTTCCGTTTTCTAAATATATTTCACCAGTCACCACAGAGCACATGATGTTACTGGATTCGTAGGCAAAGAGTTTTAACATTGGTTGGAGAGCTGCACTTTAGCAGCGTTATCGCTGTTTTGGTAGTACTAGTTTTAGCACTAGTTGGAAACCAAACAACAATCGAAATATTAGATTGCTTCCGATGAATCTGCACAAAGGAGGATGATCTCATCGGCCAGAAAAATGTCGATGAATTTTTGAGGAATGGAAGGCGTCCTGGTCACGAATATAAGTAATTTAGAGTAATATGTGAATGAATATCTCGAAAGTAAAAAAAAAAAGTTTGCCCAATACCCTAATTCTAGTTAAGTGAAAATTCTGATATCTAAGACTGCTAATCAATATTTTGTGGGAATGATTTCATATATTTTGGTTATAATATAAAGTTGATTAATTTTTTTATCCTTGAAAAGTGTCGAAATTTAATTTGATTTACAATATATGAGAGAGGTATTATTTGAAAGGATCTTCTCATATATTAACCATTTGTTTAATGTCATGAAGTCTGTCATCACCTTTTAGTCATCTACATAACTTGGTTATGAGATTTTATGTCAAATATAAAAGTAATCAAAAGGCCATAATTCCGTTTAAAAATTATTTGCCTGTTTCTTAAGCTATAATGATTCCCAAAAACCATTTTTGAATTCTCAAATAATTAAGAAATTCTCACGCTTTGCAAATTACTGCATTTTGATAAGATCCTATTCGTTAAAAATTTTCATTTTTGTTAACAGATATTGTCAAACATGGAAACATGTAGAATTAAGAAACAATTCATGCTGCATATTGTAGAGAACTATATAAGTATGAAGAAATATTTTTAAATGTTTTGTTAAGAAAATACTCAAATGATGTAATAAACTATCCATATGTAGAAACATAAAAGTTTCAAATTATGAAAGAATGAGAAAAATGATTTTTTACACTCATAAGGAGTGAAAAAAGTATAAAAATACCCACAGAACGTTTTGCAGAATTTTGAAATTATTGATATTCAGAATGCAACAATATCTCCTTTTGTAAAATATTTCAGGAGAAAAAAAATTATATTACCTTATAATAAAAATTCCCATGAAATTCTGAAGGGTTAAAACAATATTTTTTTTATTTATTCGTATAGTACATTCAGTTCGAACTACATGAAAGAATCAATCCTATAAAAATTAGAAATTGTTGTAAAGTACCTTTCTAAAAAGATCTAATTGGCAAGGGTTTCAGAGGATTCTAAGTATTTTCTTTCTTCAAATCAAAACGGAAATCCTTATTTTTGAGGAGTGAAAATGTTGTCAACTAAATCTTCATTCACAAGTTAAAAAAAGAAGAATAGTTTTTCTTTTTTATGAGTTAAAAGTTCTAAATTCCTTTGCGTGTTACAGGAAATATCAGGTACACCCGTCTCTTTTATGTAATGCTTCTTTTTCAGTTCTTATGATTTTGTTGATGGAATTCAGGCCTCAAAAACTTCCAATTTATGCAAAACAAATGTCCAGTCATCAGAAAAAAGCATATAAATAAATACATTGTATAAATAACGGTAAAATAATATTTATTTGGTTCAATGTTTTTATAAGGCTTAAGAAATAGCAAAGCCGCAAAGTTCGAAATAAATAAGTAATCATAATATACATAAAAGTGAAATTATTTTATATACATTTATTAAAACTAAAAGTTATATAATAAAGTTATACAATGAATATCCTAACTTACTTTAAGATTTAACTTTATAAAATTATTAAATTCTTTTACTTTTGCAAACAAATGTAAAACTGCTCCTGATCATCAGATCTGTTTCGATTTTTGAGCTTAAAATGGTTATTATTTGCTTAGTTTTCCTGATTCGTAGAAATATACAAAAATACTTTTCTATTTTAGGTAAACACATACATGGAATATCTATCTTTTAGATTTATTTCTAAGAGATCATTGTTGGTATAAAAATCGGAATAGTTTTCTAAACAACTTAAAATAGATCTCCCAAACTACCACATTTGGATATGTAGAATTGAATAACTCTTCTAATTTGAACTATTACATCATAATATATAATCTTTTATTTCATGCTCTTTACTCACTTGTTATTCTGAAAATAGAAAGATATTAACATTTGTATTTGTTAGGGCAATAAAGCAAAACAAACATTATTATTTAGCTCCAAAATACACATATAGGTTCTTAAATATGTATAATTATTAAGTAAGCAAATTTTTTAGTTAATATACTCCTAATTTATGATTATAACATTCATAAATTAAATTTGGAAATATCTATCAAGAGTGAGAGGTATTGCATTATTTATCGTCTAAGTATAAAAGTAATATGTTATTCCGAATATTGTAAATTTCTTTGGGGATATATCGGAAATCAGTTTTATGTTTCATAATAAAAATATTCATTACTTTTAAGTAAATGGGGGGAAAATTTACTATACAAACAAAATTATACCAAATATATAAACAAATAGTACCTGTGATAAAATTTAGTTAAATTATAAATTCAAATCAGTATTTAATATGAAAAAAATATGAACAGATTTTAAACAATTGAATTCCATCTCTATCTTAATTTTCTTAATTAATTCTCAATAAATGAAAACATTGTGTTTTGGATAATTTAACATCATTAAAACAGGAAATCATAAGCTGCATAATTTTCTAGTTACATATTTATGTTAAATAGCCACTATACGATATAAAACAAAGTGAGAATTTTAGCATTATTGGTATCCGATTATTTGATATTACTTTTATCCCAGAAATTTTCAATTTCTCTTATTTTAGAGAAAATAATAAGTTGCTTCAAGTGTGATAATATAAGCTCAAATTAACAATCTCATATACTATCTTTTCATAATAAGACTGCAAAGCATGTATTGTACATTAAAAATCAAGCAATAAGCTCAAAATTCAATTGCCACACATATTGATGATATTTAATTAATTCAAATTTAAGATTAAATTACTCTTGCAAAAATCTTGAATATAATTCGTATTATTACTAAAATCTTCATAAATTTTATATTTAAATTGCGTTTGCACATGAAAAATGAATATTTATGAATAACTAAAACGAAAATTAACTAGTCTTCTTAAAATAATGGATTGGGATATTTCATCTAATCATGATAGATTAACAATGAAACTCTCAGAAATGAGTCTGTTTAGATCTAAAAATTTTCACTACAGTTCTTTTTTGTTTTTTTATACAGCTTAAAAAATAATTAAAAGTTACAAGAATCACTGATATTTTTTTCATAATATGTATCTCAAAATAAAAAATAAAACATTTCACGATTCAGAAAATTACTATGTATTTAATAAATTATCATTTTGGACAGCATTAAACATTTGTCTTAATACCTTTTTCTCTCAATAAAATAAAATACGACCTGATATAATGATATATACATTTACACTACCAGGTGCCAATTTTGTTTTAGCTATAACGATCTTAATTTCTAATGGAACATAGCAGTTTGAAATCAGTATTTGAAGTATCAGAAAACCGTTAAATATTTGAACACATTCCATATTATAGAAACCGTTTTCAAGCGTTTTATTAAATAATCTGTATCAGACAACTTAATAGAATGTAGAATGTTGAGGAAATAATTTAAACTCTGTATGTAGCTAATTTAATGAAAAAATTTAATTCATCCTGAAACAAGTAATGTACTATATCATAAACTGTTTTTATGTGAGGATAAAAAAAAACTTTTTATTGTAAAGAAAGGTGAAGAAACAGTGTCAGAAAATTCAGATTTAATAAGAAATAGAATAAATTCAGTATTTATATTTTTTCTTTTTTTTTAAAAAAAAATTTTTAAACCGCTTATTTTTTATGTAAAGTTGAAGATATAATTTCACAAAATTATTTATTTTTACCATTTTAAAAGATACTGGATGGCTAAAGAAGAGTAAATTGAGAATTGCATAAATCATTGCTTGAAATTTTAAGAATTTACATAAAGTGCTTTAACATGTAATTAAATTAAAAATTTGAAGTTCGTTCCTTTATTCATATAATTTTTATTTGTAATTATAGGTACCGTTATAATAATAAATATTCCTACTTTTGTTCAGTTTATCCCAAAACTATTTCCCGAAAAATTACACGATTTTATGTTCTTTCTGCAACACATTTACAAAACCCAACTTTCTTTCCACTTTTGGTAAATCAATTCTAGTTCTGGAATTCATATTAAAATTTATAATGAAATAGTTACACTTAAGCCATTTTTACTATCTCAGATATAATAGAGATAACAAGAAAAATATGATAGGGGATACAAGCAAAATATTCCAGTGATATGACACATAACGCATAGAAATTGTAAGGTCATTTCAACTGTTAAAAAATTGGAAGTAGAGTCTTTAAGATATTTTCTTTTCTTTATACAAAGTAAAACACGTTCCATTCTTGGTCGAGTGTATGTAAGAAAATTAGTCAGTTCAGAATTTTTTTTTAGCTGCAATGTTTTAATTACAATTTGATGCAGCATGATACACAACATTTACAATAATAAAATAATAACACGCATATAACAGAATTATCAGACACTGCTCGTTTCTCCCTCCATTGTCCTCGTGTTCCTAGCTTTCTCTCCCTCACTAAACTCGCCTAGGCTTGAGTCCTTCCTGCTCTGCTCGTCAAGTTGAGTTGTTCTTCAACTCCTAGTCAAGTTGAGTTGTTATTTTTCATAAATCTTTAGAACACCCATCGGGGAAAGTACATCCGTCACATGAATGTCGATGTGGCTAAAGAAAATAAAACTCGAACAAGTAATTGTCCTATTACACACAACAACAAAAAAAATATGAAGAGCTTTTCATCTATGCAGGTTCCATCTTAATATAAAAATCATACAAATATGCATAAAAATAGAGACAAATTTATAAATATCAAACAAATAGAATAATTAATAATACTATTTATGTACAAGAATATGCGTGGAAAGATAAATTCTTACAATTAATTAGAAGAGACAAATTTTAATCTAGACACGGCATCAGCATTACCATTGCGACTACCCTTCCTATATATAACGCTCATATTAACTATAACGTTGTAGAACTAATGCCCAGCGAGAAAGCTTTGCACCATGAGGGGCACTTTGAGTTAAATAAGTCAATGAGTTTTGATCGGAAATTATTTATATCTTAGCACCAAATACCCAAGTGTCAAACTTTTTTAATGTTTCTAGGACACAAAAAGCCACTCTTTCCATGGTTGACGACTTCACTTGGCACGAATTCAGCATTTTACTACAGAATGCAATGTGTACTTCCTTTCCTTGTTTGTCGCTTTGAGCTAAACATGCAGCGATTG
Source organism: Nephila pilipes (assembly GCA_019974015.1). NCBI lineage: Eukaryota > Metazoa > Arthropoda > Arachnida > Araneae > Nephilidae > Nephila > Nephila pilipes. Next base: position 634,849 of record BMAW01064726.1, on the reverse strand, counting down.
CTATTGATGATGCATCTGTATACAACTGGAAAGGTTTATCGAGATCTAGTGTGAGTAAGGAGGGTATTTTTAACAATTCTTCCTTGAGTTTCACAAAAACTTTATCACTATCTGTACTCTATGGTATGGTGAATGGCACACTTTTCTTAGTCAAATTCGTCAATGGTAACACAATTTGCGAAAATTGGGGTTTATAATCACGGTAGTAGATAGCTAGTCCAGGTAGACTTCTTAATTCCTTCTTCGTAATGGGTCTTGCTAATCATTTTATAACTTCTATCTTCTCTGGATCTGGGGAATGTTGACCGGATCCAATCAAATGGCCTAAGAACACTTGATTTTCTCCAAATTCACACTTCTCTAATTTACTGTCAAACTTACTTCTCTTAATATCTTGAAGACGCTGTCTATGTGATTAATATGTTCCGTCCATGTTTTAGAAAATATGGCCACATCATCAATATATGAGCGACAATATGCTTTATGAGAAACTAGATCTTTGTCTATTGATTTCTGGAACGTACTCCCAGCATTTTTCATTCCAAATGGTAACACGTTCCACTGGTAATGACCAGAATGCGTCACAAATGCTGTATAATGTTTGGACTTTTCCTTCATTAGGATTTCCCAATATCCCTTAGTGAGGTCCATTACAGTAAAAAATGTTGCTTGCCCTACCTCATATAAAAGATCTTTAGCTATTTTCATGGGGTAAACATCTGGAGTTGTAAAACTATTTAGTAATCTGAAATCAATGAATAACCTAACGCTTCCATCCTTCTTAGCGACACAAACTGCTGGATGAGCCCAATCACTCTCACTTGGCTCAATGAGGCCCATATCTAATAACTCCTTAATCTGCCGTTCTACTGCCTTTTGTATACTTATAGTGACTCTACACGGTTTTAGTCTCTTTGGCGAACAGTTCTCTGTAACCTTGACAGAGTGTCCTTCAACCTTGGCATATCCGGGTTTGGAACTGAATATGTCCTAATATTTTCGGAGGATATCAAAAAGTTCTTGGGATTGTATAACAGTCAAATTAGTATTTTCCATATTTTTCAAGCGTTTTCTGATATCTTTAACAGCTTTATTCATCTTGATAGCAGGCGCATATTGAATCGTCCCGAAATCTTCATCTAGTTCGAAAACCATTCCAACATGTAAGAAAGATGTAAATCTTAATCTCTGCTTAATTATTGAATATTTTTATTCATCAATTCCTTTAGAGTCCGATTCAATCGTTCGACAGTACCCATACTCTCATGATGCCCTGGAGTGGAAAAACGTGGAGATATGTTTAGGAGATTTTCAAACTCTTGAGTGAGATTGGATGTAAAATTTGTACCTTGATTGGTACAGATCATTTTAGGAAATCCAGTCTGAGTAAATATTTTCATTAATACGATGCATGTGGTTTTAGCACTAATTTCTCTTACTGGTATGGCTTCTGCCGATCTAGTGCCCAAATCCACGGCACATATCACAAAACTGTGTTTCCTTCCTGATGGAGGCTCTAATGGCTGGCCATATGTAGTTTACTTACCATACTTCATAAGCAGTTTCGGCTCTAACAATAGGTTGTAAAGGGATCCTATCCTTATATGTAGCTCCCTTTTTGAACAGACAATCATACAACTTCCGCAATACCCTTTTACATCTTGCTTGATTGTATGCCAGTAAAATGAGCATTTAATCCACTGGATGGTTTTCTTCTCTCCAAGATGGCTAGCTAGTGGGATTTCAAGTGCCATTTTTAACTTAATTTTCCTCTTTTCTAGTGGTATTACGACTTGCTTAATATTTTCACCACTGATATAATCATTATGCAATAAAATTCCATGGTCCATAAAATAGGAATTTGTACTCTTTTCTAACCATTCAAAACACTTATTAAGTGTTTCATCATTCTTCTGGAGGTTGCAGAATTCTATGTCTGTCTCTTCTATTGCAGGATCATTTTTTTCGTTTTACAGAGAATAATTTTTGCTCCCTGCTAACACTGTACTGGTTATTTTCGGAAGCATTCCCTTGTCATCATTATCACTGGATATTTCATTATTCGGGACTTTAATTCTGAATCCGACGTCTATAAACAATAGCTACTCCCATGGAGTAGTATATTCTCTTTGAGCATAGTGTATGTTGAAAAGCTTAGAAGTAAATCGTTGGTAAGTCTCCTTGAAACGGCACGTGTGACTGGAACATCCCTATGTAAATTATCATTAATTTTCATTTCAAAGATATTGAGAGGTGATGTTTCACTTTCACCAAAAGCGGAATTTATTTCTATTTTGCAATCTCCTTCATAAGGCATATCGGCCACTAACTCTTCATGTACTACAGATATTTGTGCTCCTGTGCCTACGATACCATTCAGGATCGTCGTTCCGCATTTGACTTCGACGATTTCTAAATCATCCACACCATCATAGATATCCACTGGTTTGGAAACTGGAACAGAAATATTAGCTGTTAACACATCTAAAATTCATCTTGTATCGTAGTTACTTTTGTATTAGGTTACTTTGTGCGTTAATAGGAATCTTTCTCATCTGATGATTTTTCATACAAGACTTTGAGGTGTGACCTTCTTTTCCACAATTAAAACAAGATAATTTGCTCTTAGATCTGTACAAATCCTCATTTCGGCCTCGTGGAGTCCATTTGGATGTATTTTGAGGTGATGGAAATGGATTATTTTTAAATTTTTGCTCTGGAGGTGGAGTACGAGGGCGAAATATTTCATCAGTCTTGCCTTTGGGACCCATTCCAAAGGAATTCACTTCTCGTACTTCAGGCGGTACTTAGTTCTTGAGCTGGGCTGTAATGATTAGATTCTTTAATCCTTCAAAATCTGTGATAACTAGACCTCCGATCCATTCTACAAAATAATTCGTTATTTCATAACAAATGTCCATCCAAGAATTTTCAGCCATTTCCTGATGCAGTACGAACTTTTTCCTAAAGCTTTCAGGATTCACTTTGAATCTTTTCAGCAAAATTGTTTTAATACATTCGTTATCCGAAAATTTTTCTTTCGATGCTCTACTAATTAACTGAACGATTTCGGATGTTAACAACGTTAAAATACACGATATCCAGTATTTAACATCTACGTTGGCTATTTTGGCCTGTCTTTTGAACAGAGATAAACAAATCATAACATCGATCTCACGCAAATTAAATTTAGGTATATATTTAATTAGTCCTAAGCAATGTTGCCCATTATTATTGAGAACTATAATAAGGCTTGATTGACTTTTAGATTCGATTTCGAGTTTTCTCAGTTCAAATTCCATTTGTTCTCTTATCTGCTGAGCTTCCAACTCCATTTGATTTTTCTTAGTTTCCTCGAGTCTGGTATTAATGATCATTTCTAATGTCCCTTTTACAAATTCTTCATTATAAAATTTACTTTTTGTAATAATTTTCTTTAGATCTAGTTATTATCTTCATTTCGGGAGTTGGATTTTCCCCCATTTCTTCAGACAATTTACATAAATCTTCTTTTCTACCCTTAGTTAAAAATCTCATGGTGGTTGGTGTTTAGTAACCCCTTTTTTATAATATATATAAATGGATAGAGAGAGAAATATAACTCTTAAAAGTAATATGGATTTTCTAATAATTTATATGGAAAGATAAAATATATCTCTGATAATAGATGATATATGGGTTACATCTAATAATACACTTCTGAAACATGTTATACAATAATAGATACCAATAACCAGAGTTTTTCTCTTAATACTAACATGTCAGCCCTTGAGAAACAGTAATTAATAAATATTCAAATAAATATATCATAAATCCCTAATAACCATTAATGTGCAATCAATGAGCGCTATACGTAAACAAACTGTTCAAATTAATGGGCTACAATACTCCATTCACATAAGTATAATATCAAATACACTCAAAAAAAAAACATTGATAGATTTAAGAACAAACACTAAACAAGTTTTGTGTTCGCAAAGCTGTGAATAATCATTAAATATCAAAACTTTCGATACAGATATTTTGCGCACAACTCAATTTTGTAAAATTTCAGATAATGGATATGTTATATCACAATAAAACAAAAATGTTCTCTTATCAAAATCCTATCTACATAGAAAATAATCAAACTTATTTATTTTATTTTATGCTAATCTTCAACATTAAATATCTCATCAAAAATGTACTTGCACAATCCTAATGCTTAAAATGTCAGTCAAAAATAAAAATCAAGGGCATAGCCATACAATAATATAACATCAAATAAAACCCACAATTCTGTCCGAACTACTCTATTTACTATATGCCTATAGTTATACCTATTATGCCTATAGTTATCTATAGGCATAAATAATGATGTGATATGCACACACAAAAAAAATCAACTAATAAGAATCGTTCTTATTGAAATCATTGCATAAAAAGTGTTAAAAAAAATTTTCATGGTGCCAAAACAGAATAAGTTCATAAGAATACACTGATATAAAATTTATAGATACAAGTTTTCTTTTCGAACTGATAAATGTAATTATTAACCAAAATACATTCCAAATCTTCAAAATTGAATCATTGAATCAAATATATTATCAATTACAAATATGCAGGGTGCATGTGTGTTTCATTAAAATTACTTTTATTATCTCGGACGAAAATTTTTAATAAAATATACCAATATATATATATATATATATATTTCCTGAAAAAAAATATAAAAAAACAGCTAAATAACACTCGGAATATTGACGTACTCTTTTTTTTTTCTTTGGTGAGAAATGTATTCTATTTTTCCTGCGAAAAATTCTCTTTTCTCTGACGAGATGTATGGAACAAACTTTCAATTCTGTTTTTTTAATAAATTTCGCCCACACAATTAAAATAGTAATTAATGGGAGCATGCAATTACACAAAATATATGAAAGCTGTCACCTGATACGATCCTACCGACTGCGCCAGTAAAACAGGTTCTATTCTTGGTCGAATAGTTGTAAGGCGGTGAGAGTGGTTGTAAAAAAATAAATCAGTTCGGACTTTTTTTTTAAATTGCAATGCTTTAATTACAATTTAATGCAGCACGATACACAACATTTACAATTACAAAATAATAACACGCATCTAACTGAAATATCAGACACTGCTCGTTTTTCCCGCCATTGTCCTCGTGTTCCTCGCTTTCTCTCCCTCACTAAACTCGCCAGGCGTGAGTTCTTCCTGCTCTGCTCGTCAAGTTGAAATGTTATTTTTCATAAATCTTTACCTACAATTTAAATACAGCAATCTTGCTCAGTGTAGTGAAAACAAATTACTTCAACAAATTAACTTATAATCCTGCGTTGACGAACGGTTAAAATGAATGAATAGGAAAAAATAGCTATCAAACATATTTGATACTACCAAATGAATTTGCTTAGGAAATATTGAGTGGAATATTTCGGTAAGAAATATTTATCTTCAACCACAATTTTCTTTTTAATAATTAAGTCGTATTTAAGGTAAAATTTGAGCAAACCAATTGACCTGGAATTCTTGGTGAAATAAATGACTTATACGCAGGCTTTAGGGGTTATCTGTTTTTAGCCAAGGTTAAAGTTTATCGAAACGTTCCACTAACTAGTTGTTAGTATTTGTGCGGCGAGGGAAGAGAAAACATGTGTTTCGCTGGACCAACATCAGTGAGAAAAGGGTATTCCCCTTTTTTACTTATACGGTTAGATGCTCTAGTATCGTATTCATTTTATGCCATGCAAATATCTAGATAGATAGCATCTTACAATAGAACAAGCCCTTGAAAGATTTTATGAATTTAAAGATGAGTATTTGAGTAATGATGACAGATAGAATGAGACTAATTCTGCAATTGTTCCACCAGAAATTGTAAAAACGAGTGATGAAGAAGAAGGAAATGATAATGTTTTGAATAATGATAAACTTTTGAATAAAGCCATTTACTTCGATAGCTTTTTTACGTATTTTTATCTAACAAATAAAGCTTTTTATGCTACAGGCACAATCCGATAAAACCAGATGCAATTGTGCCGGCTAGGAAAGGTGAAATGCATTCGAATAAAATGCAGAATCTAAGATTTCCAATACGGAAAGAAAAACAAAATAATTTTCGTCCGATGGAATGACAACTCTTTTGTAACAAATGATTCCAGATTTAGAAAATTGAACTCGTAAACTTATTACAGCATAAAAGTTCGTGGTAAAAAATTATGGTGGCTAATATGTACTAGTTATATTGGAGCGACCTTAGTGATTGCATGGAAAATATCCTACCTGTCTATTGTTGGAAATAAAATGCTACTTATAGACCTCAGACGTAAGGTGGCATTTTTACTTTTGCAATCACCAGTAGAGAATAGAGAGTTAACTAAAAATAGATTGGCAACAGGAAGTCTTATTAAATACAGCATTTCAAAGTCATTAGGAGGAATTGATAAATTATTTTAGTTAAGTCTGTAGAGAACAGGGAACAGTGTTATAAAAATGCCACAACCAAACTGTTTACAGATGCAAAGTGTGTAAAGTAGCCTTTACATCATGACTGAAGTGAAGTTTTTCATACTTGAATATTTCAATCTCAAAGATGTTTGTAAAATAAATATAATTTAAATTTTGACATTAAATTAGATATTAAATGATTTGTAGATTTTTAAAACGTTACACAGCTCAAAGGGACCCATTGCTCCACTCAAAGAAAAATACTTCCTGATACAATCATCCTCACTTTGTATTCCTATTTCCTGACGTTGCGTGAACGTTATACTCAATTTTTCAGCAGGTAATAGCATTTTCTTCCATTTTCACTATAAATTTATATTATACATGCTTACTTTAATAAATAAGATTATTTGTGTGAAAAAAAATATTTGTGATTTTGGTTGTTAGTGGGTTAATTTAGTGTAAGATCAACAGCACTTGATTTTATGTAGCAAAAAAGGTAAACTTTATTATATGAAATAAAACATGGTGCAGAAATGCTTCACAATGTTTGAAAATTTTTGTAGTAAATAAACATATCGAAATATAATGAACACACACACACACACACATATATATATATATATATATATATATATATGACAACGCAGAGTAATAAAGAAAAGGCAATAGCCTTATAAAAATTTTTAAAGCTTGCCAGAGGTTTCATTACTTGTGTGACATACAGGGAGTTTCAAAACCTATCGGCAAAAATTTAAAGGGTGATAGAAAACATTTAAACAAGCAATTTTCACCTTCCAATGCTTAAGTGAAGAACAAGTCGTGAACCTCTAGACGCCTCTGTAATGGAAAGCATAAAGCGATGTTTTCTTGAACATCGTCATTTCTACAGTGGATTTCGGAAGACAAGGTGACGTACAGTAATCGAGAAAAAGCCCAGTAGTATAAACAAGCTTAGAAATTGTCTTAAATCAGTTATAGAATTTTAAAAAAATTATAATTCATTTCAGCAAAAAAATATTTAGAATATCTTTTTTGTCCTTTTTGAAATTATTGTTTTTTGCAATATATATAACTTTATCCAAATTTTCATTTTGTTCTAATATTATTTAATAAATGTTATGACGGTTGCAAGTCGAAATAAATTATATTGATTCTTTAAATTTTAATTTATTTTTACACGACGTAACAAAACAGCACAAGAAGACGGATATTACAGAACAAATAAGACATTTTGATTATTTAAGGTAAACATTTCACACACGCTCAACTCAAGAGCTTCGAAGAAAAAACATCACAGTTCTACTACTATCAGTCACACTCAACGTTTTTCTCTGGTCCCTACGGATAGGATTCACACCAATCTTCGGAAACTCGTTTCTTCCAGCCAAAACCAGTTTGGACCGCATCACAGCAGTATCGAGAAGCGGCTTTGTGCTGCCATCTATCCTAGAAATGGTTAATTACGTGATGGAAGTCTTTACAATGACATTACTATCTTTTGACTAGTCTTTTCTATTTTGAGCGAGCAATTTTTTCTAACCATGTTGTATATTTTAGGTTATATATCGATTGGATCATATTGTCTTGACATGTTGCTGTGATCATGTAAGTCTGTAACGAACCATTATTTATCTCCGATTCTTTTACCTTAGTTCAATTAAATGCAACTAACACTAAAAGTCAAAAGCTACTCCAAAGACACGTATAAGTACTAAATTATTTATTTATCAATTAATATAATATAATCTGTTATGTCTCTCTTTGGACTTTATGGTTAGCAAACCAATTTTAATAACACTGCACTAATATATTCTTACCAAACCAACCAGTTGGGGTTGCTTTTCTCCGACAAATCCTCTGGCAAGGCAATAAACAATGTAACAACTCTTGATTTTATCGGCCTCTTGTTAGAACTATACTCAGAGTTAACCATCCTCTTTCTCTCTCCTCTAAATTTCACTTTACTTGTATATCACCATATATGAATTACTTCACTTTAATTCCACCTGCATCTAATTAACATAATCACGTCTGATTTTGGTTGGAAAGAAAGTGTTATTTCATGCAATCAATAGCAATTAAAGTCCCCAAGGTTAGAGAATAGAAAATCACGAATAGCCTTAAGTCAAAAAGCCCTCCTCAGGAATAAAACGTCATTTATCGATGGGCGCAATAACCCAGCGTGAAATTATGATTAAAAATAATTCAAAGGCATAAATCGCTGGATGCATTTACGGAACTAGTACCACAATTTCTAAAGTGTTATGTTACTCGTGCATCTCTAAATTTAATTACCTACTAAATGGCTAATCTAAGGCGAAATCCAAAAAGAGCACGCAAAAGAATTTGAGCTAAATATAATAACAACAGCAATTTATTATAAAATTTTCCATTCTTCTCTTCCATGCTCTCCGCAGGAAAGGGTGATTTTCTGCGGTCCTCTTTAACGGTGAAATCTTCGGGGTCTGGTAACCTGAAATGGATTGAGCTGTACATAATTCCATTTTACTATTTACATTAATGAACATTATCTTTCACAAAATTAAGAAATTAAAGTTCCCAAGGTTAGTGAAGAGAAAATCTTGAGTAACCCAACATCACACGTCTTTTTAAAATGTGTCAATGTATTAAAGTAATTTCATTGCGTTATTATGTAATATTTTTGTTCACTATTCGTATTATGCTTCAGATATCTTTGAGTGTCTCCGGGCTGGCTTGGTTTCTTTCTACTTAATAAGTTTGCAAAGTTATTATTTTTTGTTTATTTGAGTTATTTATTTGGTTCTATTCTCAACGAATTGCATTTTTAATACTATGCAATTCGTTGATTGTGAATAGTTCGGGCATTACTTCTAGAATACAATATTTGCAAAAAAAAAAAAGAAACTGTAATTGGATTATTCTCCAATGAATCATCTCATAGAATTAATTTCATATTTGAATTTCCTTATCTCATATATATATATATATATGCGAGCGTGTATGTACACATAATATTTTTAAATATTATATATATTTCAAACAATATATATAATATTGAGTTTATATAATATTTTTAAAAAGAACAATTTTAACATTGATTTTAAAATTATAATTTCATTTCCGTTTTAAGAAGAAAAATAGTTAACATAAAGGTAGAGCAATGTGGAAACAGTTATTTATTTATTTTTAGCTCACAATGCTTGCAAAAGTAAAGCATTGAGCAGATTAATGCAAAAGTGTAACTATTGTTTTATCTCTTAATTTCATTATGAAATATAAAGTGATGTTCTAAATTCATGAAAAATCAATTTTACTATTTTAAGCTAATTAATATTAAATTAATGAAGCGAAACCCTTATGAATTGAAATTTTGACATAAAATATTCAACTTATGGGAATAATTTCTCAAATGACTCAACTGAAAAAGAACAAATTTTTGAGTTAATACTAGGTATTAATATACAATTCTGAAGAATTATAATGCATTTTAATTTTTAATGCAAATACTTTTCATTACAAAAAAAAATACTTCAAGTTAATGAAAATATAATTTGAAATTTTTCGGTACATTTTTAAAATGCGCTTCACTTTCAATTCAAAGGAGTTTTAATGTGAAAACTTCATTGTAGTCACACGTGTTCCTTTTCTTTTACTTTTAGTTTCAGATTATCTAAAGACTTCTAAATCCAATTCTTTTAAACTTATTGCTGAAAAGGAAACCAAAAAAAAATACACTTTCCTGTCCTTTCTACAGGAACATTGGTTCAGATTTTCTTCTTTTCATTGTAGCAACTTTTTTAAAAGGGTTTTCGTGTAAGTGGATTTGTTCGCTATTAGAAGGTGTTAGATACAACTAAGCCATCGTATCAAGATATATGAAATCTAGACGTCTACCAAAAATACTTTTCCTGTGAGAACTTGAGTCAGTTTGTGGTTTTTTCTCCCTAAATTTACGAAAATTTTAATTTCCTCAGAAAGAACTAAAATTGGAATCATTATCTTAAAAGAAATCGGGATAGCATCTACTTCCTAAATATTCTTTAAGTAGCCTTTCTATAATATCAATGTTTACCAAAACGTCATTCTCTTACATCTCACACATACATTTCTTCTTCCAGATTTTTATTTTCTAGATTTCAAAAGCGCTAATAATATTGGTTTTAGTTGCATTAATTGAGGCTGCATATATTGATATTTTAACATCTATTAACAGTACATTAATCAATATCTCGTAAAAGAACATACAATTTAATTTTTTTACAAAGTAGTTCAGTTACTCGACTTAACAGTGGAAAAGTTTTTTTTTTGACTATTTAATATCCATTTTCAAAATATGAGAAACTAGTATATTTGAAAGGTTTCGTAAAAATTCAGAATTAAGGTATCCTGTATTATTTTATTCTATCTCAAATAACCATCCAGAGATTCTGAACTTTTATACTTAAGATTTTCTTACTGATTATATATCGAAATTTTGGAAATTAGAGTCAAATTAAAAAGTATAATTAATTGTCTAGTATTTCTTCATTCAAACAATAATAGTCAATACTTTTTTCCGCTATTGGTTTTTGCAAGGTATGAAACTGTAAAAAAAATAATGGTGAATTTTAGGTTTTCTTGAATTCAAACCTACAAATTATCATAATTTCGTATCCTCTTAAAAAAACATGTTGCGATTCTAAAATAATGGGTTCATATAGATAAATAGACCAATATTAAAGAGGTACAATTTCAAAATTAAATAAGTTACAAAACTTTTGAAAAAGTTAAATGATTAACACTTTAACGTCTATAAAATTATTCAAGTTCAAAGTGACCACTACTCCAATTTCCTTTCTAATTGTGTAAACAGTCAAATCTGCAGCATATCCAAGTAAGTAATATCAGTAGCATTAGATTCGTGAAAAAAAAAGATTCGGCCAAAAATGTTGTCTTGTAATGAGGTACAAAACATATCACTCTTCGGAGAATCGCGATCCACTTCAACGTTTGCTGTATCCCTTATGAGAGTATTGAGTCGGCTATTTTACAGTTGGTATGAAACGTCACTTCATCGTTAAAGACAAGCACAGGTATGAAGAAATCGTCTTTGTCAAGCTTATTAAAAGCGAGTTTGTAATATCAACTCTGTGTTCTTTGTCATTTCAGATAGGAGCGTGTATCAACTGTGTGTAACTTTGTTACGAATTAGTATTCCTATTCGCCTCTTGTGCCATAGCTGAACTAAATATACTAACTCTAAAGAGTCAATAAGTTATGCATGAAAACGTTAGACAGATTTAACACACTATATTTATTAAACAGTTTAGTTCTATAATGACAAAGGAACATCGACTCTCCCAAAATAAAGCTTTAAATATATTTGCTGTCTCACTGATGCCAAATTAACAAAGTCTTACCAAAACGTCGAAGTTGAGGCTGACTATGACTTCTATATCTTGACTATGACTTCTATATCTTCCACTATGACTTCTATATCTTGTAGTAATTCTTGATTTCGTTTACGACTATGGGGCAACCGCTCAACGCTAGAGTCACTCGACCTCTATCGAGCGTGTCTCGCTTTTCTTATATACTTTCCTATCTACCTCACTTCACTTTATTTCTACCTGTCTCTAATTTAAATACTCATGTTTCATTTTGGTTGGGTAGTAATTTTTATTTATAGCAATCAATCTTAATTAAGAGTCCCGAAGGTTAGTGAAGAGAAAATCGCGAATAGCCCAACGTCACAACTTGCATGATTTGAAAACCAATAGTTTTCTCAACACTTTCGCTGCTACCCTATCTAATCGTGGACTTAAGCACTGTATCTGCGGCTACAGTGTATTGGTAGCAGAGAAGGTGATGATTTTGCTCTTAATCAGTGCCTACCAAGATCTATTTTAACTCCCTTTCATTCTTTGTGGTTACTTAAAAGATGAAATATTTTTTTCCGCCATTACCATCGAACATTGACGAACTAAAAACTACTACCGTTCGAACTGTAACACCAAACAGATTGAAAAATGTGTGAGATAAGCTTTATTACCAAAATGATATCATTCTGGTGGTTGTCTTACTAAGAAATTATATCCAAACTGGCTGTAATTTCTCCAGTTTTTTAGCCGAAGTTCTTCTAATTTGGGATGTTCTTTTACGAACACTTATATAGTGTAAATGAATTTTATTATTAATGAACATAAAAAAATTAATGACAATATTTTTATATGATTATTAAATATAAATGGTAAAAATAATGATTCAATCGATTCTTGAATATGATTTTAATATAGCAAATATATATAATTTTTCTTATTAGAAGAATCAAGAAGAAATTATCTTATTATCAAAATATACTAATATCCTTAAGATTTTAAATCTTATTTCGAAATTAAAAGGTCATAATTTTCTACATGAAAAGAAAAAAAATATATATCAAGTTGATTTAGTATTAAAAAAGTCGTACTTTCAAATTTAGAAAAGTTATAAATGTCTGTGTCATAATGCATGTTTAATCTTGTTTTCTAGTCTCTAGATATTATACCGCATAAATGCTGTTTCAAGTGAAGGAACAAATGGTAGCTATTGGAGACCAAATCAGGGCTATACAGAGGATATCATGTTATCCGCAACGATATGTAATGATGAGATCTTGAGCTTAATGGGCCACGTGTGGACGGACATTGTCACGCATTAAAACAGTCCAAGCATATCGTGCCTTTTGTTATGGATTGCCCGACGCAGTTTAGTTAAGGCATCGGAACATATCTTGGAATGTATTGCTTCAATCCGACGGTAACAAAACCTACAAACAATATCCCCTACTTATCCCAAAACACAGTGCACATGATTTTAAAAACTGAATTTGTTTGCTTGAGCCTCGTTTTTTTCATTGATGTTAAATATTTATATATCATGGATTGCTGTTTAATTTTAGTGTCAAATGAGACAAACATCCACACACTTCATTAACCTGCTCATGAATTTCTGCAGATTGCATACTTTTTTTGCATGCTGAAGAAGAATCATAATGCGCATTTTTCAGTTGGTGGCATTTTCAACTGTGAGTAGCCTTTTAAATGGGCACAAACAAACGTAGTCATGTACGAATGCTTCCGTGTTGGTATCTTTGAATAACCATCTTTCTTTGATTAACCAACAAATATTGGTACACAGTGAATCAGCGTGGAACTACGAAAACGGCACTGCAAGCTTCTAAATTTAAAAACAGTACTTATATTTAAGTAAGTACTACATTTAAACATACAAGCCTAGTAAATAATACAAAACTTTTACAGATTGAATAATCAGAACATTTGTAATCATTAAGCACTAATTATATCAATGATTCCATGTTAAAAATGTTATCTCAACTTTTATCCATTCAACTGTTCTCAACCGTTAATCTCAACTTTGATCCATTAGTACAATGTAAGTAATTTAAAATGCATTTCTTTTGTAAGTAACACTGACATTACACTAATTTGAAATGAAGTGACATATTTTAGAATGATTATTATTTTACAAAAGGAATTATATATATATATATATATATATATAATATTCACATAAAAATACTGTTTGAATAGGTTTAAAAATATATTGGTTAATATTTCTAACGAATTCTATGAAAATAAAAGCAAGGGAATTTTCGCAAGTGAAATAAAATGAACAGTTGACCCCTAAATTTATAAAAAGTAATTTTGTAGAGAAAATATTAAAGAATAAGGATATGCATTTAATCATTACTGAAATATAAAAAAAAATAAAGGAAATGTACTGTTCGTATTTATTATAATCATTATTAACATTTAAAAAATCAGAATAATCATGTGATTCACACCATAGTCTCATTTTCCCTCCTATCAAAGATTTTTTCAGTGTTGAAATGATAATTAAATTTGAAGACTATACTTTTTTTTCTCTTTATTTTAGTAATAAATCTCATGAATTCAGCTTCTCTAATTAAATCTCATGTACAGCGGAGGAGTTGGGTTCTTGTCTAGAAGTTGTAGCGAAATAATGACTACAACTTCAGAGAAGCCTCCGGAGACAATAGGGATCATGTAAGTTGTGTGAACGCAAGAAAATGAATTATTCTATTGTAATCGGTGAGAATTATCACAATGTTACGTCCAAAAGCCTAAAAAAAATACAAGAGCATCTTGAATGTACCCATAATTGTTCCACAAATGCGACTTATTGGTCAAACGAATCGAAATATTTTTTTGCACTTTTAAATGTCTTATTTGCTTTTATTTCAAATTAGTAATATAGTGAATTAATGGTTAATTACATTGTCATTGGATTTGATTGAATTATTTCTATTATTAAATGAAATTTTAAACATAATGTTTATTATTTTTTCGCCATTACTAAGCGCTGAAGGGAAAAATAATATCTGTGATAATGCAACTTAGCTTTACTTGGCTTTAGATGGGAGAGAAGGGGTGACCGAGGTAGCTCAGTAGTCACGGTCATGAACTACCACCCGTATCGTTTCCATCAAGTCATGGGTTTGAGCTCTGATGTCACTAACGATCCCCTTTGTATCGGGGCTGATGTAAACTATATCCGTCGAGGTTCTAAGGCTTCTCGTTGGCATACTGCAGAAGTTAGGAGAGGAAAGTTCCAGCTCAGGTATCGCTCAAAATTACGAGATCCGTCATCATTAGCTTTTATTCTGTTTCTACGAAAGACATCAATAAATAATCGATCAAATTAAAACTTAAAATTAAAAGGAATTGATGTATGAAGTTTAATGACCAAGTTCAGATAGTACTACAAACCATCCATATTCTTGAAGGTTTAAGTGAAAACGATAATTTAATTCAAGAGATACTGAGACAGTAAAAAAAATATTTTTCATATATTTGATTTAATATTATTTATAAATAACTATAAAATACTGTAATTTTAAAAATATTTTGCTGCAAAAGATCAGACAAAACACTTTTCAGATTATTCTGCTTCATAACAAATCCATTCTAAACGTAAAAATTGTTTCATATCAACTGTGTTAAATGAATTGCTAAAATACAGTGGCTTATTCTATTCCTTAAATGTAAGATATTCTTCACAATTTGTTTTGATACGTTTGCTCATGATAGTAGAGCAGAGAATTTTAAATCGGAATGATCTCTCTTAATTTCACGAATGTTACAAATGGAAATCCGTATAGGATCATTGCACACTTAAATTTCAGGAATATTGTCGATTCTTTTGGGAAAGAAGGGGTGATTTTTTTTCCTTTGCAGGGACACTGTATCTCTACCGGCGAGGCATTGAGATGAGAATTTAACCAAGATTTGGCTCAGACATCTACAAGATTCCATCAGATACACACTTCATACCACGTGGCACATACACACATACATTTAAATATGTTACTTATGCGAAGCTACTCATATATATATATATATATATATATATATATATATATATATATATATATATATATATATATATATGGCATTCAATAAGAAGGTGGGTTTACACCTTACAAACATTAAATTTCCATATATTTTCTTAACGCCAAAATTTCACAAAAATCCTGTAAAATTTCGAAGTATTACGAATGGATATAACACCAATATCACTAAATCTGGCAAACTCCTTCAATCCATTCTTCAAAAATCTATTGGCAATATTGATAATACCGCTATTATTAAAAATAGTTTTGAAATTGTCAAAAACATGAAGGAACAAGAGGTATTCTCTATACATGGATATGATTTTGAAGACCTTTTTAACTCAATAGATATTCAAGATTTAATTAAGGTTCTTGCAATTTTATACAATAAATATCATTTTAATCAAACAATAAAACAGGAAAAATTCAATACTCTCGTTAAACTTGTATTACAAGAGAATTTTATAGATTTTGGTCAAAATCTCTATAAACAAATTCAGGGTCTCCCTCAGGGAGGTCCAGCTAGTAATTGTCTGGCCAATTTTTATTTACATTTTTATGAATTAAAACAGATTGACAATGATTCTTACTTTCTTTTTCGTTACATAGATGATCTAATTATTTTAGGTAAAACTGAGGATTTTAAACCAAATATTTCATTTTACCCTAATTACCTCAAATTATTAAAAACTAATCTTAATTCAAATACAGTAGAATTTTTAGATCTCGATTTGCAAATAATTGACAATAGACTTATTAGTAATATTTTTGATAAAAGAGAGAGATTCGAATTCCATGTAATTAAAATACCTTTTTGGAACAGTAATCTACACAGATCCATTTTTAGGAATAATTTATTGGGCTTTTTATTACGTAATAACAAATTAACCACGCATAAAATAGACAAATTTAATAACATTAAAAAATTCTTCAACAACTGTTTGGATCATGATTATCCAATAAATTTCTTAAATACTTATATACATCACAAATATATTAAACATCTTTGCGAATCGTGATCCAATTTCAAATCCACCACACAACAATAGGTCCACAAAGTCGGCTTGTTAGTGGTCTAGCCGTGAAGAATCTATTTATTTACATTTACACAGCTTACATTTTTACTCACTCTCTGGATCGTTATACTCCTTTACCATACAACTTATTACCAACCAATTGTTTGCATCCTTTTACATTTTATTACCAATCAAACAATGATTTAAATCTTTCTTCAATTTATATGGTGATGATGTGTTATATTTTTTTATTTTTTCATTTTGAGTATGTGATATACATCTTGAAGCTTAAAGAAAATTCCGTCTTACTACTCACATATTTGAATCTTCATTTCTTTGAATTTTGTAAGTAATTTTTATATTTTGATTTGTTGATAATTTTTAGAATGATAGATTTTATTTTATCGTTGAAATTTTTTTTTGCATTTTTTAATCATTGAACTCTTTTGTAATTTGGATTTCCCAATTCAGCCTACAAGGAATTATAGATTTTATTTTTGTAGATTTTATCGCTGAATTTGTTCGCATCTTTTAATCATGAACTCTTTTACAATTTGGATTTCCTAATTCAGCCTACCAAGTCGCAAAGGAGGAAGGTTGGTACCATTGAACTAGTTTAACCCCGCTTAATCGGTCCTCAGCCCGATATTGCTTTTTGACTTGCTGGGTTCCATATTTTCATTTATTTTTCTTTCATTGTTACATTTCTTTCTGGATTTTTGTCTTTTTAAGTGTTTTAAATTATTCTTTCATAGATTTTCAGTATATATATATATATAT
>BMAW01064726.1:591551-617133 GCA_019974015.1 Nephila pilipes | reverse complement strand
AAGACTATAAAACCGATTGACTTGAAATTTAGCATAGTTACTCATTTTGCGATGTAGACGCTCACTAAGAACGGATTTTAAGGAACTCTTATCCAAAAGTAATTTTGATCCTTTAATCTACTCTTATCCGTCAGTTATGTAATTTTGGCGACTTTATCGCCGAAAATGATATGACCGACGACAAACGGAATATAGTTTTTTATATGTATACTGGGTATTGTCACCAACTAAGTTTACTTGGTGAGATTTGAATGGAAAAATACCAAATAATTTTATATTATAGCGCTGATGGAGGATTGGAAAGATTTTGGCGAAGGTTCTCTTAATGTGAAATTTCGTACTTGTCGAAAATGGGAAAAATAAATATTAAGCGATAGAAATAAATGAGTTTGGAATAAATTGAGTTTCTGAATTTGGAATGTATTTTAGCTCCAAAACTTAGTGGGATTTGGAAAAATATTAAAATGGTGACTTTTTACGGAGTAGCACACACGAAGACAATCTTCGTTTACTAGAGGACCTCGCTACATGCATGAACGAACTGAAGAGGCTATGACATACGTAAGATATTTTGGACGTCCTGACTTGCACGAATTTTTTTTTAGGATTGTAGTCACTTGCAATCCTAAATGATTAGAAATCAAAATGTCTTGAGGCAAGGACAAAAATCTTATCATAGACACGATGCCATTGTGAGGGTATTTCATTTGAAAGTTAAGCAATTGATGAATATTCTGACAAAAGGTTGCATCTTTGGCAATACTAGGTGTAACATGTATACAGTGGAGTGAATTTTATACGTTATATATATATATATATAAGATGGGGTGACTTTTTACAAATTTTTTTAAATTTTTCTTATATATTTGAATGTCGAGAATAACCATTATTACAGACAATCAATTTCTTAAAATTTTAAATTTAGATTATCATTAAAGTTTCAAAAATTGGAAATTTGCTTGGTATCTTACGTATAGGTTCCAAAATATTATATTATTGTCTGTCCAGAGAAGTGGGCGGGTATCAGCTATTCACTAATATCTGAATCGAGGCGCTACGTCACAAATCTCTCAAATGTGTCATTTTCAGTTATGTAACTGTAAAATTTAATTATATTCGTTTTAAAAATTTAAGAAATGTACCAAATGTTGGTTTTCTTATTGAGTAATTTGTTATTCCTTCTATTTAATAATCAACTATGATATTGGCTAATTCTCTCCTACATTATGATTCATTTGGCCTTGTTAATTACTAAATGTTTTTAATCTATTAATTCATAATTTTAAAATAAGTAATTGATTTATCATACACAAGTGTACAAAAATTAAGGACGAGATATGTTTTTTTTCATAGTAACGTTGTAAAATAGCTTTCCATATCAACACAAAAAATAACACAAAAACCCGTAATAAAATGGGTAATGTTAGCAATGATTACCAAAAAAAGAAATGAAAAGGACAAAATGGAACTTTATATAAAAAGTAGCATGGAATATAATGTGAATGAAGGTCAAAACATCCATGTGGCAGTTTCCAGCCTGAAACATCCAGCATTTGGTAAGGGATATGATCTCCCCTGACTGATACATAGATTTCAGATCGTCTGCCCATACTGAGTATGAGGTTGTCAATCAATTGTTGAGGCCTTGTAACCTATTCGTTTTGTACTTACTATTGAAACTCCCGCATTGTTATTGATGGTAAGTTATGTGTTGCCAAGCCTTTCTCTAGAAAGTCCCAAACAGGCTGAATGGGAATTTGGTCTGAAGACCTTTATGGTCAATCCATACGTTCAATATCCTCACTGTCGAACAGCTGTTCGACAACTACTGTGCAATCAGCTGGCGTATTGTTGTCCATGAAATGGAACTGCGGACCCATAGGGCCTCTAAAAAGAAGCACATATGGGAGGAGAATCTCGTTACACTAATGGGTACGTCAACCAAGCATGATGCCTTCCCAAACGAGAACACCACGACCTCCAAACAGGTCTCTTTTAATTATGTTAGAGGTGTTATTACGGGTTCACTGCTCTCTTCAGATGTAAATGCATTCAGTATCGCTACTCAGAATAAACATGATTTTATCTGTAAAAAAAATACTCGACTCCATTGTTTATCTGTCGAATTCTGGTGTTCTTACCACTACATTAAATACCTTTTCCGATGACCAGACCGTACATGTCGCCATGCAAACAGACCACCGTTATGCAACGGTAAAACGTGATATCGATCGTCCTATTGCTTGTGCCGTGTTTCTAGTGATTCTGCTGCTTGTTCCTTCTGGCCTGTAGGACAATATACAGGATGTCTGTCGGCGTGGCTGCTTGCAAACGACCACTGCTGAACCATCGGGCATCTGTTGAAATTCTCTCCAAAATTGAGAAAAGATGTAAGCGATCCCGAACTCCACAGCCACACTTGTTACACCGTTGTTACGACACTTTGGCTTTTCTTTATATTTCTAACTATTAGATCTCAGGTAAAATCATCCAAATGTTGTTTAACAGATTGTTTTTTCGACATTTCGCACTGAGGCAGTTACTCGTCGTCATTTAAACTGATATACGCCGAGCAATGAAAATACGTGAATGATATACGCCTTGTTTCCAGATACGTTGATCTTACACCGTCGGTGTTCTTTATCCCGCTCCGACACTGCCGCATATCGTCTAGCTGCATATCGGTGCTTGTGCTTCTGTACCGATTCCTAGTTAATCTCTTGATTGGTCTTTCAGTCAGCTCGCCCTCTTCATTCCTCAGATATGCTAATTTTTCGATTTCGTCCTTAGATTTTGCACACCAGTGCAAAGACAAAATCTTTGCATCTGTTTGATTATTTTTTCATTCTACTGCACAAATTATATTACATTTATTCCATCTGGTTTATATTGCTCTATATAAATGTTATGCGTTAAACCACTCGTAATTAATGTGCATTCATTTTTAAAAATTCGTGAGTTTAACAGGAAAGAATAACAACAAATTCGTAAGAATTCCCTTCATGATTTGCAATAAACTAAAACAAAACAAAAAATTACTTTTCAAAAATTCTTATGGAAGTGAATTTTACATAATATCCTCAATCGAAGTAAAGTGTTTAATTTTCAGATTTCGCTCTACATAACTATTTTGAAATAGAGAATGAAAAATAGGAGTTTTATGTTGAATAATCTTCATTGAACACATCTATTTAAATTCTCATAATCTTGTAATAATTTCATTAGTAGTATATATTTTGTATACAAAAGTTGGAAAAAATAATAGAAATGTTAGGAATACATAGAAACTTATCAAACCTTGAAAGTCCTTCACCTACATAACATAATTCAAACCACTTCTCTTATAATCCTTCCTTTAAATAATGCAGTTGATGCTAAATGTTTGAAAGGAATCTCAATTAGATATAAACGCCATTTCATTTTATGTGTTTAGTCAATAGTAATGGCCAGTAGTAGAACTCACGATGGTCAATAGGAACTTCGCAGTTAACATATCCATAATTGCTCTAGAAGCTTCACAATTTTGAAATTAAATCTTGCATAATAATGGCCTAAGTATGCAAGATCACGATGTCGGTAGCACTATAATAACACAAGTCACTTACGCAAGCTCTGAAAAGCAATTAAAATTGAAGGCATGGGCATTAAACTCAAACATTCTATTTCTCACAAGATTAACATCGTAAAGCAAAATATAATTAATTATTTGATTTTGCAAACAAGCATCAAAGGAAATTTAAAAAATCAGATTTGAGAATTGCAACAGGCGAATATAGAAAAAAAATTAAATTATATGTATTTTATTTATAGGTGAATATACATATATGTCGCTTTGTTTATAAAATTATCATATTAAGTTTAATGATGGTATTTGGTAAATTTTTCAAATATATTCAGATAATTTTGAAATTTCTAATTGATGATATTATCTTGTAAGTGTTGGGCTCAATAATAAATAAAAAATTAATTAGCTTTAATAGTACAATTTAAATCATGAGGTTTCATCAAGTTATTTAATATGAACAAAAGATATTAGAATATTTTAAATTAATAAATCAGTAGTCATATTATATTACTTTACATAAATATATAAAAGACAATAATTTGTATTACACAAGTAATAAAATAATTAAAAAAGCAATTCGTTTTAACTTGTACGAGTAGGTATCGCAAAATTTTAATTATTACTAAGAAATAACCAAAATATCTATTTAAAATTTATTGTTTCTTTACGCACATTTTATTGTAAATTATAGCTGTTAATGTTGACTTGTTTAGTTCTGGGAACACACACTCGTGTATGAAGTAACCAGCAGATAAAGAAGAGAAATACTCGGAATGTTTCGTCTTTTGTGTCTGCAATGGTGGCCTTCGATAAGTCAAGAAACTGGGAGAAATGTATAATTCTGAATGGTGTAGTCACGTAGAAAAGAGTCTTAAGAATAAAAAAAGTAATAAGTCAGTTTCTTTCTCGTTTATTTTAGTAATAACTTCAAGTTTTATTTTAGTTAAAAATTACGGTCCTCCGTGATAATAATGAAAACTTTACATTACTACAGGTTACTTCAGTGTACGACTTCCTGAAGCTACACATATCAGCCTTATTCGCTATATCTTTTTTTACATTATGTGTATAAGGATCGATTAATATGGATAATAAATTTAAAATAGATATCTAGATTATTTCTTGTTAATAATTGAAACTATGTGATATCCCCTCGTAATTGGCAACTTAAAGATACAAAATATAAATTTAAAAGATAAATAAGAGTAGTTTTGCAATAATTTTCATTCACAACAATGATAGATTATTAGAAGATGTAATTGAATCAAATTGTGATAATTAGGAGATTCCTAAAAATTAATCCAATTTTTTTTAAAAAATTTAGAAAGTGTATTACTTACAAATAACAATTGAATATGGATACATTTTCAGACCATTATATTTGTTTTTTCTTAAATTAATAAAATTATATTGTTATTAATAATAATTAATAAAACTATATTATTATTAATAATAATAGTTATAAGTATATTAAAATAGTTCATAAAATTTGTATTAATAAGTACTACGTAAAATTTTTTGTGATAGACATATTTCTATAAATATATAAAATAATTTAGTCTATTGAACAGGTTATGGAGTAAAGGTTAGATGGGGCTCAATAAAAGTTATCATTAATATAAGAATCATTTATTAATTGGGTTAAGGTGCACACGGATCACAAATGCATAACTAATTTCAAATGAAATAGAGAAAATAAAGAGATGTGGTTCACCACAATCGCACTATTCAGGGGCTTAGACATTATTGAAGGTCTCTTGTTTCAGCTGGTTGCTAGAGGTCGCTTCTGCATCTTGCAAGAATCTGTATATAAGTAAGGAAAGATTATTATATAACTGAGTGGTTATACTCTGCTATTGAACGTGACTTTCTCTCTTTTTATATAAAGTTTACGTTATTCAGTACAAACATTTTCAATATAATTGTTCTTAAGATCTGAAAAGACATTAAGTAGAGATTTTTTTTTTTACATTTAGTTCCTCAAACACATCACAAATTATTCATGATTTCGGCAAATTAAACTAAACACAGAAAAAATAACTAATCATATCTTTCGACAAAAGCATATTTCGTAGTATTCTATCTACTTATTCAATAAGAAGATTTCGATTATTTAATAAAATTAAGAATTAATAGAAACAAATAGGAGCATATGTTCAATGTATTTCGAAGGAAAATAATAGAAACAGGAAAAGTTAGAAGAAAAATAAATACTACTTGCAAAACTGATGAAAATAGAAGGGAACATGAAAAATGTCGGCTTCGAAACGTACAATTTTATTTCAGAAAACTCTAAGCGCTAGTAAGCAGTAAATGTTAGAAAAAGAACGTGGTTTATTTCCTGACAAAGATAAAGAAACACTGCTATTACCATCAATTCAAAACAAATACAGACAACTGAAAGTTTCTGTCGGCGATAACGAGATTGAAAATAAGAAAAACTTCTCCTTTGCCACTGATAAAAGTATAGAATAAATTCTTCCAATGAGGGAATTGAAAGCACAGTAAGGAAAGATAAATTGTTGACTTAACGGTTGTAGCATGCCAATCGCTTCCGAAGAGAACAGATAAGTTAATTCTCAAGTTAATAAGGATCTAAAAAGAAATTGAGCTATTCTTAAATGTGTCCGAACACTCTCTTGTAAAAGAAAATAAAGAATATGATACAACTACAAGGACAATTCAAAACGTTCCGTTGCTAAGAATAGGAAATAAGAATGATGTAACTCACTGAATGATTCTCCATTGATCATGTTCCTTTTCCTAAGAAAATTAGTTTGATGCTCTTCACATTCCAAATAGAAGCTAAACTTTTCAAGTCATAATAGCCGATTTATGATTTACCTTTCTTTGAAACGGGCTCAACGGAATCAGCCCATTGTTTTGGTTGTGCTTAGTATCCGATGAATAATGATGAATTCAGGTGTGGCCTTGGAAGGCTAGTGGTCATAATCGCGGAAGTGGGATCACTGTTATTTTAGTCGTGCCGTGGGTCGGAGCCCTGATGCTATTTTGGACTTTAAATCCGGTCGAAGTCGAAGTCCTCCCAACAGCATGGTGTGAAAGTTTTGAGAGGGAAATGCCAGCTCAGATGTCGTCCTCGTCGCTTGATTGAGGTTCAAAATTTCAAGTTCCGTCACCAATAGTCTTCGGGATTCTTCGCAATGTGAAATAAATAAACGAGCACAACCACTTCATGATGAATCTAACTTTAATAGAATGTAACAACCATACTCAAAATGAGGGCAACTCGTCGGGGCAACATTCAAATATTAGTTTGGAAGCAAACGGCTAACCAAACCAAAATTAATGAACATAAAAGTAAGTCCCAAAACATGTAAGTAAGTGAAATATATGAGAGAAGGATTCGTAATCCATATTAATCTTTTTCGACATAAGTATTTCTTTTTTATAATTTAGGATAATAAGATCTGTTGGAAAAATAATTATTTTATTTTTTCACATATTATTCTAAAATTCTATATTGTAATAAATTGTATAATAAAGAAGACGGAAAATAGTAATTTAATTATTTATTTCCTATGTAAAATAATATTTTCTTTCTTACCTCCTTTTCTTCAGAAATTTTCTTTGACGAAGAAATTAGTAAGTTTCATCTTATCTGAATCCTTTCACTTATCTGATTTCAACATACCTGAATTTCACACCGGTTTGTACGGACTTGTGTAAATAAAAAATATTGATTAACTCATATTATTAAAATGTGAAAGAAAATTTATGATGTGGGCAAATTGAGCATTGAAATGTTTTGACATATACCTCAAACAGATAAGGAACATTTCCTGAAGAATTATGTTAAATGGCATTAATATAATTTTGAAAAAATTATGAATCAAACGTAGCTTTTAATACTGTATATTAGCAGTTTAAAACAGAGACTTCTACACATATGCACAATTCTGCAAACGTACTTATATTCTTCACTCATACTTTTCCAATACGCGTGATAATAAAGTGGAATTTTCAATAAAGTTCTTTCTTAAATTCCTCCTGACTTTTATTTCTTAAATCTATTTATTCTATCTTATTTTCGATCTACATCAGAAAATTATCGGCCTCCTTACACTTGTTTAGAAATGAACCTTTTTCATTTAAATTATTTCAGAATTCATTCACTTCTTACATTATTTATTGATTGGATAGTTATATTATATACCTCTAAAGAAGTCTTCATAATTAAAAATAAAATTACTATTCCAGTTAATTTCTGTAGAAATTCTTCAAATAATATACGCTTTATAGCAACTAATTCTGAATCTTGTGATGAATATCAACTACTTAAAGTGCTAATATCTACTTTTATTAAAAAAAAAAAAAAAAAAAAAAAAATGCAGAATTAATGAATGTATGAGTGTATTGTTTGCTTGTTTTTTGCTAACATTTTACATTAATTATATTATTTAGTGTCATTACTTAGAAGAGCCCTTTCGAATACACCCCAATTCAAAATTGAATTTATTTCGGTCGTCTGCACTTAAAGTAAAAAATTAAAGATATGATTGTTTATGGTAGGATATATATTAAAATTCTGCAATAAGTAAAGAGATCCACCTCAAGTGTGCAGGAGAGTAAAGGAAAAATAACTATCTAAAGCTATGAAAAATATTTTGTTTTTGTTTTTGTTTCCGTTATTTGGCACTACTTTACAGATACAATGGAAATATTTAAGTAAATCTAATAAAACCGTTTTATGCAACTTTTTATTTTTAACAATGGGAGGAAATACAACTAACACTACATATAAATTAAAAATATGTTTAACTTTATAATTTGGAAAAAAACATTTGGGTAAAAACAGGTAGTTTTAATGAGAAAACTATCTGCCTAAAAATTGAATTTTGGTTCTGTGTTGTAGTATATTCATATAAGGTATTTAAATAACTACTCCTTTAGCAGTAATTACCAGAAATATTTATTGTAATCATTATTTTCTATCTGGTAGTAATCCTAATTACATCATACATTATTCGCCTAAAAATGAAAATAGTTGTAACATTGAACATACTTATATTCTTAATCAAATGTGTTAGAAAAGAATAGCTACTAAGAGGGCACGTCTCTTCTCTCTGGGGCCATTTAATTAACTTTTGCAGTTGTAAAGCTTCCTTGACATTAATCTTATGCAATTCTTCTATTTGGAAAATGATACACTAGAACATTAATTAGTATCTGATCAATTTGCATATATACATGGAAATCTGATTCTTTTGAATAGGTATATTACTTTGTCATCATATTAAACAATTTATACGGAGATCTTTTGAGCTGAATTTTCTTTATACAAGGCTGAATTAAGAGCTCCTTCGTAAATTGAATCAGCAATTTAACCTTGATTATTAAGATTTAGAAATAATTGTTTTTGCCGCAACACATGAAACATGCTACTATTTTAATTTGTTTGATATTCAAACACAATTATCTAGCAATTAATTTTATAGTTAATATTAAAAAAATTAAGAGAATTATTTAGTCAAATACATTTTTCACAGGTAAAAGAAAACTATGAATATGCTTGAGAATATCTATAATGCAATTTTACAATTCGAAAGTATTTTTATTCAGTTTTTTCAGGATAACATAGCTTCGCATTTCCGTCTATAAGAAGAAAATCTGGTCCGGCAACACTCGAAAAACCCATTCATAGGGCTTAAGGATCTAATCCGTATAGCGCTACGCTGTGACACTATCCGTATTAAAGATATACAGTTGTATACGACTACCAAACATGATGCCGCATAAGACAAGGATTTTTTTTCCATTCTATTTCTTAGAATGCCCCGAAAATTTCTCACGCAAATAGTGATTGAGAATAAAATAATTAAAAATTTAAAAAAAAATTATTTTATTTTTTTTAAAATTTAGTATAATTAAAAAATAAATTGTATTAATTTTTGTAAGTTCACCGATTCAGAAAAAAGATTTATGATATAAAAATGTTACATACACACATTATTTTCATTGGAATATATGCAATTAGTTTAACTTTGTTTAGTGTACTTTATCTTTATACTCGGTAGCTTTGAAACGTTTTTAATTAAGTTAAAAATTACATTTTTTAAAGAATCTCACTTGCTCATATTTTACCTATAATGTAAGTAATAATTATAATCCTTTTTATTCATATATGTTTATTTGTCACCATGTCATTCGCATAAATTTTATTATCTTAATATTTCTGAAATGCTGTACATGTAATTTAGAAAATATCTATTTTAATTTCAGATTTACTTAAGAAAGTTATGCAAAACTTACAATACTCATAAAAACAAAATAGACATTGGAAAACTTTCAAGTCCTTTAATTAAAAATAGGAATCATAAATTTTGGAAAATATTGAAATATATCAATATCTTTCTTACTTGTGAATGATTATTGACTAAACATTAACTTCTCCCGTATCATCCCTCCCTTTGTAACGAAAACACCTTAACATTTTAAAGTAGACGTTGTAATAAATAACTTTTTAACTTATTTTTCTGAATAAAAATTCCCATGTGTAATAATTGTTTTGAAGAAATCTTAAGAATTTGAAATGACTTCAAAACATTTTGTTTATATTCCTTTCAATTTGAAATCGAACATACAACTTTTTCCAGGGCAAAAAACAAAAAACAAAGTTGTTAATTAAATAAATTCATAGCCCAGTTTCCGAAGTAACACATTTGATTAACTACAAAAACATTTACTTTCTGCATGAGGATATTATTTAAAATGAACATTCCTTTCTTGATAAATATTGGTATTGAATTTAATGTAAGTCAGAAGTAATTAATTTTTATACAGTGAATGAAGAACTGATGGATTGAATATTTTCGGATCTTAAGGGGACTTCTTTGGCCATTTTAAGCTCACTTGTGAAAGAAAATATGTTTTTAAAAATTATTTTATCTTCATCAATATTGATTCATTTATCTCATTTATCAAAAAGTAATGCTTCATGATTGCAATAGCAATAAAAGCTTAGACATTTCCATCCATGCAATTTTGAAGTTGTTTTCACTACAATCACAAGGGGATAATGCTTTGTCTTTAGAAATTGTTGTCATTTTAGAAATTTTTTCAATTTACAATATCATGTGATGAAAGAAGGTTCATCAATAAATCAATACAGAAAAGATAAGAAAATCATCGTTCAGTTTCATCTCATAAAATTATATTGAGTGATTTAATATAATCTTT
This sequence comes from Nephila pilipes, assembly GCA_019974015.1. Taxonomy (NCBI): domain Eukaryota; kingdom Metazoa; phylum Arthropoda; class Arachnida; order Araneae; family Nephilidae; genus Nephila; species Nephila pilipes. Next base: position 606,368 of record BMAW01064726.1, on the reverse strand, counting down.
TAAAATCTTAAAGTATATTATTATTTGTATCAGCTTTTGTTACCCAATAAAAATATCCTTCTTTTTTCATATTGGTTTCAGTTAAATTTTTAACACAACTATAATTAAAATCTTCATAATTCATGTGTTTACTTCAATTCTCCTAAATAAAAATACATATATATTTTCAAATTGTACTGAGATAAATGGGATAGTTATTTTATTACATTAAATGAATTTTATCGTAACTCTGAGAAGCAGCACGACGGTTATTGACTTCAGAACTCGTTATTTTGAACTTCGATCAAGTGATGGGAATGGCAATTTGTCTGGAGTCCCAAACTCCAAATTTTCATACCATCCCAAAGTGAGTACATTGTCTCTAGACATATTTAACCTGCAACATGATGCATCTTTAGGAGCATCAGGATTCCATCCTTGACATGACGGAAACATTACCTGATATGAATTCTTGACTATGAACACTCGTGACTAATGCTTGAATATGTTTTAACTTGCATTAAATTTTTTTTGTTTTTTCGGAGTTTGGGAAATAACCTACCATTGAATTAGTCATTAGTTCCAAATGTAAATATTTGAATTAATTTTTAAAGAAATTATTAATTTTTAATTAACCACTTTAAAATATAATTAATTATTATAAGATTCATAGAAATTTTAATTCTGGAATTATTTACTTAAAATGCTATTTTATATATAACGTTCAAAAGCAGATTATTTCATTGTTTTTTCCCTATGTTTATATCTCACTGAAAGAAATCTATGCCAATTATAAAAAAGTTTTACAATGATTGAGAAATACTAATCATAACGCAACTAATTTCATAAACCTTTTCATGCATTATATAAGTAAAAAAATGTGGACCATGTGTAATTCTTCTGTAAATATTTTCTTGATTAATTTGTGTATGGAAGACATTGTAAAAGAAATTTTAAAAGTAAATTAACATTCAAAACAACATTTTTTTGAAAGAAAAAAAAAATAGGACTTTCCAAAATTAGACAAAAATATCATTCATCGCACTTTTTGATAATTTGTAAATCCCTTATATTATATAAAAAAAGCATTAAAACCCTTTAAATGTAGTTTTTACAACCTTTTGTTTCAATCTTTGAAACCTACATATGAAGATTTATTTTAAAATCAATACCTATTAAGCATAAGCGTCACAAAATATGACAAAACTCTTCACTAGTGTTGTCAGTTAAGACTCTATAAGTATACAATAAAAATATTAAAAGATTAAAAGGAAATATTAGCCGCTTTTTTATAAAGTGGGCAAGAAAATAGAAGACTATTATTTCCTTTCATATATATTATTCACATAATTTTCTATAGTTGTTCAGAAAAAATGTATCCGATGTTTAGTTTTTATTTATGTTTAAGTTTTTATTGAAGTGTTGTTTCGTGTGATGAGTTTTTACAGAAATTATAAGAATATAATTTTGGAATACACAATTTTTTTTTTAAATGTTCCAAAAATAGACATTTACAATAAAAATAATTAATTAATTAAAACACTACAACAGTAATGCCTATATAAATTTTCGCAAAAGTTAAATTAAAAAAATTACATATAATTAAACATATTTCCCCTTTATGAAGTGGCATCACTTATAATTATAAATATTACAAATTTGTTAATATTTATAACGAATATATATAGCTTTTGTAATGAGAATACCATTATATAAGTCAATAATAAATATAAATAGGAGGTACAAAACCTTTTAATGTAATCTTTCAAAACAAATCAAATGTCATTAAAAATATTCACAGGTTCACATCGAGAAATGTTTAAAATTGCACAGCAAAACGTTGTCTGATAATATAAATAAAAAAAACCTAAGATATATTTTCAGAAATTTAAGATACATGTATTTAATTATTATTCTTTTCATGGCTGCAACAACAAAAGCCATGTCGCAACATTCTTTCGCCCCTTTGAAACTGATTCCATGTAATTCTGTAAGAACAAGATTTCATTAAAATAACAGTGATCTTTTGGTTATCCCCAGAATTAAGAGTTTTGCATCTTCGGGTTAGATAAAACGGTGGAAAAGAAATATTTATTTATACCATTCTACTTTCAATTTGGTTTAAATCAACTTATTTTCAGATGATCGATCAAACCATTAACTTTGAAAAAATCACGAAAGTTTTTACAGTTCTTCACTTCTCTGTAATGCAAATTTCATTCTAGGAAAAATAGAATCATTGAATTTTCTTTTATTTTCAGTATTTTCAGGTAAGGTGATAAAACTGATTAAAGTATTGCACAATTTCGATGCTCTATCCTTTCCCCCTTCCGTAAAATTAGATTCTTAGATTAAGTAAATATTTCATTAGGTTATTTCCTTAGAATTTTTTGGAGTGAACTTTATTCTAAGAATAATTTTAAAGATAAGCTATTTAGTGTAATATAAGCAGAAAATTACTTTCAATTTAGTTTACCAGGAAAACATTTGTTTCATTTTTGGAAACTAACTTTCAAAGTGAATTCATGTGTTTCCACATGCACTATTTAAACATATGGCATACCTTAAGTACATCTTTTCAGACGGAAGAAGTTTTTCTAATACATTAATATTTTATTCCAACATACCAATCTCCTACAGACAGGAACATATTTTATTATATTTCTCATTTTTGTTCCCAAAACTTCAGATTTTCTTATATAAAATTTGTTTTAAACTTAGTGTATACATACAATGCTTATTTGATGATCATCATATTTGCTTAATAAAATAAAAACCATCATATCTTAAATATTACAAAATTTTTACATGTTGTAATAAATACTTACATTTGTTATAACCTAATTAATTTGTTTGAAAATCCATATTTTTTTCCTCTGAAAATGTGTTTAGAGTTTGGGTCTTGCACCAAGTCTAAAAATATGTTTTGGAAACTACTTTTGAAATTTGCATCAATCCACAATATTAAATTTATATTTCCCTTAATACAAGAGCTTAGCATTACCTGTTAGGAATTATATTTTTAATAATCATCCCATAAATATTGTAAGTATTTTTTTTTTCCTTTTTTTTCCTTTTATTTAAAAAGTATTAAAATAATATGCATTGTTTCAAGAACTATTTTAAACTTTCCTTTACACTAAATATTTATTTAAATGTTTACGTTTTTGTGATATGCATATAAAGTTTGTTATTTTCTAATTAAAAATTATTTTCACTAGCTAAATTTTTGCTATATTCGCAGTGGTCAAATATTTTTTCCTTATTTATAAAATATGGTGCATTAAATTATTCTTTAAAAATATCTTTCCTACTTTTAAAAATATTACAAAGTTTGATTAAAATATTATGAAAAGAAAAGTGATTTATTTCAATAACTGAAACGCTGTATAAATGTGTGAAACTACACAAACACAATTTTTTTGCACCACAGTAATCAGTAAATAATGAATATTCAATACTTTTCCTAGAATTACATCTATAGCTGTTTGAAAATATAATAAAGTTTTTGTATATTATCTGATTATTGATGTTTAGTAGACTATTTGATTTTTTATTCTCTTTATTTTTCTATTCTACTATTTAAATGTTTTATTAAAGTTTCCTTTATTTTATTTCATTTTCCATAATTTTAATAAGTTTAACCCAATAAGTCTACTTTGAAACAGATTAACATAAGAATATTGTTTCTGAATACGCATATCGTATTACGAATAAATATCGAATGCATTTTTAGAGTACTTCATAAATTTGTATTTATAAGAAGCTAGATTTTATTTTATTAGAGGACGACGAATAAGAAGGGGGTGCTTTTAAATTATTTTTTTTTTCCTTCCATGCATAATATTGTTTTTCTAGCGAATAAATTATACATGAAAAATTTACTTATCATATTTTAAATAAACTAGCATTATTTCTATTTTGCAGTTTATTGATTTAACGTTTCATCTGCGTACAAATAAATTCTCAAACATTAATCGAATCATCATATTGAAATCAGTTTTTCTTTGAATTTTAGTACTAGATGAAAAACCTTATTACTAATCGCAATTTCTTAAGAAAATTACTAAGTTTAGACAAGTAGATATATATTAAATATACATTATTCTTAATCTTTCATCTAGTATGATAATTTTCAGATTTCAAAAAATGACATAATAAAAATAAACTTTTTAATTGCAAGATCTTTCTTACAGTTATGTTTATAAAAAAAAAAAGACATAATCAACTTCCTGCTTCTAACTCCATTACTTAGTACAAATCTGTCATATGTATTAACCCTTTCGCTACCGGAGGAAGAAAAAAGAAGTGCTTCTCTGGGCTCGTGGCTTTTTACCGCGGAGTGTCACTCTGTGCCCAGACGATTTTAATTCGTGAAAAAAATTCCTCTAAAATCAGCTATTCTTTAAGATATTTTGGTATTTACATATCTTATTTAAAATGCATTAAACTTAATATATACAAAAGAAAAAAGGATTTAATCGAAAATTAAATGTTTTATACATAAAATTACATAACAAATCAGACTTTTAAGAAAATACAAAAAAATTTTACATATGTTACATAAATTTCATGGTGTAATGATGTACCATTACATGGAATATATAGATATAAAAGATAAGTCTTATTTTGCCGTATGGTATATTTATAAAAAACAAACAATGCATAGTCCAACGTCATATGTCTTACACACATATTCTGACGCTTCATGCAAGGTTTTGAGCAAAGGGCACATCTTAGTCCTTTTTTCCCCTTTTTTTTACTTTAATGTCTATGTACAGATTTGGATTATTTTCGATAACATTACTGTCCGATTCATTCATTATTTAGCAAATATCAGTATCAGATAAATACTTTATTTTCGTCATGAGTGTCCCTACAAATAAAAACCGACTGAATGAAATGAACCGCTGAGAGCATCTGCTACCTAAAGCCCTAACCCCCCATAAAGGGCCATAAATTATCCTTTGAACTTCTAAGAAGCAAGAAGAAAGAAAAATGTAAACTGAAAGCAAATGCACGCTTTAAATCATGTCATTACATTTAAAGAACCGCGTCGCAATATTGCTTTTAACAATACCCCCCCCTCCTCCTGATACCCAGAAGTGAAATCCAAGCCCATATAACCAAGGTCAACATTCCAAATAACCTATCTATATAGATTTTGTGTAAATGTAACACCACCTAGTAATATTAAAAAAATCAAATAGAACGTTCTCTTTAAACGTATAACTATTGATACGCTGGTCTGCAGAAGGCATTCCGGAGCGTATCTATTGTGATACGCTGGGCACAGGAGAGCCATCGCGAGCGTATCAAATGTGATATGCTGGTAGTGATTGGGTTAAAGGATTTAACTCTCCTTCTTGTGATACGCACTTACGCTTCCCTTAAGCGATTCTCTTACGTAGGGAAATAAATATTAACAGATATGTCTTCAGTCAGCCAAAATAATTTCAAGCAATGTCCCATTTTCCTTGTCAATGAATTTGCCAAATTGGCGATTAATGGGAAATTCTCGAAGGATTTGAAATCCATGTGAAATATCTACGGGGAAGAAAGATGTAGACCTTTCCTGAATTTCCTCATGTCACGTGATATTTGGCTGGAAGTGGTATAAAGACGCGAAGAGTCTGAGGAAGTCAGTGTTTCTTTGGCGTCAGCTTCTGAGGAACGATCGGGAATTCGATTGGGAATCGGTCGACATATACACGAGAGGATCTGCCGAGGAACTGAAGGTTGCGTGGCTGACTGAATTAGCGAAGTGGTAGATAGCTGCTATAAAAGTGCAGAGTATTTCTGCTGAGGATTATCCTTAGAGAAAACTTGTAAGCTGGTGAGCTGAAAATTGCTTACACTCCAGTGACTAATTATTATTATAAGTACTGTTTTGTTCTTGTATCTGTATCACTAATCTGTACAAGTCCTGACTTCTTCTGTTTGTGCTGTTCTTTTCCAAGTTCTGCTACCTGTGTGACATCCAATATATATGTGAATAAAGCATCATTTGTCGTTAGCCTCCTTTTTGAACTTAATTCCACTCCTTTAAACCAAGAATTTCCCTAACAATATATATATATATATATATATATATATGTGTGTGTATGCGTGTGTGTGCCTGTGTGTGTATATGTGTGTATGTGTGTGTAGTTTTAATAGATAATCTTCCCAAATAAAAACATTCATAAGAATCTAATCTTATTTGAAGGGCATGTGAACCACTTTTCACCTTGTCAAGCGCCTTGAGCAAGCATCTTGAAATGGGGCACTGTAACGATGTTGGCTGACACAGTACATGGAGGTCGTAACCATTGTTACTATAGAGAACGAAATGCCAATTGCCACCCAACCTTCAATAAGTAACATTATATTGGTTTTGAGGAAATGCATTGTGCACACCCTTTTATGCTAGATAAATCATATTTAAAATTCAATGAATTTTCTATTTCCAAGAATTTAACATTTTTATTATAATGTTTTACACGGGTCTGTTTAGAAGTGTGATTGATAGACATTATACATAATATTTTACATTTATTCTTTTATTTTTACAAGGATGATATCCTGATTGAATAAGGCCACAACTCGACGACTCTATTGATAAAAATTGGATAGGTAAAGTGAGTACTCGATGACGACAGGTTTTTGCTGTGACACACATACACGCGCGTATATATATATATATATATAATTTGCAAAATGAAGAAAGATCAAAACTACAGGATAATAGTGCAGACTTGATGATGAAAAATTTTCCATGAAGAATCTTTATCTATTGATAATGCTTACAATTGAAAATTCTGAATAAGGGATGAAAAAAGAATACATTAGGCAAATAAATTTATTCAAGTGAAAATAAATCTGTATTAATGGTATAATACACTCATGTGTACAGCACTCATAATATCTAACCAGCTTATAAATAATCTTAAAATATTCTAAGACGAGAAAAGGCCTAATGCAATACTTATTAAAATGTTTGTAAAATTCATTAATCGTTGAAACGTATGCGAACTAAACAATTGGAATAACAGTTTTCCACATGAACGTTCAAGTACGTATGTGTATGAATTGATTATAAGCAATCTTTTACTGATTTTTATGATCTTGATGACTAAATTCGTTTTAGTGATTAATCTGAACTGAATATTTCAATTTGAACATTTGAACCGAAAATAAATTTAAAAAAATTCTTTTTAAAGGTATTCTTATTTTATAGAAATTTCAAAGCACCAAACTTTTCCTGTGAAAAAAACGCAACATGTTTGTTCTTAAATAATTTTTTCTAATTTCCGGTTATTATTATTAAATATGAAGTATTGTAATACATACTACTAAATGGGATTATATACATTTGACACTTAATAATTATTTACTTTACATTCTTTTATACAGTTTATGCAACTATAATTGAGAGGTATTCTGAATAATATTTAAAAGAAAAAAAAATGAAGCTTAGTTTTTTTTAAAAAAAAAATGTAAAAATGTTTCTATGTTTTCATAAAAATCACAAAACTATTTGGGAACGTCAATGATAGAATAACATTTCTTTAAGATTCCCTATACAACACATGCGGATTTCCATTACACAATTCTCTTTTTAACATTAGATGCAGGAACGCATATCAAAGAATTACATCGATTTTTTTTCAGCATTTGTATGCGATACCCTTTTTATCTATTAAGTACAAGATCTTTTCTTAAACTTCAATTTTCGTTACATCACTGCATGCCTGAAAAGCAGTCAAAGATCTCACTCAAAAATGATAACAAATCAAAAGAAGGAGACACAGCCCAAAATGATTTTGTATGAAACTCTTCGGAATTGTAAGCTAAGAAAAGTCCCAGAGACTGTATCAGATGTTACGAGAGTGACTACCAAATATCACATGTTTTGTAACACAGATGTCGTGTTTCTTCAAGATAGGAGCATGCAATTTCCTTCACTTTATTGAATTTCTTCTTTCCCTAGCGTCTCGTTGTTTGTGTAGATCAAATTTTGTTGTGTAATAGTTTATTCATCGAACGGCGACTGTTAAGTCGCGTTTTTTTCCTTCCCATTTACGTTTTGCATTTCTTTGTAGACAATCTGAAGTGCAAAAATCGAATTTACACAAAATGTTCAACTTTAATTAAAGTTGAATCTCTGAAACGCAGTTGGAAAGAGGCCAATTCTTGTATGTATTTTTTCAACCGAGTTTCATTAGATCTCAGATGGAATTAAATTGCGAAATTTCAGCTTTCGATTACAACTTGAGAATTATTTCTTTTTGCAGAATATATATATATATATATATATACATAATTTTGAAAATAAAAAAAAAATATTTTGCAAGTGCAACAAAGAACGCTAAGTGACACGCGGTTTTTTTTTTTTTTTTTTTTTTTTTTTTTTTTTTTTTTTGATAAATCTCAAGATTTGGATTAATAATACAATTATTTTAAATTGTTTGTTTTATGAAAAATTAAAATGATTTACAAACCTGTATGGTTCCTAAACTAAAGGAATAGCATTTCAATCAAAGCAGTCCATTCACCTTTCCCTTTTAAGAAAGTATGATAGTGTGGGAAAATAAAATTAATTAATTTTGTATTTTTTCAATTATAAAAATAAAGAGAATTTTAAAATAAATTTTAAGAAGTTGATTTTTAAATATTTGATGCTAAGAAACTAATGAGATGTCATTGTTAATGTTTTAGATCAACTTTAATACAGCTCAATTTAAAGAAGTATATAATGTAGATGACCTACATCGGAATATTAATTTCTTATTAATATGATTAATACTTTCATTTTATTTAAGCAAGCTTTATAGTTGTTTTGACCATAATAGATCATTCAGAATTTTAGATGTTGGGCACATAGTCAGTGAATGAAAAGAGATAGCCCTTTTTTATCGGATTAATTTGTTCCGACTGTTAGATGAAAATGTTGAAAATAATTCCTTGCAAATCATTAACTTTCTAAAAGATGTGTCAAGAGTTTTTTTTCCAAATCGAACGTCAAGATCAAAATTAATAAAAACTATAACTTGACTGAATGTATCTATGAACTTGCTCTCTTTATCATCAAAGAAATTCTATATACTGCTACTGAAATTTACACCAACAACATCAGATAGAAAAGTAACTCCTGTGGTGTCTTCCTTTGTACTCCATTTTCAAATTTGATTTTTTCGATTGAAAATGCCCTTAATGCTATTAAAAGGAGAACATCATTGGTTGATATTTAGTCATTGTCAGGCAATCACAGTTCCATACAGCACTTGATTAATTGAACTGAGTTCAGGGAAAGAGCCTCTCTATCGATTCTGAAACCCACGAATATTTTTCATTTCTGCATGAAATTTACTTTAAATGGGTTTCGTCTGATATTCGAATTAATGATAATGAATTTTCAAATTTTTTTTGCCAAGGAAGATACCCTTAATATGTGTAGTTCAATACTTCATTACAACCTATTCAAAAGTAAAAATTTCATGCCAGTGTTTATAGAAAACATTTTAGACTCATTTATAATTTGATACACAAACTTCAGGTAGTGTACTTACTTTTAAGGGAGACAGTTGCGTCTAATTCACTATTCATAGATTTGAAAGTAGATAAATTAGCAATCTTACTTTTGAAAAGGGGAAGAAAATCTTTCTGACTTGAATAATTTATAATTCTGGTCAGTACTATCCTAATCAAATTTTAGAATGCATGGGACTTGACAAAGATTTATTTACTACACGTCATCTCGTCCATGATTACTAGTGAAATTCTAGTTTTATGGGATTGGTCTAGATTGTGACTATACTATGTGTAATAAGTCACAACACACAAACGTATTTTACATTTACTAATTTAATACCACTATTTGATATCGTACAATATTTGCTACTAGTAAACAGCATATATAATACCGTTTGAATTATTAAAATATTCTACAAACATTTTCAGAATAGAGTTTGAATTTGAAATGATTAAAAAATTTCAGAGATAATGTGGGTGAATTTGTAAGTAATTTTACAATTGGTTATATGAACAATGGCTGCTGGAATAATTGTGAACGCTAATAAAACTGGGTAGGACTGAAACTCAACTATAGAAAAGTCTATAAATTATCATTTATGTCGTATAACAAAAAGGTTGGGATAGTGATAATTAGAAAGTAATATTTGTGATGAAAATTACAATTTTTATCAGTAAGAGAAATAAATAGGCCGGATTCATCGTAGATAAAGGTAAAAGAAAATCTACATTCAAGAAAATTTAGGACATTAAGGAAACAAGAACTGAATCGTGATAATATATCCATCGAATTGATCGATATTTATAAAAAATCTAACGACATATTTCACTCATGGTTCACATAAAAAAAACCCATGAAATGTCTGGCCTAGTGGAACATTATATAGTAAAACAAAATGAGAAAAATAACAATAAATTCATATAAAACTCTTAACAAATATTTTATTTCACAAAAGTTCACTTATAACAATTTCAAATGATGCATAAAATATATCTATATCTATAGATATATGTTTCACAGAAACATTTAGCAGATATCATTACTCAAATGAAGTTGAACTTCTGACAATGACAGTACAACGTTTTTAAAATCATTTCAAGAAAAAACAATTGGTAGAATTGATGGAAATAAAATAAATTATAAACATAAATGTTTATATACAGTTCTACTTATTTCTACAAATTATTATAAATAACACATCATTAGAAGAGTTTCCATAAAAGTCAAGTATTATCTCATGTTGCTGTACTTTAGTTTTAGTTCAACAGGGAGTAAGTACTATATCAGCATAATAGATTTTCACATTGCGCAGTACAATATATCAATACATATATATACAAGGGATGTTCCGAAAATAATTTTCGCCCTTTTTTTCTTCACAAAGAAATTTAATGCTCTCAAAAAATTACGTTATCATGAAATTATAATTAATAATGTAATTATAATTTAATAACACTATTTCGTTTTATCAAGGTAGATATCATACGTTAATTCTGAGACCCATTTACTTCTTCTAAGACAAAACAGAAAACTGGTGGCTAAATTTAAATTAACTTAATCAAAGAATATTTTGTCAGGTGAAAATTCGTTAGATAAGTAATCGTCATCGTTATTTTACGAATAACTAAAAAAGAGGGGGGAAGGGGAAACGATTTTCTACTAGAAACAATTAATTAAATACAATGACTTTTAAAACACTTCAAACCTAAACAAATCTAAATCACTCCACTTTTTTAAGAAGATAGATTATGATGTTATACTTGACGTATTATGTATCTTAAACATAGATTTGAAAAAAAATTAAGGTGCACTTCTAATAATTGGCTTGAAGATTCACACTATGAATATCCTTGTACCAAGATTTTATGCTTTTGTGATTCGTATTATTTCCGATATATCGTATATACACTCCCAACTTTCCTCCTACCATGCGTAGGTTAGACAAAATCCCTTATAAATTTAAATTTAGAAAAAGTTTAAAGTACATTTCGAAAAAAAGGGTTATACCTCATATACAAATATATTTTTAGTACCCATAGGTACTTTTTTCTAAATTTCAAGCTCCTGTGTTTTGTAGTTTTTACACCATGCCATGGAAACACATGGAAAATTTATTCTTTTATTAATATATATAACGCATACCAATTTTTGCATTTTATGGAAATAATAGTAATTCTCTTAATAATCTTGTTAAATCGAGATATCAATACTTTTTCAATTCGAAATATACAGTATTCGTATTTTTCATTCAAAATGGAATTCCCCAATTTAAAGCAAACTATTCTCATGAAATTGAGGAAGGTAAGATTTGGACCTTGAAGAGACTTTACGTACATTTACTCAACTAAACGATGGGTCTTCAGTGGCATCAGTATGAATCGAACCCACTAATCAAGACAAATACTACGACGGAGGCGAATCCGCAACCATGACCACTAGGCTACCGTTGTTATTACTTTTAGGTACACATTGCACAAAATCAAAACCTACTGCATTTATAATTTTAAAAGTTTACAAATTACTTATAAATATAACATTCTTATAAATTGAAAATAATTGTAATAACAAAATTTAATTTGAAAGCATTTATATAAAAAAAAAACTTTAAATTTGCAGATTCAGACTTATCACAATTTTTATACAAATTTAAAGGAATAATTGAAATTTGTAAGTATTTATGATAAAAAAAATATGTTCGCTCTCTAGAAAGTAGTCTTACTTCATAATGAGCAAAAAATATTTTTTTAAAAAAATTTTTCTTAGGAAAGTGTACCAAAATCCTAAAAAGCTTAATTTTGAGAAAATCGCAAAAACCGAAAAAATTGCAAAATTTGAAGAGTTTTAGTGTTTTAGTTAACTTAAATATTTCAGAAGTATGTTACTATATTTCAAGTTATTCAGTGAAATTATAATTGAATAATAGATAAATTCTTGAATTCTTAATAATTTTAAGTTGAAAAGATAAATATCATATCTGTTCTAAATATATTCAATCAAGATCAATATATATATATATATATATATATATATATATATATAAGTATTTTTTCTATTATTCAAGTTTAAAGAATAACCATAATATACAGCGTGAATATAAAAATGTTAAAGATTAATTTACACTTAATGAAACTAACGTTGTAACATTTTGGTAATTCTATAAGAAAAACTAAGGTTTAATAATAAATTGTAATGAACAAAAATAATAAAAACAAAAAAAAAACTTCTCAAACATACTCATATTCAAGATTATGATCACTTTTGTTCTGGTGATTTGAAACAGAATTGTGAAACCGAAAAAAAGTATAGTACAATCTTGTCCATTATTAGATGATTAACATAACTAAAAGTAAGTTTTCGTAATGCAGTTTTTGGTAAGTATATATTTTACCCCAGCCTTACTACTGTTTATTTATATGTTTTTTTTTTATTTCACTTAACATTAAATTTAATAAGGTATAAAAAATTTAGTCATGTCTAACAAAGAATGCATTCAGTATTTCCTGAAATTTAATATCATGCAAGGAGGTTGATTAGTAATGGCAAAACAAGATATTAAAATATCGAATAAGTCCAAAAGACTTACATATTTCCTGCAAAATATGGTGCAGTAAAGACTCTTAAATAGAAATGTTGATTCTGGATATCAAACTGAGAATGGAGCAACTATAACTGTTATAAAAAGTATTGTAAATTTTGTCCCGTAATTTTTGTAATGTTTTAGTTGTAAATAAAAATTAAATTTTCCAATTATTCCTCAAATTATTATATAAAATAAAAAACATCATTGAATTCTAGAATATTATAAAATAATTCATAAAATATATTAAAACATGCAGTTTCTTGCATACATTTTTTAAATTTCCAAGAAACTGCAAGAAAAATGTTATTTTAAAAGCTAAAAATTTTTTTTACTCAAGCATAACATTCAACAAATCATTACAGATAATATCAAACTAATCAATAGATTATTATGTTCCATACTAAAACGTTCCTTCCATTTGATGGAAAGGTCTAGTATTGCTACGTTTACCTTTACGTTACCAAATATTTAACTTTAATATTGATTCATGTAGAATAAGTCAGGGCATGTGAGGATGTTCGAATTTCTCCTTTTTTCCCGAATGTTTACACTGACAACTTAGAAACTTCAGAAGCAAACAGAATGTCAGTAAAACACACATTCATATTTTCGCAAAACTGTTATACAAATTAGATTCCAGTTCTTAAAGTCATTTTTATTATTATTTATTACAGTCTGGAATAATTTTATAAAAATATAAATAACTAATTTGCTTTTCTTTCATTAAAATGAAATTTAAGACTTCCGGAAAACCAGACATTTAAAATTCGTGATGCTAATGTTTATTGGAATAACATTTGTTTCATGACTGGTAGAAGAGAGCTATAATCTTGAACGAACTAGGCCACATTTCTTTAACACCAACATTCAAAAACAATTTGAAAACCAAACACTTTTGAATTTGTTACAGAATAATTAGATATATACTCTCCTTTCAAAGAAACATTTTGATTTTTTATTTCATTGTATTAACATTTTTTTTCAAAAGGAAATTACAAGGGAACTTGTTTGATATCATGTTGCTTACAAACTAATCATGCTCTTATCAAGATAAATAAAACCAATAGACTTGTTTTCACTTTTAAATTAACTTGAAAATATTTTTGATGCCAAAATACATTTCAGTTTGAATTTTTTTCTTAGGAAGCGCATTGCATGACTTCACCAGAAGGAACAAAACTTATAGCGAAACGAATTTTTTAACAAAACTGACGCGATATTTACCTCTCATTTATGCATGTACAAATTTCTTGCTTCTGGATTTTTTTAACAAAGAAATATTTTTTAGATTGATTTCAAAGAAATAAGCAGAAGTTGACCTCATATTATTTAAAAGAAAAGCTACAAATAAAAGGAATGATTATATTTCTAAAATTAAGCAAATCCTCAGAAAATTCGTTATGATTCGCCGTTTAAAATTAAAGTTGAACAAAGGTCCATGAACAAATCCATGAGACTTGGCATTTTCATATAAGTGTAATCCTTACTTACTTACATATGTTATATTTCTAAAGATTTTCTTTTCTCAAAGTTATTTTACTGATTCTCATAATTGGTACAAGACGTAAATGAAGATATTTGCCTTTCATTATACATATAAAGTTCAAGTACACATAATGAAAAATTGCAGCATAAAATGTAATTTTATTATAATTCATTTTCGGAAAATATTACGTCGTCGAAGGAAAGAATGTTAAAATATAATATAATATAATATAATATAATATAATATAATATAATATAA
>BMAW01064726.1:559206-581000 GCA_019974015.1 Nephila pilipes | reverse complement strand
GTAGAACCTTTGTTTTTCATATTCTCTATTCATTTGGTCTGAAAGCTTCTCTAAAAATGCCTAACATTATGTTTAGAATCCCAAATGTATTATGTAACTTCTGTTCTCATCATCATTTTGCGAAAAGCATTTATTCTCTTCCAGAGATATTACAATTCCTCATTTCTTCCATTTTATTGTTTCCTTTTCATCGAAATATGTGTTAACATATATGTTTTGAGTTCAACAATGCTTTATTTAGCTAATTATAAATGAGTTCTTTTAAATGAATATGTACATACATGATGCGAACATTAGCATTTGTAGGAAGAGGGAGATAGGGAAAAGAAAGAAATGTGATTCACAAAGTTATATTTATACAATACTGTGTTTCATGTTATCCATTATGAAGAAGCATTATGTTTTACGTCACTATGCAAACTTGTAATTTGTTTGAGAACTGCATCAACAAATGATAGTAGATATTATTTTGTCGGTAATGTTATATATTTATATAATTTACTAGTTTATAGCAGCAATTATTCAAGGCTGAATCTCATTTCACGCATTAGATTTCATTATATTTAAAACAGTGCTGCGTTTTATATGGAAAAGAGTATTGGCGTGTGTAGCATTATTTACTTTGAGAGCAATACGCACTGAACGAAGCATACCGAATATATATATATATATATATATATATATATATATATATATATATTCAGAAACTGAATTAAGTTGTGTCGTTTCTAAATGTGCAGAAAACTGAAAAGTAACTGAGATAAAAGTAAAAAGTAAAACTTCTTAATATTTTTAATTCATATAATTTCGCTATAAATAAAATTAATCTTATAATTTCATTCTGATAAGACATTTGTAATAATAATCGTTATAAATATAATTATTAGATTTTTCGAGTACTTTGGTAACATCTAATGATTATAATTTTGTTCATTTTGCATTAGTAATCATAACTATGTTAAATGTCCTGTGATTATAGGATACAATGTATATAAAGGTTTTTTTTATTCAAGTTATGAATGCTTAAAGGTTAAAAATTTATACATTTTCTGAGGTAAATCTTACCTATCTGTACCTAAATTACAGTTTGTAGCAGAAAATTTATCATTCTCTTACTATGTCACTCAAGTTAGAGTGAGTAGACAAGCAGGATTGGAGATCTCGACTCAAAACTCTAAATTGCGTGATATATATATTCCTCTATAATCGCATCTTAATTTAAAATCAGCTGATTCAGACATCTATTTAGATTTACTATTATCAGCTAACTAACTACTACCTATCTTACATCATTCATTTCATCACAGCTTATAAATGTAATTAAACCAATCTATTCACTATACTTCTTAATTTTAATCTAATTAGCTTGAGTAAGGATTTCATTTTATGCAGTTGGAATATCAAAATCATTAAGATAGCGAAAGGAAAATTACGATAATGCCCAACGTCGTACTTTTAACTTAAAGATATAATATGTAAATTTAAATCGTAGTTATTAACATATTTTTTTCTTCGAAACTGAATAGATAACTTTGGTATTAAAATAACAAACGTGATTTCTGATGCAAGTTGTGTTTTCACAGACTAAGCAAAATAATTTTATTTATGATTTTGATAATAATTAAATATGAAAATCACTTCACATGAGATCGCACAATGCTTCATTTTTAAGGTTATATGATGAATTATATTTTTATGACATTCTATAATTGTGTGTTACCAATATAAATATCAAATAAATTTACATTAAATAATTTTTATACCAAATTCAAGCGGCCAAATTTCTTCAAACCAAACCAAGTCATTACCAAATTTAATATAATACAATTTTCCCATTTATAAATAACGGATATCTAAATATTTTCCAAATGTTTGATTTTTTTGTATAAAAAAGTGACTTATTCCAGAATTGCATTGATATAGATAAGCATTATTTGGTTCTGCAAAAATGACATTTGTTGAAAAAATGTAGAGAATGCTAATGTTAACTAAATAATTATTATAATGTTTATCTTCCTTATTCATAACATTATCAGATGAGTCAAAAAGATTTTTAAAATATCAAGAAATTTCAGTTTTTACTTTTCCAATTAAATGCATTGCACGTATATCTGCATTTGAACTAAAATGTCTTATAAGTATACTATATTTGCATTTTCATTAATTATCTTTTAAATACTAAACGTAATTAAATTTCCTGAATGTTTTCAGTGTATATACTCCATTCATATGTAGAAACAGAAACAAATAGAAATAGCAAAAATTGATAAAATAACATTTCAATGAAGATTTTGCGTGTAAAAGTTTCAAAATATAAAACCAGCTTAATTCACTCAAATTCTTCCTTAAATTTAAGTTAAAAGATTATTTTTCATCAGAAAAACAGATGAATTCATAGTATTTTAATAAATAGACTACTATTATGAAATTGAGTTACTGTTTCTCTTGCTTTACTTATATTCCTCTTATTCCTTACTGACTTTGATGTAAACAAGTTCTTTTTATTTTTGAAAGTCTAAATGGTACAAAAATGTTTTCTTGCCTTTTGTTTATTATACATTTTTTTATTCCTTATGTTTAATTTCCTATAAAACATACTCATTATTACTATTTGATTATTCACAATGGTTGAAGATATCAAAATGTAATTCTACTTTTAAGAAAATTAAATTTTCCTTTAAATATAAAATATTTCATATTTTGTACTTTAACAACAAAATAGAAAACTGTAATTTATTAATAAACCATCATAAATTGAAATTAATAAACAGTTTTTATTCCGTATTTTATTATTACCAGTATTTTATTATAATCAGAACTGAAATCCGGTATTCTTAAATATTCTTCATGGTTTATACCCTAAATTTTTGTAATTATCTTTTTTGCATCTAACTTTAGTAATCCTACTATACAAAATTTGTGTAAAATTATTATTTATCATTAACTCTAAAAATTAATGGGTGTTATTTAACTTGTTTTGATACATTTGCCTTACAATAATATGTCTCCTAATAATAAGTATTTATTAAATAGAAAAAAGGCGTAAGATTTTCGTAACAAAGTGTATTTGGCTCTTTTTCCAAAGTAATTATCTTATATTTTAATAAGATTCGTCACTTACTTAAGCATTTCAGTTCTGACTTTTATGAATCAATTCGAATTATAATGAAACGTGAACCATAAAATAGGTTATGTATAGTAATTTTCGATTAGTTTTGTTATTTTATACAACATAAACACAGTTGAGTTCTGAATGAACTCTAGTAATTCGAAAGCTATTGCATTATTTTAAAATAGAAATAAAGTGACTAATAATTCTTATTTATGTAAGCACCTTTTGGGATGTTATAAAAGTTTTTATGGGAATTATATTCAAATATACATTCTGTCATGAATTTCGATTGAGAGTAATTGCAACCGAAACACGTTTTTTAGTTGTCTTTAACAATTATGAAAAAAGTTGCTTCGAATCCACTTATTGCTAAATAGAATTTTTGTTTACAATATAGAAGATTCTAAGCTAGACGCCTCTTATAACTATAATAAAAAATATTTTTTATCATGATATTTAAAAAATGGAGAAAATTAAATTAACGATTACTCTTTTTAGCAATTAGTTATGGAAAAAAAATTGAGAACACGCAAAGCTGTAACTAAAATATTTTTCGAATTTCATTGGACAAATTAGAATGATTAATTTTTGAAAATATGATTAATGAAAATAACTACTATAGAAAATGCTCGTAAATTATGATTTTCCCTGAAACTCTGAAAAAAATGAACTTTCTTTCTAATAAAAAGAAAATTGATATTTATATTGTATTCCCGTATGTTTTTAAATAATTACATTTTCTTTTACAGAAATGTTTATGCATGACCTTTTTCAAAGCAGTACACATATAGGTGATCAAAAAATTATTTACTTTTCAAAGAAATTAATTTTTTCTTTTTAAATAAATTTAATATGCATGGTTAATTGTAAGTTATTTCAATCTTAAATTTTATGTTCTCTAAATGATTTTCTTTTTCATTAACTTATAGAAGACTTAAATTAAATGAGATTTATGTAACTTTTGCTTTCAATGACTATCATTTGCCCTCTTGTTGTTTTGGCAAATCATAGAATACGCAATTTTAAAATAATTGTTATGCAAGTGTAAGTTGTTTATTCAAAAATGGTTTTCAAGATATTTGTACATATTTTTGAAATATCGGTAATTTTCCTGGAGTGTTAATTCCAGAAAAAAAAATAATTAAATTGTATCATTTTACTAATTTATATTTAAATTTAAATGTAAAATCAGATATCCTAAAACATATAAAATCACTAAATATTTAATGCTTTGATTTTTAATTTTGTAGAAAATTCAAAATGTAAAGAAAATATTTTAACAAGCCTCTTCTACCAACACTTTAATTTCGAAATCTACATTTATTATCAAAAATGTTTGTCTAAATTTTACTATAAAGTATTATTTTATTATTTACATATCCTTTATCAATTCAAGAATATTTAGTAAATAAATATGTTACAATGACTAAAATATTTATTATTAATAGAATGTCTAGTTCTTTCTCACTACTATTAGTATAGCGTTTTTAAATATATCTGTGAAATTTTATTCTTGTTGTTACATTATTAAGTCAATTGTTTAGCTTACTTACAGTATGTTTTGTTATTAATCGAAATGTCATTCGCGTTCGATGCGGATTTAATTTTGGAGTTTATCTTATATTTTGATAATGTAATTTGAAAGGAAGTGATTTATTATTATAAAGAAATATGTGACATAAATCGCATATTTTCATCAGGTTTCATGAAATAAGAGACTACTCATAAATTGTAGTAAATATCTGAAAAGATAAGTTTGCGTTGTATAAGATTTTGTTGCCAGATGACGAAGTAAAAGATTTGGGATGTCTTGAATTAGCGGATAAGCTGATCGTAAAAGAACATATTCACAAATGTTAATTCAAATCTGTTTGGATTAATATATAAAGAGAATCTTGAACCGCAAACTAGAATACTTTCTGATGCTCATTCCTTCTTTATTATTTTAGCTATCAGATTATCAACTGTTTCATTTGTTCATTGTAATAGCTTTTAATTGTTTAGTAAATAAACTGTTGTTTGTATTAAGTTTCCGGGTTGACAATTTCAACTTTCTGATACAGTTACTATTGCGCAGTACCGTATTCCTGAATACCATCTAGTCATGGTCGATAACAATAAATATCGCCTCAGCATTAAATTAAAAATGCGCTCAAGAGAAGAATTCGCATCATTAGAGAATAAAATTCTGCATCTGAACTCAACACTGGGATCCAAAATTCATTAGAATACTTGATAAGAAAAATGAATTATGTTTAAGAAAGCAGTAAAAAATGCTGGTTGTTTGGGAAGACTATCAAACAATTAATCAATGTTGATAGGAAATGTTTGCAACCTAAGGTATCGAGTAGGAAAAATGCACAAACATGCAAAAAACAAGGAAATTTTTATTTCAAAAGGAAGGAGCTATCCATCAATTTGTTCCTTTGTGAAGACTATTTCAAATTCAATTGACATTATTGTTCTAATTTCTTGTGGTCAATTAAATAGGTCTTTCAACGTTTTTGAACGATTTAGAGGAGCAGTAACGTATTGCAATTTAGTACTTTCGTTAATGTAAGTACTAAGTACATAGCTTAAAATTTTTATAGAGAATTATTTAAAAATATAAATTTGAAGTAATTATAAATTTTAGAAATTTTCATATTTTAGGCATTACTATTCTGGAAAGTTATTAATGTGAAGATTTTAAAATAATAATTTTGCTCAAATTATGTTTTACGTTAACTAAGAGTATATTATGTCTTAATAAAGTATTTACTTTAATAATGTACTTTACCCTTTCAGTGGCAATCGCTTAATACATGAATCAAAAAACATTTTGTGCATAAGAAAATACTGAATCAATTCTTTTGATGAGAAATAGTTTTTGGAGAAATGAAACAAATTTGCTTTTCCTACAGCCCAAAATATTTAGAAACTCTTAAAACATTTCAGAATATTAAAATTGATCTTTTAATGCCCTTTGAACAACGCATTTTAAATTCATAATATTATGAGAATGAACGTCTGATGTAAAAAAAAAAGTAACAAAATTCAGATCTCTTAAACAAAAATAGTTTTTACCCAAGAATTCTATTCCTTATTTAAACCAATATTCAATTGAAATATACGTGCGTTTTATTACTATGTACAATAAAGTGTAAAATTAAAATAATTTCCAAAATATGCTTATTTTTACAAAAAGTATTGAACCAAAAGGAACTATTTATGTACACGAAGAAATATGCAAATATTCAGAATCGAGAACGTCTATAGAGCTGAGGAGAGGATATAAGCACACGAAAAGTTGTCGATGATTTTGAGGCTAGAAATCCTCCAGAATTTTCACTTTGTATCTCACAAGAACTGGGTAAATTGTATTAGGTACCAGATAAAATGAGAAGCCACGAACATATAAATGATGGAATGACGTGGAGAATAGTTTATAAGTTGGATGAGAACTAATCGCAGGTATAAGTGGTTACTGAATTCAATGCAAATCCAGTGTCCTCTACAATCTCTGGAAACACTAGACACATTGTTGTAACCACCTCGGCTGAACAAGGTCAAACACAACCACTACGATGAGATAGGATAATTATTTGACACTTTCGAGTGGTAACAAAGGACTCTAATAGCTTCATAGCTTTTATATGAGCTATATTCAACCACTGGAACCTAAGCTTTATGGACAATAGTAACCCAAAGGTTTTATGAGAGAAGGCTGCATTCGAGAAGAACCCTTATTTGCGTTCTGCTCTCTGCTCCGTGACAAAAAGCAGGTTTAGTACGATGGAGATAACGGGCCTTTGACTTGACTGCTTTAGAGACAGTATGTTTTACAGATGAGTTGAGATGAAGCTAGGATATTTATTCTTTGTGTACCTGCATCTGATAGAGTCTGGAACGTGATACCATCTATCTATCCTGAAGGGAAAACATAATTAATTAAGATGGTTGGTGTGTAACGGGTGGGGCAAGCGTTAAGATGGATCGCAACACACTCCTTCATATGTTTGACAAAGGCTCCTTGACTACTGTGATGTATAAAGAGGAGGTCTTAGAGCACAGTGTTGGAATTTTCAGGATCTGGATTTCTGTTGGTGGATAACAATACTCGCCCACTTTAGACTCAGCTGTCGACGATTACCTGAAAAGCGCTCCTAACGCTCTTGGGAAATTTCTTACATTGCATCATCCCTGTCCTAGAATTAACCCCGTTATAAAACTACCTTGTTGTAGGTTTTGAATGAACTGCAACAGAGATTTCTCAACTGTTTCCTATTCAGTATGTCACCATGCTGTGTGACATGTCTGGCTGTGAGAATAGACCATACATTTCGATATCGAAACGTAGAATTCTGGCATTCCTGCACTATACGCTTTACTGAAATTCATGCGTTCAAAAATGCTTTTTGAAAGGTACATCTCTTCTTTTAATATAAATGTATATTCATACAAAATTTCATAAAATTTTCTCCATTAGAGTTTCTGAAATTCGTCGTGGTATTCTAATTCTCTTAATTTTGCGTGCGAGTGTATTAGTATGCGATACATTTTGTACGAATTTTTTTCTCCTTATATTTCAAAATTAAATTCATCTATCAATAAAAATCCTTTTTCAACATTTAATCAATAGCCATTTATCAAATGTTCAATAATAATATGACAGTACTATCTATATTATTCTTACACAGTTTCCTCAGAAATTTCAGTCATTTAAAAATTATGCTTTTCACAAAGTCACACGGGGAAAGAAGAACATCAATATATCAATACCAAAAAATATTTTTTTATAAAAATCATCACTCACTATCACTTAAGAATATTTTCTCCAATACTCAGAAAGACATCATCATCCTTAAAATTCTTGTTCTATAGTACCGTGCAAACTTACGGATATTAATATTTTTATCGGTTTTTGTTACCCTATCAAGAAATGCCTTCATATCGATAGTTTCATATCGGTTTCAGTTAACTTTCCAATTAACCTACGCTCGAAATCTCAATAACTCATCTTTTCACATTTAGTTTCGCTTATAAATGAAATTGAATTTTTGAATTTTACTTACCGAAATTCGGTTTTGTGAACCTCAATACCTATGATCATGTTAAAAATGTTTTTGATATTTTCTTTCGAAGTAAATTATTTCATGTAAATATTTTGATGTAAATGTTTAAAAGTAGTTCTTTGTTGTTGAATAAATAGTTTTTAAGTAACTATTTTATTCAAAAAATATTGAAGGTAATTATTACTACAATCATTCAAAGATACTTTTCTAAAAAATGATTTAATTAAATATTGTAATGAATTGAGAATTGAATTAAAGTTATATGCAATAACTTTATTTAAATGTAATGTTATTGTGCAGAATCAATATCGTTACATCCGTATAAATAAATAAAAAAAATTGTTTTGAAATATTAAGTATTTTGTTGATTTTTTTTCTCATGTGACCAGAAAATTTATAAGCATATTACTTCTACCTTGAAATTATGTTACGAAGTAAAATTTCTACATTACTGTAGAAATTTTTCAGATTAGGTATAACATTAAATTTAAATAAACAAAAATCTGAATAAATAACCATGATGTTAACTCATTCCTTGTTATATAATGAAAATATTATCCTTGATAGAGTTAATACACTTTAAAAAATTACCTATTTGTTTTTGTATATATCCTGATTAAAAAATTTCTTATAGTTCATTGTATGGACAATATGTTAAAAACATCAGAGCATTTCTAAATATCTTCATTGAGAACAAGTGAACAATTAAATTTTGTTGAAAATAAAAATTAAAAAAAAACAAAAAACACATTTGAAGTACTAAAACAATTTTACAGGTAAGTTGTGAAAACCAAAAAGAATTTAATATCACATTTCTTTTCTTATTAATTTTAATCAAAAACAAATATTTATAAGTAAAAAATGTATACTTGTTTTTTTCACGAAAAGTATATTATTGTTATAAAATACTTATTTTACACTTCGTGATAGTATGCTCTGATAAAACAGTACAGTACATTTTACTCGTTCCAAAATAATTTAAAATATATTTGAAGAATTTTTGTGATTTATACGATTATTTTCAATAGGAATGAAAGATTTATATTATAGTAAAATTATAATTATTGCTGATGTATAAGTATTTCTAAATTATTAAACCAAACTATGTTAAGAGTTAAGAAATTTAATACACTTAAAAAAGAATCGGTGAACAAGAAAAAAAGTAAGAATAATCAATTATTGCCAAAGAAATACATAGAATTCAATGTTAACCTCGGTCATGATCTTTCATCTACTAGAAAATTCATCTGAAGCATATGGAACAAAGTTCTGAAAATAATTATTTATAAATGTATAAGGCATCGTTACAAACTAATTTCAGTAATTTCTATTCAATAAAAGGATAAGAAACGCTTTTAAAATTTGGAAAAAGTGTATTTCTTAAAAAGAACAAGTCGTTTTGTGACGTTGGGCTATTCGCAATCTTCTCTTCTCTAACCTTGGGGACATTTGAGATTTATTGTATGAAATAACACTTTCTTCCCAACCAAAATAAAACGTGATTATGCTAATTAGATGGAGGTGGAAATAAAGTGAAGTGAATCAGATATTGTGATATATAAGTAAAGTGAAATTTAGAGGAGAGAGAGATTGTGGATAACTCTGAGCATATTTCTTACAAAGGTCGATAATATCAAGAGTAATTACCGGTTATTGCCTGAGCAGAGGATTTGTAGGAGGAAAGCAACAGCAACCGGAAGGGTGAGGTAAGAGTATTTTATTTCAGTGATATTTTAATTGGTTGGCTAACTATAGAGCCAAAGAGAGCCATAACCCAATATATTATAGTAATTGATAGATAAATAGTTTATGTTCAGTGTATTTCATATTATTCCAGAGATGTTTATGTAAAGCCACTAGATGGCTTCCTTGAAATAGGAGAGAATTCATTTGTTGGTAGAATTCGATTAGATGTGAAAGGTACGGTTGTTGATTAGCATATAAGTGGGAGATACAAAATATTTTGGATGTAAAAAAAACTTTATTTTTTGTTTAAATGGTCCGTTGTTCTTCTTTAGTTACTTATATAATTAACATTCTGGTTCGCAGAGTCAGAGCCAGCGACCAATAAATTTTTGCATTATAGTGTTCCATGAATAAAAGTTAGCACGATAGTTCTTAGGATATCGGTGCCTTCGCTTTAGTGACCAGTTGACTGTTTTAGTGTCATTACTGGTGCTGATATTTTACTATGTCTTCAAATATAACTATTCTTAATCGAAAGAAGGGAATATTAAACACCAAATTACAGAAATAAGTAGTTGGAAGGAAACAAATGATTCAGTGGATATTGCTGCTCATTTAACGGTGCTTTAAGAACTTCATAAGAGGTTCGATGACCTGAAGACTGAGTACTTTGACTCTGCTACGGATCAAGAAATTAATGAAATTTTAATATCATTAGCTGAGATGGGCTTGGATATACAAGATTTAGAGGTACGATTTACAACCTTATTTCTCAACAGTAAAATTCAAATTCAAATTCAAATGACATATTCATATTAGTGATAATACTGAAAAAAGTTGAAGCCTTAGCAAATGTAGCAATAAAAATGCCAGAAATTCCACTTCCCGTGCTTTCTGAAAAAAATGATGAATGGAGAGTTATTTAGAAACCAATTTCAAAGTTTAATTGAAGATAGTAAAAATTTATCTGAAAGTCAAAAATTGTATTATTTGCTATTGTGGGTTACTCACTCAAGATAAAGCCATAGAAGAAACACTGAGACGTTTTGGGAATTGAAATCGGTTTTAGATGCACTCTGCTCAAAATGTAAAGAAATAGAATGTGAAGAGCCTTTTTTAAACACATAGCAAAGAAATGAAAGTGGTAAATTCATCTTGAGACTTTCTATGAAAGAAAATTTAGAATTAGGAGAATCCTTGAGAATTGTAAACCGAAGATTGCTTAGTTTTAGGAAGCATTTGTAATCTAATCCGGAAATGTATACCATATTTTGTTTGAGTATCTACTCTAATTTTATGGAAAAGTATGGAAAACTAGGACACAGAGGAATTAAAGGATGTTTCTTCACCTCATTTAAAATATGTTATGCATCATCATGGGGCTTAAAAAGCAGAGAGCAAAACTACAAAACTTCGAGTACTTTATAACGCATCTTCGCCATCCTCTAATGGAGTATCTTTAAATATTTGTCTTCAAAAGGGAGGTGTAATGCAAGAGGATCTTTCTTCTATCCTCCTCAGATTCCTCTAATATAGAGTTGCATTCACAGCTGATGTCAAGAAAATGTATCTTCAGATATGGATCGACTCTAGTCAAATTAATTTGCAGTGTATTTTATGGAGCAACAATTTTGAAGAAAATTCTAAGGTATATAAGCTGTTAACAGTTACGTATGGAATGAAATCTGCTCCATATCTGGCAACGACAGTTTTGAAACGGCTCGCTATTAATGGAAGAAATGTATTCCATTAGGCATCTGCGGCTGCATTGATGGACGTTTATGCTTATGATATCCTTATGGGAACTGATAATAATGCATCTGCTATGGAATTGCAACTCCAATTGATTGTCATGCTAAAGTCTGGTGGCATGGAACTGCACAAATGATGCTCTAATGAAACAAGAGCTCTGATAGAACAAGTTTCCTCTTATTATAAGGAATATAATTTAGAGGAAAATAATTCTGAAAGAGTCAAGACTCTACTTTAAGATGAAACTCCAGGGAAGATAACTTCAGTTTTATCATCGCACTAAGTTTGAACAAAATATCTAAGCACCCTGTATTAGCAGAAATAGCTAGCATTTTTGATCCTTTGGGTCTACTGAGGCCAGTAATTGTTCAAGTCAAGATTTTTCTCCAAAACTCATGGCTTTTGAAAATAAATTAGAATCAAGAACTTCCTCTGAAAGAGAAAAAAAAATTAGGAAAGATTTATTACTGTCTTAGCAGAACTTAAGAATTTGAAAATTCCTCGCTATATCTTTACTGAATCTAACGTAAAAGATTTATCCGATGCAAGTAAGGAAGCTCATGGAGAAGCAATATATCTTTACTGTGTTCCTTGCTCAAACGATATGAAAGAGACATTACTTAGCAGCAAATCAAGAGTTGCACCAATTAAAGTGTTAACCATTCCTAGACTTGAGCTTTGTGCAGATGAGCTACTTTCAAAGCTTATGGCCAAGGGTTTTGAATCTATTCATTTTAAAATTAGTGCTGTGCATTTATACACTGATTCCATCATAGTGCTGACACAGATTGACTATTTACCACATTTGTTGAAAGTTTTCGTTTCATGCAGAATCACCCGTATTCAAAAGCT
Source organism: Nephila pilipes (assembly GCA_019974015.1). Classification (NCBI taxonomy): domain Eukaryota; kingdom Metazoa; phylum Arthropoda; class Arachnida; order Araneae; family Nephilidae; genus Nephila; species Nephila pilipes. Next base: position 568,544 of record BMAW01064726.1, on the reverse strand, counting down.
CACAAAAATTGCTGGAAGTATATCAACATTGCTTCAAATTCCGCTGATCTGATTTTCAGAGAAGTCAATCCAGATCTAATTGAAGACAAATCATTGTGGTGCCATGAGCCAGAATTCTTTCATCAAGATATTGCTGAATCTTTCATTTGACCTGATCCTTCTTCTGATGAGGATTGTCTGCAGGAATTTAAAAGAACTCACCTTGAAACAACATTGACTCTTACTACCACTAATACATTCTTTGATTTTCTCTTGAGTGTTACTAATAAATTTTCAAAATTAATTCGTGTAGTAAGTTTTATTTTCAGATTTTTTCTCAGAGTTCAGAACCCACGGAACAAAAGAAGTGGATCTTTATTACAACAAAAACTCCAACAAGTTAAAAGAATCATAATCCATGCTGTATAGGTAAGATAATTCCGGGAACACCTCAATAATCTATGCATGGGTAATCCAGTAGTATGTAAACTTAGGATCTTGATTCCATTTTTAGACAAGGATAATATATTAAGAGTAGGAGGCCGTCTGCAACATAATAATTTAAATGAAAATGAGATGCACCCTATGATCTTACCTGCAAACCATAAACTTACTGAGATGATCATAAAACATTTTCACAAGAAATATCTTCATCTGGGGCCTCAGAATTTACTTTATAGTGTTAGAAATGAATATTAAACTTGAAATCGTAGAGCAATTTGCAGAAACATTTTCTATAAATGCATTATTTTTTGAAGCTAAACCAGTGACAGTTGAACAAATTATGAACAATTTGTTTAAAAAGGAAGAAAATTCAAATTTCACGTTCAACTGTTCTGGTGATGATTTATGTGGACCATTTTTCAATAAATATAGAGGACAAAGAAAGGGTACATATCACAAAATTTATGTCTGATTTTTGTTTGTATGGTAACGAAGGCAGTTCACTTTGATATATTGTGTGATTTGACATGTGAGACATTTATTGTAACTTTAAAGAAATTTTTTGCTAGAAGTTGTAAGTCACAATGACTGTGTTAGTGACAATGCTACACATTTTGTAGTTGCAAATGTAGAACTTAAGAAATTGTACAATCTTGTGGGAAAATCTGATAATGAGTTGTTTAACTTTTTAGCATCAGAATATATTGAATGGAGATTTCTGCCTCCCAGAGCACCAAACTTTGGAGATCTATGGGAGCCGGGAGTTAAGTCTTTTAAATATCGTTTCAAAGGGGTTGTAGGAAATTCAAAATTAACTTACAAAGAGTTTCTTATTCAAATTTGTCAGATTGAAGAAATTTTAAAATCTCGCCCACTTACACCTTTATCTGATGACATGGAGGACCTAGAAGTATTAACTCGTGGTTATTTTTTTACAGGTCAAGTGATAAGTGCCATTGTCGAACCTAGTATTACAAATGTTCAGGAAAATAAACTCAAATTTTGGCAAAGGATTACAAAAATGGTACAAAATTATTTGGTCACTGTGGCAAAAAAGTTATTAAAATGCTTTGCAACAACGAAGCAAGTAGATGATTACAAAAAAACTACATAAAAATTGATGGAGGGTTAAGGAGGATGGCCTTCCCACTTGTAAATGGATTATGGACAGAATTGTAGACATTTTTTTTGTGTTGGAAAGTACAATAATATGAGAGTGGTAAATGTACAAACACAAAAGTGTATCTTTATAATTCTATTTCAAGAATTGATGTTTTAGCAATAGAAAAAGATTAATATGATTAAATGCAGGATAATATAAATTTTATTTCAACTTGTAAATATTGTTCTCACACACACACTCTCGCTCTTCAATGGACAGATGTTTATTTCACTCGAAATAAATTCCACATGTCTGTTTTTCCATTTTTATTTCTCAACACATTCACATAATGCCAGTCGCTCCTCACTCTCTCACAGCACAAGTAACACTAATTCGTTTAACCTTTCGCCGCCAGAGGGCTATTCACAATGAATGGCTGGTCGAAACATACTGCCCACCTTGACAAATTGTTGTCAACACACATACACAAAATATAAAATTTCACAGTTCAATACACTGAAAGCCTTCACATTAATAATAAACAAATGAAACAAAAAAGTAGAAAATACAAATATTACTCATTACAAGGTAGCAAACAAATTTTTGTAATTGGGTGTTTAAATTCTCCAAATGAAGTCTTGACTATTTTCACTCTAACCTTATCATCTTTTCCACGTATTATATCGATTATTTTACTTAGTGTCCGTTTGTAATGAGGCAAATTAACTTCCTTAAGAACAACTTTATTTCCTATTTTGACCTTTTTATTTTGAAATTTCCACTTTGCTGCATGTTGCTTAAATAGCCAAGACTCCAAATTAACTGGGTGTACCTAGCTATTTTTTTTGACATAATTTAAGCCTATTTTCCTTAAAACTAGTTAAGTCAGGCGCAGCAATTGAATTAAGCTGTCTAACAATAAATAAATGAGCAGGAGTGAGAACGTCCACTTCATCCCCGTATCTCCCAACAAAGGAACGAGAGGTCTTGAACTGAGCATTACCTCAATTTGAAAATTAACAGTTAACAACTCCTCATACGATAATTTTAAATTTCCAATAACTATTTTTAGTAACATTTAAAAGATTTTACTCCAGCCTCCCAATGCCCACAGAAATGTGGCGCACGGGAAGGAATGAAGTGCCAAAGCACTCCTTCACTAGTTAGAAAGTTTGAAAATTGCTCATCTTGTCCTTGAATCAACTTTTTAATTTCCTTAACTCTTTATTTGCTCCAACAAAGTTTTTTTCCGTTATTCAAAAAATTTATGGCCGCTTTAGAGTAGCAATAAATGCCTCACTAGTTAAATCACGTACAATTTCAAGATGTATTGCTTTCGTAACAAAACAAATGAAAATGCATATATAAATTTTGTTCAAAATATGTTTATGCTGATATTTACACTTTATAAGAAATGGGCCACAAAAGTCTACCCCACAAACATTAAATGGATAGTTTTTACTCACTTTATTTGGAGGAAGATTTCCTATTAACTGAGTATGAGATCTTGGGTTAACTTTAAAGCAAACAACATACTAATTCGCAATTTTTCTAATCAATGATCTACCTTGTATTACCAAAAATTTCTGCCGAACTTGATATAATAATTGATGCGGACCCGCATGCAAAAATGTTACTTGAAAACAGTTTATAATTAAATTAGACAATTTATGGGAATCTGGAAGTAATATTGGATGCTTTCTTCCAAACGGTAAATTACTGTATATTTATCTACCACCGATTCGAATAATACCAGAAGAATCAATAAAAGAATATAAATTCTTTACCTGGCTGTCAGCATTTATTCACGTGTTAGCTTTTAGAGCATTAAACTCCTTATAAAGTTTACTTGTTTGAACAAATTTTACCAATGTTTGCTCAGCTTCTTCAATTTCTATTCCAGTCAGATGCTCAGAACGTTTCTCATTACCAGGTTTTCAATTATGCACAAATCTAAGAATAAAACTCAAAATATGCAATATTTTAAAATTATTACTACAGTTGAGAATATCATTAAAAATGAATTATTAAATACAGTAAATGAAGAGTTCTGTTCACAAAACACTTTTTTGAGTTCACATTGCACATCGTCCTTTATTATATTATCAGGAATTTATCTTTGAGGATATTCACTGTTCGTTAAAAAGGCAAGGCCTACCCACTACAAGTGATTCTCAAGCATTTTTGAAGGATTCATACCTCGACTGATAAGATCAGCCGGATTGTCTAATGATGAAACATGACTCCATTGTTCATCACAAGAAAGATCTTGGATTGTGGCCACACTGTTTCCCACGAAGGTTTGTAATTGAGACGGTTGTTTCTTTACCCATGACAACAGAATCATATTGTCACTCCAGTAATAGGTTTCAGAAACTTTCAGTGGAAGAACCGTCTGAATTCGTTGTATCAACTTGCAAAGCAGCGCAGAGCTCCAATCTAGGCACTGTGATCTTCTTCAGTGGAGCCACTCTTGATTTGCTGGCCAAACTCTTGTTGGCAACATCTCCAGCAGGTGTTTGAGATTTGCAGTAAACAACCGCACCGAAGGCAGCTTCTGAAGAGTCGCAGAAGCCAGGAAGTTCTTTCGTTTTAACATCGGGAAATGGAAGAATTCATCGGATCACTTTTACATTTTTAATAAACTCTAGTTCTTTAGAAAAGTTATCCCACACACTATGAAGTTCAGGAGGGAGTTGATCATCCCATTGAAGATTCAATAGCCACAAGTTTTGTAAAAATATCTTGGCCAAAGATATCACTGGTCCAAAAAGTCCCAAAGGGTCAAACAACTTAGCAATAGTGGAAAGAACTCTGCTTTTAGTGTGAATACTATACGAAAGCAATCACCAATAGGGTTCCAAGCTCAGGAGGGAGTTGATAATCCCATTGAAGATTCAATAGCCACAATTGTTGTAAAAAATATCTTAGCCAAAAGTGTCACTGGTCCAAGAAGTCCCTAAGAATTGAACAACTTAGCAATAGTGGAAAGAACTGTTCTTTTAGTATGAATACCATACGATGTAATGGACACCTTATAGCAAAAGCAATCATCAGTAGGGTCGAAAGTGACACCTAATGTTTTTGTTTCTGAATTTGAAAATTCATAGATAGTTTCAGAAGCTGGGGAAAATTGTGGGTGATTACTTCTCCATTTATGCAATTTCATTTCAGCTCTATTTATCATTGAAGAGACCTGCTATTGCATCTCTATACATTCAGGTAAAGATTTAGCACCGGATAGAACGCCGTCAACGTAAATGTCCTCTTTGACAATAGACGGAAAATTGTGTTCTTCATCTTCAGCAATTTGAAGTAGCGTTCCCATTGCTAAAAATGGAGCACTCACAGTACCGTAAGTAATAGTTGAAATTTCAAAAGTTTCCACTGGACTTAACTCCCTGTCCTTTTTCACCATAGGTTCCCAAAGTGGTCCAGGTGGACCCTCAGGAGTCCATAGGAGACCACACGGGGGTCCACGTAGACGTGAAAAGAAAACAGGGGTTCACAAATTCTAAGTGGAGTCCACGAAATATTTTCTGGTTTTCTTACAAAACTGAAGCCAAATATTGATAATTTGCTGTCAATTCATCAAGTACATCCGTATGATTTAAAATTGAGACGGATGTTCTGTTTTTTATTGTTGATTTTCATTTCAGAGTTCATTGTTGATTTTTTGTCAATTTTTAATTGTTTGTAATAATAAATGTTTATAATTTTGTATAACCACAAGTATTATTTTAATAAATAGGACACAAGGAAATGTGCTACTTTTTTTTTCTTCTTAACACTCCCAATTTAGGGTGATATTTTTTAGGAGTTTTGGGAATACAGTAGAAATGTAGCAGCCGGGGGTCAACCAAAAATAGTACAACTTTGAAAGTGGTCCAAGAGAAAAAAACGTTTGAGAACCTCTGTTCTACACTATACGTTGTAGATTTCGCTGACTTGGATGAATGTTTATCAGTCTATAAATATTTTGTATGTCAGCAATATAGGCAAATGGATGTTTGCGGAATCGCATCATGATTGAGATTAGGTCGTCTTGGACCACTCCTCCATTAATTTATAAGCTATTAAATGAAGTTCCATTTGTTGTTTCACTCGAGGCGTTGCAAACAACGCGAAGATTTGTTCTCGTCTTCTCAGGTCTGTAAATGACATGATGTGGCATATAATACGATACTTCTGGTTTTGCTTCATGTGTCACATCTCTCATATGTTCTAATCTCTCGTATTCATTAATAGAGTCTTTATATAAATTTAAATAATTTTGATCACGCAATAGTTTTACCCAAAGTAATTGTAATCTTTTTAATGCGAAACTTCTAAATTCCCCTAAACAACTTGGTTCTTCTCTAAGTGGGATTGTCACTACGTATTTTCCATTAGGTTCTCTAAAATGAGTTTGAACAAAATGTTCCTCAGCAATTTTTGCCTCATGAGATTTAGCAGCATCTAACTCAACAGTTTCTAATTCCCAAAATTTTCTCTTGGTTATGTTTAAATCATCTTCAATTATTAAACCGCAATGAATTTTTTGGTTATCTGAATCCGAAAGACTCCCACTAGCCAAAAATCCAAAAACACTATTTTGAAAAAACAACTGTGAATTTGACCAATGCATTTTTTCTGGTCATAAAAGAAGATAAAACCATTTTCCACCTAAAAGACAATTAACTTTTTGGGGAACCATAAACTTATCAGCCAAACTTATATCTGAAAGAATTTGTTCCTTAACGTTGAAATATTTAACTGGGGTTAACTCAGTAATTTTATTTACAACATGAAACTCAACTCTTGATTAAAACTCTTACAAGTATTTGAAATTTCAGCCTTAACAAACTTCGTAACAGTCATTGAAGTATTATCTAAACACGATATTGTCACATTAATTTTTTCTTGTTTCAACCCTAATCTACTTGCACACTCTTTAGTCATATCTGATTGACTACCTGCATGAAGTAATCCTCTAACGGACTGCAAATTTCCATATTTGTCGCGAATAAAAAATACAGCTTTACTTAACAATAACTACAGTACTCATTAATCTATTTTGAACCGAACTAGTTGCAGAAAATGACGATTGCACATTTTCATTGGTTGCACTAGAAGTTGGATGAAAAATATTACTTCCTGGGTTTAAATTAGACATTGAATCATCTCCTTTATTTGTTATTGCACTAGTTTCGTTTTTATAACTCTCAAAGGATCAGTTTCTCTGGGAAAATGAAGTCACTTATTATGTGGCTTTTTACAACAGCATTTTCCCGCAGAACGCTTTTTAACAATATAACCTGGTGAAAGGTATTTAAAACATAAATTCTGAGCTTTCACAAATCCAACCCTATCGTTCACAGATAATTTTTGGAAATCCTGGCACTTAAATATTGAATGGTTGTTATGGCACAAAATACATTTTAAATTACCATTCGATAAAAACACTTTAGAAATATTTTCATTACTTCGATTCTCAAAATTACCCTTTCCAAATATCCTCTGATCATTATTAACTACTGAGCGAGACAAAGAACTACACTTGTTTTGTTTCCGGTTTTAGAAGCCAAAAATAAATCGTAATTTCTTCCTAACTCCTGTGGTGTAAAATAGTCTTCTCTTTGTTTAATACTTATATAAATTTTTAAATCCCAAGGAAGACTGCTAAGTATTTGATTGGAAGTCATTTAATCACACAATTTAATTAGCAAAATCATTCACTTTATGAAGTTGAATGTAATATTCAAAAACAGAACTAATTCTTGATGAGAATTGCACGTAATTTTCCGTTGGCAATTTTACTGCACTTTTAAACTGTTTTAAACACTCTCTAGGAGTTGATCGAAATTCCTTTAACACAATAGATATTTGACTTTTTTATAATCTACCAACTCTTCTTCTTTTTCATAAGCCATTAAATTGCCGATTCTATCACCCAAAATATTTAGTAGAATTTCCGCTTTCTATTTAACATTAATTCCTTTTGTTTTGAATACTTTCTAGAGCGAATTGAAAAAGAGATTAAAACACTAAACATTCTTAGGAATATCAGTAGTCAATATTTTTATACTCTTAATTAAGTTCTCTAAATTAATCCAGATTCATCATCATTAAGTGATTTATTCTCACATGATGCAAATTTGAGCTTTAGAAGCTTTTCGATTCTTAAAAGAGAAAGCTTCTCAATTTCTCATTTTTGTTCCATAGAATGACTTTCATTTTCAGCCTGTTTTGTTTTTTTACGTTTTTCTTCCGAAATCTCTAAAATTATATTTTTCACAACCTCAGTTTTTTCTTCATAAATATCACTATTCTCAGTTAAACTTATAAGTTCAAGTACTTTAAAGGAAAATGAGAACGGAATATTTAGTTCATCTCAAACACGCTTTAACTCATCTTTTTTAAGCTAGACAAAGACATAATGGAATATATGTCAATCGCTTACCCACACTATTATTTTGAACGAGAATAGGTTAGACACTAGACGCCATGAAGATCGACTTTGCAGCCTTTGTGTCTGCTGTAACTTACATGGCGGTAAAATCCAAGATCAAAATTCTCACTAACACGCAAATCCACAATCGCATAATCCGCTCCGCAAGACGAACCAAAAATGTTCTTATTCACACATATGTATTCTATTTTGTATTATTCCAGAGAGGTTTATGTCAATCCACTAGATGGCGCTCTTCTTCCTTGAAATAGGGGAGCATTCCTTTGTTGGTCGAATTCGATTAGACGTGAAACGAGGTACGGTTGTTGATTCGCATATAGGTGAGAGATCCAAAATGGTTTGGAATTAATTAACTTTAATTTTTGTTTAAATGGTCCAACGTTCTTATTTAGTTACTTATAGAACAGTTAAGTTAGATTAAACTTACGTGTTTTTGGAGTATTTATTGACTTTTAGTGTTAGTTACATCTAATTGAACTATGACACAAGAGTCGGATAGAAATATTCGTTCGTTACAGTTTATTTGAAAATTGCATGCCTTTTGAATTTCTGTACTGAACTTTAAAGACACTTAAGACTGCACTGAAATATGCTACATCGTAAACTATCCGGTTTTGTTACATTTTTATTTTTTTGTCTTAAATAAATAATTAATAAATGCTTAGAATTTTTTTTCTGATTGTATTTAACTCCAAAATCATGGCAATAGCATTAAAGTTTAAGATCACGCACAGGACAGTTTTTTTTTATCAATCGACAACAAAAGATGGTGACAGTTCTTTCTCGATAGAAGCTAACAACATCTTGAAGTAATTGTACAAGACCCAGATTTCATTTTACTGTACCGACGGTGTTTTATTAGCTTTTCCAAAGACCGTAATTTAAAATGACTTTTGTAGTTTCTAGAAGAGACGAAAAGATTAGAAAAAGAATTTTTCATTCACAGCTTTATCCTTTCTTTTTGCTGTAAATCAACTTCCTTTTTAAGACAAGGTTCAAATAGTTAACTTCGAAGAGATCTTAGAAATCACGTTTTTAAGGGTATTCACTACTTTATGATGCAAATTCTATGGACGTAAAAGAAAATCAATGAACTTTCTTTCTTTAGGTGAGGCGAGAAAACTGATTAAAGAACTGCCCAATTCTGTGATCTAAGTAACGCCGTTTATCTTGTTTAAAATTGAATCCTAGTTAATGCAATTCTTTTCTGGGATATACTCTTTTACTTTTTGGAATAAATTCAGCACTAAGAAAATTTATTTAGTTAAGTTAATAAGTGTGTAGATTGAAATCAGTTCATTTCAGTTCAATTTCCTATGTCAACATTTACTCTAGGCATTTTTTTAGGAAATTCTCTTAATA
>BMAW01064726.1:489227-554206 GCA_019974015.1 Nephila pilipes | reverse complement strand
GAAATATGTTAAGAATTAAAGTGAATTGTATTTTTTTTTCGGAGTGTTCTGTATATTACTTTTCCTTAAGGAATTAGAAATAAGGTTTTTTTAAAAAAAAGATACAATAAAATAGAATTAATAGAATTCAACTTATATCATTTTGGCAAAGGATGTCTCATTTCATTCTGCAGTCACTGACATTGAAAACGAATTTCAGAATCTATTTTTCAGCTTTAAGTGGCCTCATACCTTTTAAAATTTGAAAAATCAAAAATCTTCTCATTAATTTAAAGATTAAATATTTTAAGTCTTTGAAAGAAACCATGATATTTCCAATGAAACGGAAGCTATGAAAAAAAGAAAGCGAACTAACATTAACATTTAATCAAAGTAAACAATTTGACTGCTTAATAAAAGCTGTCATTTCCCAGTCAACAATAGTTTTTCCTTGATGCTATAATTTTGGTTTCCATTGTGATCAAATATTTGAATACAAGACTCGAATATTGTTATTTTTAATCAAAATAATAACAACAAATTGTACTAATTATTCATAATATTAACTCCAACGTTTGGTTTGTTTTGATAAATCTATTTGTTAATCTGAGCGTTCATTTTCAGCGCTTCGAACTCTGAAATAAGCTTTATATAAGTAATTTAAGCTGAAGTAAGTTTTTAACTTTTTAAAATTCCTTTGATTCGATCAAATTCATTGATTTAAGTTCCATTAATTCGATCAAATTACAGTCAGGTAAATAAGGAAGATAAAGGGAAGCTTACAGGTAATATAAGTACAAGATAAAAATATGAACAGATGCTGAATCACTAAATAATAGTGCGTCTGGAAAAAAAAGTTTACAAAAATCTAGTGCTTCCTTATCGTTTATGAAAAATGATTATAGTTTTGATAGTTATAGAATAATTGGCATGAAATCATTATAGGTGTGAACATCCATACTTATGCCCCTTGCAAAAAGTGTTGTGGAAATATTACTCTAACAAAGAAATACATAAAAAATTTATCTTGAATATATTTATTGAAATGCCAGAATTGCAGAATGTTATGTCATTCTAGAAATTCAAAATTGTAGGTAAAAGAACAATCATTCCTGAAATAAACAGACGTTTTGTGTATGCGATGAGAGCAATCGGACAAGGACATATCATAAAGAAAACTTTTTGTTAAAAGATTTTTCTCCACCAATAACTGAAAGGTTAACGTTAAAGAAAACGATAAATTATTAAATTGAAAATTAATAATTTAACATGTAATTCATTAAACAATATGAAATTAAAATTAAAGCAAACAATTAAGTATTGAATAGAATACCGGTCACATATAATTAAAATTAAAGCAAACGATAAATTATTAAATTGAATATATTTTTGAAAATTGAGCTCATTAGTGGTGAAAGCAAGTATCAGACACATATAGCATATGTTTTATTTCAATCCAAAAAAAAATTCTGGAGAAATTTATTATGACGTAATTTTGAAAATTAAGTTCGTTACTGGTGAAAGCAGATATCAAAAATATATGCAAAAACAATATAAATGTTTCAAAAGTGGTCAGGTACGACATTTATAGGATTTAGAAGACTATAGCACCTTGGATGGCCAATATATATTAGTAACTGTTTTTATGAAACTGCACGTTATAAAATTCACTTGTAATAGGAGATCCAAATTTTTGAATTACATTAAATCCAATTAACATATTTCCATATTTATTCACGGGATATGTTTTAAATTTTAATTTATGTTATTTTTTGCTTATCGAGTTTTCCAAAAATTTACATGCCTTAAAAAATGCTTAATAAATTAAAGCACTTTAAAAATTATGTGAATTTTCTTTATATTTGGCTTATAAAAGCATATGCAAACCCTTAAAATCGGTTAAGTTGTAGGCTTCAAATTTCATCTGTTTTCCCTCTGTTTATAATTAATCGTTTTCTCTTTCTTTCAAAAAGGTGCTTGCTTTTGTTTTAACTCTTAAGCTAAAATATTATTCTGCAGTTTATTTATATAAAATGAACATAGATTTCTTATTCTATTTTCTTCAGTTTGATGTCCGTTGTAGCTTAGGCATACAGCTCGAGACCACCTTTTCAGTCAATTCGTCTGTTCGATTCCTGATTTCACACATACATAAACATTCGTAAGGAAGAGACGATGAACTTTAAATGTATTGGGGCTCAACGTCTATATGTTAGCGTGTTATGAAAGTTAGAATTGAAGCTTAATTTCAGGTGCCTTCAATGTCACTAGACTATGCTGCTGCAATTATAACTTATAAGACATTTAAGCAGGATGTTAATAAGCTATCAATAAATCATGATTCAATTTCGATTTCTAGACAACTACTTTTAAAGTTAGCCAAAGACACCCTGGATAACTTTAAAGTGTGTTTATCGCTTCTTTTTTTTTCATAATAAAACTGTGTATATAGGTAGCAATTTTCAGTTCTATTACTTTAATAAATGGTATTAAATACATGAAAATATTCCTCAGTGTATTATAAAGGCTACGTATATAAATGAATGTACAGTTCTAAAAGTAATGAAGAAAAAAAATATAGTTAAAAAAAGGCATTCTAAATCTAAACTCCGATACCTATCATGGTATAAATATTATTAAGTTGATTCATATCGCAAAATTTAACTAGTGAATCATTATATGTATCCACATCACTCTTACCAGGTTAAATGTATTCAAAAATCATAATTATTAATTTGAAAGTTCTGATGAGAAACAGAACTTTATTCAAACTATAAATGAATACAAATATAATTCTTAAAAAAATAGATATTTCATATTTTTATAACTTTATTGTTTCACATCTATATCATGAAATTGAGTTAAAACATTACCGAATTTATGATATTTTTACGTATCACTGCAACCCACTTTCATTTCAAAATTTTAATTTAAAATTACCAAAATAAAATAAACCAAATGTTAAATATTAAAAATAACCAAATGTCTCCCTAAGGAATGATAAAAAGTAAAAAAATATAAGATGCAGCCGAAGGAAGATTTTAGATATTCTTAGAATTGTGATTACAGAAAGAGTCAGACTATATCAGTTGTTACAAGTGAGGCTATCAAATTTCATGCAATTTTTACACAGATGTCGTGTTTCTTCAAGATAAGAATATACTATTTCCTTCACTTATTGAATTTCTTTTTCTTTTCCTTGGACTTTGGAGCATGCATAGATCAAATAATGTTCTGTGCGTGAATCTGCTTTATTGTAAACAGTTAAGACACTTTTTTTCTTATGTTAGTCTTGTTTCAATGTAAAGATACTAGAATGCAGAAATGGATTTAATGGAAAATCTTTCATTATTTTAATTAAAGTCGAGTCTTTTGGAATAGGGCCAAGCTTATACATATATATTTTTTTCAGTATTCTTAACTTAATTTCTTTTCATCTTAAATGTAACAGAAATACTACTAGATCAGTTGGATACCTGAAATGTAATTTAATTTCAATGTCATAGAATTCTTCAAGAGAATAACAACCTATTTTAAACTTTTTTTCTGCAAATAATGAAACTGAAATTATATTATTATAATGCAGAGAGTGTAATGTAATGTGTTTGTAAATTTTCCAAAACAGGAGTGTTCTTCACATAATACATCTATTAATAGAAAAAAAAATATTTTGAACTACAATACAATGACTTAAAGTTTCTGTAAATAAAATCACAAGCATAATTGGGTAATTAATATAATTATTGTTATAGCAAACTGAAACTTCACAGGAATATCTAAATAAAGCAGTAACGGTCAAGGTCATTGAAAAGGTAAATTATTATAGATGAATGAATAATGAATTTGGAGTCCCAGACTCCAAAGGAGCAATTACACACACACACACACACATATATATATATATATATATATCAAGAAAGGGAAAAACCTTTTCATGTTTCCAATATATTCTTTGTTTACACCAGCAAAAAGCATTCTTAAGTACAGAAACGTTGCTATTATTAACAAAAAAAATGAAAAAGTTCTAATAATAAAAGTTAATAAGGCTTCCTTAGTACAGATTTAGCCATCCAAGGTAGTTAATTTTTTTTAATAAATTATATTATTTTTATTTGAATTTTCCATACAAAGGTTTATGATAGCCAAATACATTATCCTACACTCCACATAATTTCAATTCAGGTTTTAAACTTTTTTGCAAAAAAATGGCGTCGATTGTAGTATTTACACGTGTAATTTAATGTTTTCGATTGGTTTGTAATTCTAAATCAATTATTTTGAAGTCCTTAATAAATTCTTGTCCTTATGTAATTGCAGAATTTATATTGACATCTCCTGCAAGTACTGTTTTTATTCGATCACACGATTTATCACCAATATTTCGTACACTGCTTCCACTAGTCCGAGTTTGTACCAGTACAAGACCTCCAGTTGTATTTTTTTCATTTAGATTATCAAAAATAATATAAACTACATGTATTTAAAATAAATCAAATGATAAGTTATTAAAGTGTATATATTTAAACTAAATATAATTGAAATGGAAGCGAAAGAAAAGTTATTAAATTGAATATTATATATGCTACACATAATTAAATTTAAAGCAAACGAATATATATATATATATATATATATCATTAAATTAAATATACTTTAAGCTAAACGTAATTAAAATTAAAGGAAATGATAAATAGTTAAACTGAATACATTAGAAGCTAAATGTAATTAAAATTGTATATAATTGAATATAATATAAGCTACATGTAATTAAAAATAAATCAAATCAAAAATTCTTCTGAACATATTTTAACCTGCATGTAACTAAAATCAAATGAAATGGATAATCATTAAATTGAATATATTATAAGCTAAATGCACTTAAAATGAAAGAAACGGTAAATAGTTAAATTGAATATGAAAAAAATATGGAAAGAATTAACATTAAGCCTATGGATACAACCGTAAATTTGAGATATTTGAATGATATCCTAGTTAATAGTTAAAATTATCAAGTGTTTATATTTAACATTATAGTTAACACCATGAAGGATAACGTAAAAAGATACAGGAACATTTAACAATAAGTCCATGGATAGAACCGTAAGATCAGGAAACAGAACGTTATAAAAATGTAGTTTACATATTAAGAAATTGAAAAGTGATCTGATACGACAATTTTTAATCTACCTAAAACAATAATATTTTAAGTAATTAATAAAAGCAAACAATTCTGCCATAAAATTTAATTATTAAATTAAATATTAAAACGATAAATTATTGAAATAGACAGTAATATTCTGTTCGTATATTAAAATAAAAGCAGACGACAAAATATTTAATTAAATATGCATTAGCAACGTAAATACCATAATCAAATTAAAGGTAATTATAATTACAATGTATTATAATGTTAATCTATTGAACATAATGATTATCTCTTTTTCTTATCTTCCATCACCTAACCATTAATACATCATATAAAAGAGCAAATTACATCGAACAGCACTTCTATAAAAAATGCTGTATAATATGAGACGAAAGGTAGGCCTTTCGGTGTAAACAGCAAAATAATACGTATATACCTACATAATCATGAATATTTAAACCAGAATATTTGATTACAAAGAAATAAAAATGCAATGGAGAGAGAAAGAAAGAATGCCAGTTTAGAATATTGTAGACTATAATTCTGTTTCTTGCGAATTTCATTAGAAAGTTTGATTAACTTTGTTGTGTCATTGATCAGACAGGATATGCAAAAATTGCTAGTACATATAACTAAGTCCTCGTAGTAGTATCTAATTTATAACTTAGGTATTTTTAGAGCAATTTTAAAATACTGAGTCAAATACAAGAGAGTAAAAAAATAAAGTAAAGCACTAATAGTGATTAATTTACCAATAAGCCACTGATAAATGTTTGAAATGTATGAAAAACATTCATTTAACAACAAAAGCACGTTAAATATGTCATAAATCGCTTAAGCATATTAATATAAAATGCTTCATTTAAATATTACTGAATTAAAATATTATATTCTAAATTTCATAAATGCATCTGGTTTGAAATACAATATAAACACAGTTTTGATATGAATCAATTACAAAAATGAAATAAGTAAACAAGATTGTAAATTACCTTGAAATTCAAATTTTAAAAAAGCAATCCAAAGAAAATTAATTTAAAGAAACTTTGAGTTATGAATTGAATTAAATATAAATGTATATCTAAAGATAAAAATATTTTTAAAGTTGATGTTGGCATCTAAAATATAATGTCGTGTATCTTGCAATTTGAATTATTTCCAAATGAATATTGAATATAATGCGTTTGACAGCATATATGAAAATAAGTTTCTAGCCAAGAGCCTCATAGTTTATATTTAAGGTATATCATTGAACTATTAGATTGTACTCGGTTTCCATCTTTATTTGAATAATTCAATACTGCAAAATGTTTCAAAGGAATTTTCGACATTTATGAGAATCCGTCTCATCTTATACCTGTTTACATAATGTTCAACAGCAATTCTGTAGTTATTATGCTTATAATTGTTCTACCAGCTTCATAAGTATGAAATGAAACCATAATAACGTGCTGAAAATTCAAGACCATTAAAGCTAGCAGTATTATAATAATGCCAGTCAAGAGAGAATTTTTGAAACGCATTTAAAACAGGACTTTAATATCTAGACTTCTATTACAAGTTAAAATTAAAAACATATTTGAATTGTGAATATCTTTCATAAATAAGTGTCAATGTGAATTTAATTATTTTTCAAATTATTACAGTAACTATGTGTATGCATCTTTTAGAAGTTAAAATAAAATGTTATCAATTATTTATAATAGGATTTGCTTTAAATATTTTGAAATTATAAGGACTTCTATTCCTTATTACTTATGTTATTGTTACAAATATTCGTTAAAATTTAAGAAAATAAATCAAAACTATATATATATATATATATATATATTCTTAAAGGAAACAGTTAATTCATTCTTGTGATATTATCACACATAATCAGAGTTAAATTATCTTCACTGGGACATTTGAAAAATAGTATAAATAGCAACTAGTACCGTATTTCCTACAGAAAATTATAATAATTTAAAAATCAAAAATGTTCTATGCAAAGTTTGGAAAGAAAGATTTAGCCACCAAAGGCGTACGCTTTTATAATTATTACTAAATCAATCAATTAAATATAAGAATTAAAGTGAACGATGAAATATCGAAAAATGGAAAATAGTAAACATTTCCGATATTAAAAAGGAAACAGTAAATTATTAAATTGAATATTATATCATCTACACGTAATTAAAATAAAGCAAAAGGATAAATTATTTAATTGAATTTAATTAAGCTAAATGTAATTAAAATTGAAGCAAACGATAAAAAATTGACAAGTGATCTGGTATACCTAAAGTGATCCAAATGAAACAATAGCTAATTGGATGGCAAAAAGATATTTAGTGCAATTCAAACAGTAATTTTTCTTTTAATGAAAACTATTTTATTCATTTTCATTAAGCGTCAGTTTTGTATGTATTAACTGAACATGGCATAAAATTATCATTACTAAATTTACCATGTAATTTGTTTGGTAGAGATAGGACCGCAGCACCGGCGAATAACGAAAACGTCAGATTGCTAGAAAATCCCATACAATAACGTATTTAAACAACTCAATGTATTAATGAATAAAATTAAAAGCAATAGTAGTGCCTGACCAGAAATGTTTCCAACACATTAATGGTAAATTATAAGGAAATATTTTCGAAAAAAATTGTTTTCTCTCGCTATAATGTTTGTAAGATACTACAATTTCATCTCATAGCATTGTATTTTACAAAAGCTCTCCAAAATAGTTAGTGGTAAATACATTAATATATATATATATACATATATACAGAGAGAGAAAGAGAGAGAGATTCTTTTCTATTGTAAGGTAAGTGAAATATGTATTACGAGCAAAACAATCAACATAAAGGAAACGTCGAAAGTAAATGAAATTACAAACAAGAAACGGTCTTCTTTTTCTGTTGATTTAAGGTTAGAATACATTCATTTGCATAAGCAAATTAAAGTAGATCTAGATAAATAATTTGTTGATTTAACTGCAGACGCATGTTAATGGCTTTCGATAGAAGTATGTAAATTAATAATGGTAATAAAAATGTGATCTGTGATCGTTTTCAAGAGTTTATAAGTATAAAACCCCCATTTAAGTATTTTGTTATCAAAATAACATGGAAATCATAGTTAAAATTATAAATTTTACCAGAAAAGCATTATTTATTATAATTAAACTGAAAGTCTACTTTTCTATGAAATCTTACTAGCCTAAAAGAGTTTCTTTTAACCGAAATCATTTTTTGAAGCAAAATTCTGATTTTTCGTAGATTTAGGCGCAAAAAGTTATTTTTGTTTGTACAAAAATATCTGAAGATTCGAAGGTAAGTTATACAGCACAAAAATCAACACAATTTTGCTATTTGATTATTCCCATCAATATATATTTCTCTTTCTTAAATTTATGTATAATATGTTTAAGAACACATTATAATTTAAATTTCTATGCATTTTAAAAGAAATCAATTTCATATTGCAAATATTTTAAATACTGTACGATTCAATTAAACTGTGTGATTGAGATGTAAATCAAAGAAATATTATGCGACAAAATATTATACATCATTATTAAAAAGTAAACAGCTTCCACTCAAAAAAAATCTATTAAATGTAAAATATATTTAGATTATTGAATTTTTTAACCAATGTGACAACAATTTTATTATTATGATGAATGATTTTTTGTTTAATAAGTCAGAGTCAAAGTATAGAAGGTAAGATCTATTTTACAATCTAATACAGTTTAAGTTACCAATTGCTTTACTAAATAAGAAAATTCTTTTCGTTGTTTTCCAACTATGCTCATATTTATACAGTTCATTTTAAGTTTACAATATTTCTTTGAAACATTTAACTCAAAAAATTTTTCAAAACCCTCTTAGACTTTTATTTTCTTAAAGTTTTTCTTTAAATTATTCATTTTAAATGAGGACGAAATACATTTTCATTTATTGACAACTTATTTATGTGTATTGACATTCTAATTATTTTGCGTTAATTTCCACTAACTTGTAATAATTACAAATAGGTGATATTCTTTGCTTAGAGAAAAAAAAAACTTTAAAAATACACTTAAGGTCTCCTTCTCAGAGGGAATATAATGATACAAGTTCAACTCAAGAATATTAAATAAATGGAAATTTACCTAATTTTAATTTACAAAATAACTTTTAATTAGAAAACAGCCATTGAAGTCAATTGCATACTACTCATGCATTAAAGAGAAAAAGTAAATAAAAAGACACCTTTACTTGATAAAAAGATCTGCAGTATAAAACCGTATTAAAAGTGACTGTTCATCGTCTATTAATTAGATAAAAAGCTTTGTAGAGACTCAAGATTTTTATTTAAAATGCAATCTAATGAAATTTTAGGTTTAATGTACTAAAATGAGCCTGATTCAATAAAATAACTTTCAGCATTTTGTTTTATATACATTGTATATGTATATATTCATATATATGTGTGTGTGTGTAAATTTCTTTTCAAAATAGAACTTTTGCTTTTTTAAATTGCTCTGGTGGTGTTCTGTGTTTTACAATCGGAACGTGGTGTTCTAATTTCTTCATAATTCTAATGAGATAATTAGTTTGGCAGATTTAAAAGCTTAGTTTTAATTCTATATTCTAAAGTGCTTCCATAGCATTCGTATAATTGCTCCTACAGTAGCAATTACCAGAAATGCTTACGTGAGTATTATTTTCTACCTGGCAGAAATCCTAATTACATTAGCCATTACTTTATAAATAGTGAGGAGAAATGTAATGTCTCTTCGCTTTGTAAATAGATATAAACTTATCAAGGGTATTAGTGAAGAAGGACCACTCAGAACATGTCTTCTGGGACATTTTAATTAACATCACTCGCCACTGGATTTCTTTCTTATTCAACACAATTCCACATTCAATACTTTAACAAAACACTGTATGAAGGATTACTAATTAGAAACTAAAAATGAAGTAATTAAACACTTGGTTAATTTCACTCCAGGCCATTAAATTTATTTTCTTTACTTTTCTTAGTTGAGTAGGGAGTATATATAGAACAATTTTGATTATCTCAGAAAGATAAATTAATTTCTATTCATATTGTGTGATTTATATAGTTATATATTGTGTGCTACTATTGATTGTGATAAATTGAATGAAAAAGTAAGTACAAATCATTTCAGTTATGCATCACAGTTTCTTAAGGTATATCCAAAATATTTATCTGAGTAAGTAAAGTATATTTGTATGAATCAGATTTATAGATTTTTTCAAAAATTGTAAGGAATTCTAACCTTTATATCTTTTACAATGAGCTTCTAGCAAATTTACAGAATTTACAGCCAAATAAAAGATTTCTACCTATCATTTTAAAGAATAATTTTATTAGTTGAATTTTGACGAATTTAGAAAATATCGCTGAAAAGTGTAAATTTAAGATTTTTTAAAAACTTTTAAACCTGCATTCAACAACAGTTCCAGAAGTTAAATGCCTTAATTTCTGGTCGTGGATACGTCTTTTTTTACCTAGCTGTCACATGCGTAGCAAAAAGCTACCGGTCAACATTTCTTCGGACGCACTGGTCCAGGGTTCGAAACAGCCGCCGACAACCAATCAATTATTTCCTCCTCCACGAGGTGGAAAACAAACACCAAACATGTTGAAAATCCTTCAATCAAAAGGTTTATTAATTCAAATAGCACGATACTCATACGGTATTGAAAAGAAAAATTAGGGTCAATTTTTAAAGAGAAATAGGGAGAAATACGTCCTTTAGTGGCTATTGTAAGAAGTTTTAATTGATTTATAGTTATCGAAATTATTTTTTTCGTTTATTCTTTCTTCGCTCCCACAACGATTTACGCTCTACTAAAAATACCATTTCTGGCATATCATGTAAATATACTAAAATAGAAGTATATGTCTACAAAAATTGTTGAAAGTATTATTTTAAATAATCTTTGTGAGAAAGACGAATGTTCCTACTAGTATTTCTTAGTTTAGAGATAACCAGCTGAAAATTTCAATTTATTTATAGTAAATTTTAAAGTATTTGTAAATATATTGATTAAATTTGTAATTTATTTTGGTGCTTTCTATGATAAAACTAGAATGAAAGTTTAATTTTTCTAAAAAGTTAAAGAACCATTCATAAAAGTTCCTCCCTAGAAGTAACGCACGTGAACTTTTCTACTTTTTAATAAAAGCAAAATGCTCACATTAGTGTAAAATTGTGTATATCTTACGAGATATATTCAAATCTTAGTAAACTCATAGTTAATTAACTTTTCTATATTGATGAAGTTATTTTTATTATAAAACTGACTTTATATTCTAGAGCAAAGATTTATCATAGAAACTGACCACAATCCATTAAAATATTTCAACAAAACAGGGAGTACTCGATGCTACAAAGATGGGCGTTGAGTTTACAACCTTTTTACTTTGAAATCAAACATAAACCAGGGAAACTCCATGGCAATGCCGATGGATTAAGCAGACTCGAATAACACACCTTTAGAAAAAAAAATTGTATTTTTATTGGTACTTTTTGTAGATTAATTATATGCTTTTTTTTAGAAAATCTTTTTTACCTCTTGGTAAAGTGTGCAATAGAAGAAGGTGTATACAGGAAAATCAGGAGATAATGTTCATTTATATAATCGGATTGCTACATTATTAACATTTGTCTTATTTTCTTTAAAATCAAACCTGTACGTTAATATGTAGAAATGGTAGGGAAAAAAAATCTAAGATTAGAATTTAGGTTTTTTTTGTGATCTATTTATGATTATACATTTTCGAATACCTATTTTTGTGTTCATTGCTGTGAAATTGCTGCCCCGATTTATCTCACTGGACGGACTAATTTTCTCTGTGAGAGTTCATTGCAATGTGGGGCAGTATATGAGAAGTCTAGTGAAATAGACATTTTAAGGGGGAAGGGAGCTGTAACGTAGTGACCCCAGAATGTGTGGAATGAATCGGTAACATGAAGGGTTCACACAACTTAAGTAACAATAATTCTTTGTTTTACAAATCTATGAACTATATTCTAGTTAGGCGTTTTCGCCTGGTTTCTATTCACACAAAGTCCGAGCACATATAGCTAAAATACCACAAATAGCTTATATCAAATGCAGATTGATTTTAGTTCTAAAATTGCAAGAGCAGGAAATAGACTCTAACTTCTTGGGGAATCGCCTTTCCCCCTCTCCGTCACAGAAATCTACTCTTCTTCTTTTTCTCCCTTTTGAAATTCTCGGATAGGGCTGTCTCACTCCCCCCCCCTTGATTTATTTTCATTTTTGATTGGACTATCCAATCACTGACAAACTCCGTGTTTGTCCCCCAACACCTTTCGCTGTTATCGGCCAATATTAGGTTTAACCCACGTGTAAGCAAATGTCGGACGTCAAACGGCTAGGCTCTAAATCCCCATTTATATCAATGTCATTGGTCAAAATACCTCACAAAGAGGATCCAACTCGACCACACCTGTGAATCAGAGTCAGGTATTCATGAATGTTGTTGACCCAAGCCGATGACCTCAGCTTTGGCTCATTTATAGCTATTAAGCAATAAACTTATTATTATGACTTTGAATGGGAAGTTGGGAACAAAAACGGGAAATGAAAAAGTCTTTGACGGGGATTATCTAAAGCCTACGCTACAATTGTATATGAATGAGCCTTACTGTATAAGAATTGTAGTGAATAGGATCGATTGATATAGGAATTAGATGAAATCATGGGAACCCCATGAAAGTTAAAACAATTTTAAAATAATATTAAAATCGTGTAGGCTTGATTCGAATCCAATGGTTAATAGATTGAAACGGTTCCAGTTATTAGAAATCTGTTGTTTAGATTTATCAAAATAAGCAGATATATTTATTAATAAATTGTTCAGCAAAGTTAAAATTTCTGTTTCCCATACATATTTAATATATTTTGATATTTATTATTCAAAGATCGAACAAACTGGTTATATTTTTGGCTGATTATTATTGAATAACTGTATCTCTTGCTCAAAACGAATGACATTACTTAATTGTATGAACAATTTGGACATTATTGAAATGTTAGATTTATGCCTAATTGTATAGTAAATTTCATAGTAAAAAATTCTGATTGAAAAATATAATACCTATAAAAAAACTAAGAGGATTCTGTTTAAGGAATTTTTCACTGGAACTATGTGCAATGTGTTTAAGCAATTAATGATGTCTTATACAAATGATGTTCTGAAACTAAGTTTCGTCATTTTTAGAAAGCACGGATGGTACACCAGGTAAAACAAATATCCACCAAATAAATTCACACACATTAACCCAAGTTATTCAAGAGCAAATGATGATGGAAGATAGATGTGTGTTGACAACGTGGTCGGTATTAGTATTGTATGTTGTTATCCGGTATGGATTGTCAAGTGGATCTAGTGTGTCCGTCATCCATGAGGGTCTACAGACCGCGTATGGTGAACAGGCTATGTCTCGTCAAATGGTTGGACTCTGGTGTTACATGTTCGGTGAAAGAGGAAGACAGTGAGTGCAGGATCAAAGTAGGAGCGGATATTCCTTCACGTCCCTGAATGAAATCAACATTGCTAGAGTTTATTTTTAATTTTCAAATCATATCATTTCACTCCTGTAACTTAGCGATTATAAGTGAGAGCTTCATAGCTAGTAATACTCGATTCTTAGTTTCACCAAAGATTCGTCTTTGTCATGCGGAATAATGGGCATTGCAGCACATTAAATTTAAATAAGAGGAAAATATTCTCACGATGAAACTTAAAAATTTTGACATTGAGTCGGTTCAATAACCGAACTCTTAATTGGAATATGGTTTAAATTTAATGATTCCATTTCCGACAGTTAATTAATTTAATATTCTAAGCATTCAGAAGTTTATTTCACTTTGACACACAAGTCCCAAAATTATTCGTGAAATAAAATGGAACTTAACTACGCTTAAGTTCAGACTTAAGAGTCAATGTAACTCATAATATATTTCAATTCGAATTTTAAGCAAGAAGCTAACTTTTGCTACAGAAATACAAATACACCAAAACGAAAATTATCCAAGGCCTTAATTGTCAATAATGAAATAATTTCCTGAATTTTACTTCGTTTAAAATGTATCCTCTTATACAAAAATTATTTCTTTATACTTACTTTTTGTACATTATAAACATGCTATCCGAATTCACTAATGCGTATTGTTTTAAAGATATTATACTACCACGCAAAAAAGGACAAATAGTCTTTAGAAAATTCAATCGTTTGATTAAGTGCATAGTCGTCAATGTTTCTTGATGCAAAAATGAATATCAATATATCAATACTTGAAAATATTTTCGTAATCCTTGCTTCAGAATCATCCTAGAATATTTTCTCCAATACTTAAGAAAAGACAAAATATTTTTTTTTAAAATTTGTGTCCTAAAGTTTTCAGTAAACTTAAAGATATTAATATTTCTATCGATTTCTCTCTCTTTGTTACTTTATCATAAATCATTTTTATATCGATTATTCTTTACTACTTTCGGTTAAGTTTTCAATTAAGTTACGCATGAAATCTTAATAATTCATCTTTTTATGATAAGCTTTGCAAGTAAATAGTAACTGAAGTTTTATCTTTTTCCTAACTGATATTGAATTTATGAATTTTTAAAGTTGATATTTTGCTTAAAGATGTGTTTGAGCTTTTTGGAAGTAAATGATTAAATTGGATTTCATTTTATAATCAGAATTATGAAAAACACTTTCCGGAATTAAGTTCATTTAGTTTTGTCTTTTTTTCCATAATATTATATATTTCTACAAATAAAAAATACAGCTATATTAATAAGCAAAAATATTAATAATGCATATAACAAACGTTATTTCAATATTTTTAGATAATTTATAAAGTAATCTGATAAATCATTTTATTTTAATATTGAACAAATCTGAAAAAATTCAAGCTTGTAACCAATAGGAAGAGATCCCTCTAGCGGCTGTAGTCAAAAACAAGCAGTCTCCCTCCAGTCGTCAGAAACGTAACATTAACGTAATTTTCTCTGGTTAATTCTTTTATGTGTTAATTGTTTTGTTCGGTTTTGCATATGTTAGGAAAAGTGTAATAATATCGTATCATTCATCATAGGATTATATTTATATATAGATTTATTTAAGCCATTTTTGAATATTGCGTAATAGTCCAATAATAATAACTTTTTTTAAAAAAAAAAAAGTGACTGTAAAAAAAGAAAACATCGTAGTTTTCAACAAGGACTTTCCTTGCTAAAGTGAAAAAAGAAGATTTGAGGGTCTAAGCTGAAGAAATGGGTTTGGACTTGGGCTAGGACTTAAGAAATTTTAAAATCACTGAACAAACATGACAAGCAATTCAATATAAAGAAGAAATGGTGAAACCCTTGTTATCTAATATAATTGAAGATAGGAAATCCAACGAAGAGGAATCAAAACTTAATAGGGAAAGAGAGTTCGAATTACAGAAGTTAAAATCAAATATTGAAGCTCAGAAGAATTGCATCGAAAATGGAACCACTCTTACGACATATAGCGAGTTTTTAAAATTTCATTTAAATAAACTTATTCCAAGTTTCAACTCTAAAGAAGGCGATATTGCGTTATATCTTACAGTTTTCGAAAGGCAAGTGAAAATCTTGAAGTTGCCAGAAACTAGATGGGTCTCTTACCTTATTGTAGTTCTGCCCACAGATATTGCTAAGCTTATAGCAAGGAAATCGGAGGAAGATTCGAAGAATCATCAACACATCAAAGAAATGCTTTTGAAACGTTTTAAGTTGAGTCCTGAGAAGTTCCGGCAATTATTAGCTACTCACAAGAAATCTCTTGAAAAAAAATATAGAGATTTCTACATCGAGCTAAGGGACTATTTTGAGGGATGGTTGGGTGTGTTAAACGTCCAAACGTTCGAAGCTTTATAATCCCTTATCATAGCGGATAAAATAAAGAAGAGAAAGCCTAAATAATTCAAAATTCCCTTCATTGATGAGCGAACGGATTGGAATTTACTTGAAGTATTTGAGGATAAGCTTGATGAATATGACAATTTAAGAAATACTTTGAATCGTGATATGCCATCAAACAAGAAAAATGCTTTTAGTTCAAAGACTGAAACTTCAAGACATCTACGTTTTACAAAGAGTCGATTTTCGCCAAGAAATGACAAAACCAGTACTGATACCCAAGACAGAAGATCTGCTCGTACATGCTATGGATGTGGTAAACCTGTGTAATCAAGTCTCGTTGTCCAAAGTGCACTCCATTTAGTACGCACTCCTCACCACGAGTTAGAAACGTAATTTTCCAATCATGTTCAACTAAGCCAATTCAAATAACTCTGTAGAATATTACTGTAAATGGACTCCCATGTACTGCATGTGCTGACAGTGGAGCAAGCCATTGTATTGCTGGAGAACTGTTATACGTGATTCTCAAATAAGAGGTGTTGACTTTCAGAAAACACAACTTACTATGTCGCTTGCTGAAAGAACGAAAAATGAAGTTGAGGCTTATACAACCTGTGTAGATGTAGGATTACAAGAAGAATCATTAAGGCAAACTTGATTACATTACCCCATGCAAAAGAAAATCGTACGCTCGTTGGTACGGATTTCCTTAAAGATGCTGGTATAGTTCTCATCTTGCAGAATCGAAATTGGTATTTCAATGACTTTCTCCAACGAAGATTTGAATTTACTGAAGATGCAACTCCTTGATACATCAATACGAGGACTACTGATTCGAATACCTGTTAATTAAGAGAAGACTATAGTCACAAACTTTAAAGTGAAGAAAAAGGTAAATACGATGCCCTGTTTAGGAAATTTAAAAGGATCTTCGAACCAAGGGGAGATGCTACACCATATGTCAAGCACCATATTATTACGGTTGATCATCCTTCCGTATCTGTCCATCCATACAGATTATCACCTTCTAAGAAAGAAGATTTGTAGAAGAAAATTCATGACTTGTTGGAAAAAGATATTATCGAAGAGTGCGAGTCAGTCTGTGCCGCACCTGTGGTCTTATTCCGAAGTCAAGTGGTTATAGACTTTGCGTACACTATTGAAAGCTAAATGACCTAACTCTGCCTGATGATACCAACACCTAACTCTGCCTGATGACACTCTGCCCAATACCAAGGATGAATGATTTGTGGCATGATACGAAGTCTAGCAAGTATATGACTACATTAGATTCGACATCTGGGTATCACCAAGTGGAGGTCAATCAAACTGACAGGAAAAAAAACAGCATTCGTCTGTTCCCTTGGCATGTTCGGGTTCAAAATGATGCCTTTTGGTTTGCTGAACGCTGTTGCGACATTTCAACGTCTAATAGATCGTTTTCGAAATGGACTACCATCAGTAAAGATATTGGTTTATCTATATGACTTGATCGAGTTCTCTCCCACATTTGAACAGCATATTCAAGAATTTGGAAATGTGTTTGAGAGGCTTGAAAAATTTCGACTCAGTACAAACAGAAGAAAGTGTAAACTTTCCTGTTAGACAGTTAAGTATTTAGGACTTCGGATAACTTCAGAAGGAGTTCAAACAGATCCAAATAAGGTAACTGCTATCATATCATAGCAGGCTCCTAGAAATGTGAAGCAGTTGCAGTCCTTTACTCAAACCTACTCTTGGTATCGAAAGTTTATTCCTGATTTTTCAGAAATTTCAAGACCGCTCTCCAATTTAACGAAGAAAATTGCTTCATGGAATTAGGGTGCTGATCAGCAGAGAGCTCTCGAAAAACTAAAGGAAAGTGTGACCTTTGAACCTATTCTAAAGCAAGCGGATGAAACGAAACCATACGAACAGATGCTAGTGCATAAGCCTTGAGTGCCGTCCTTTTGCAAAAGCATGGAGACCAAGAGAATCCTGTGGAATATGGGAGCAGATTGCTGAGTTCGGCTGAGAAAAATTATTCCACGACAGAACGAGAAGCCCTTGCTGTCATCTGGGCTCCACAGAAATTTCGAGGGTATATTGAAGCTGCTAAAGTGGTTATTTCATCAGATCATCAGCCTCTAAATTGGCTCATGAGCTTGAAATCACCCTCAGGAAGACTTGCCAGATGGGCCTTGCAACTTCAAGAGTTTAACATCAAGATTGAGTACATTCCTGGGAAATGCAATTGAGTAGCAGACATGCTGTCCAGACCTGTCCGTCAAAGTGACGAGGAGTATTGTCACGTTTCCTCTAATTCTGTAGACTTCCCAAAGAGGACATCAAAATATATTAGAGGAGAACAACTGAAGGATGAAGAGCTAAAAAAATCATCACATGTTTTGAAGATACTGAAAAAGGTGTTGACTATTCCAACTAGACATAAATAGAGTAAATGATGAATCAAGGAGTCCTGTTCCGATATCCTCCTTCCTCAGAAGCTGAAATAGCTCAGCTAGTGGTACCTTCACACGAAAGAGTTGAATTTCTGAAATTACACCATGATGCACCAAATGTTGGTCACTACGGAATTGATGAAACATTCAATAGAATAAGCAAAAAATATTACTGGACCGGTTTGCGTTCCTTTATAACTGATTATGTTAAGAACTGTGTTGAGTGTGCAATTCAAGGCTAGTAATCAAAAACTTTGAGGATTACTTCAAACTCCGGTATACAATCAACGTTTTTAAACCTTAGCAATAGTCCTATTTCGACCATTGCCTGCAAAGGAAGGAGGCAAATGCTGGATTTTTATAGTGGAAGATTGCGAAACTAAGTAGGTAAAATTATTCTCTCTCACTTCAGCCATTGCTGGATAATGTGCAACTGTTTTTGTAGAAGAGATTTTCTTTCTCTACGGGATTCCTAGGAGAATCATAAGTGATAATAGAACTCATTTCGTTTCCGCGGTCATGCAGCAACTATGTTTTATCTGGAACATTGATCAAAAGTTCACGCCAGTGTATCACCCACAGGCAAATCCAGTTGAAAGGAGATATGGAGATTGAAGCCCCGTCTTGTGGGAGAAGATCACATTTCTTGGGTTGAAAAGCTTCCCATCATTCGTTTTGCCATGAACAGTGCTAAATGCGATACAACGGGTGAAACAGCTTCCTTTCTTCAATTTGGTAGTGAGATGAGAACAATTCATGATGTGACAAATGATTTCCATACCATCATTGATAATTATAATTTTGTGCCAGAAATTACACCGTATCTTAAAAGACTTGCAAACATCTCCAATGATATTTGTGATTAAATTTAAACAAAACAAGTTAAAAGAAAATTTTATGGTGACAAATACCGCCGTAAAGTTCCACAGTATCAACTAGGTGATAAAGTCTGAGTAACTCTTCATCCAGTCAGTAGTGTTGTTAAGAAAAAGGCAGCAAAATTCATGCCCAAAATAGATGGTCCTTATATTATTAATACAAGATATTATATTATTAATCAATAGATACTTATATTATTAATCAATAGATACTTATATTATTAATCAATAGATACTTATATTATTAATCAATAGATACTTATATTATTAATCAATAGATGGTCATTATATTATTAATTATCCCCAACAACGTATGAAGTGGCCCTTCAAGATAATCCTGGTGAAGTTCTTGGGTAGTATCATACATTAGCTCTCCGGCTTTGCAAGGAAAGTGGCTTTACGTCTATGATGCCTTTACGTCAAAGATGTAACATTAACGTAATTTTCTCTTGTTAATTATTTTATGTGTTAATTGTTTTGTTCCTAAATGTTTGTTTTGTGGTTCTGTAGATTCTTTTTTTAAATATAATTTTATTTTAACTAGCCCGACGTTGTCATTATTGAATCTCGTTGTCACAAGTAATATTTTTTTCCTTTTAGTATTAATTGAACATAATTCTTTTTTTAATGTAGGTAATTTACTAGTATTACAAAAATGTATCATAACATGCTCAAATCTTGAAAGCTTCTTGATAATTATGAAGCATATTGAAAATTCGAGAAATCTTGATTTCTGCTTTAATTTTAAGCTGAAATATAGAATTATGATACAAATATTTTAAGAGGATGTGTTAATTGTTTTGAAAATATATGAAAAGAGAATTATAAATAGTTGTTTATGATCGTATAACTCAATACCCCTTTCCATAATTTTTGATCCAGAATCAGACGTTATGATTCTTTGTTAAAAGGGCAGATCTAATATATAAATTAAAGAATGAAGGGGATGTAATTAGTTACATTTCGCCTGGATTCAATCCAAGATCATGTTTATTTATAACTCTAACAGAGGAAACTCAAACTTCTATTCAAAGGAAACGCTTTGTGTCTTTTTCAAATTTCTGAAACACTTTTGCTGCTGGTGATTCAAGAGTAGGATAGGTGCAATGAGAGCTTCCATAAAACTAAATAAGTTTATTTTAAACAAAGCAAATCAAAAGACGATATATTATTAGGCCATCTCCACCTTCCACAACATACACTTTAGTTTCTTTCCTGCCACTGAGCTCTTCGCTTACAGGCAACGCCCCCTTTTGAGCTCATCGTGTACAAGCGGTTCCCACCGGCAGAATGACGGCAAAATGGCGTGGGAATTATGCAACACTCTCCACCTGAACTCGCATGAGTTCTCTTGCCATTCATTCTCAGTTTACTTTCCATCTAAGAAACCCAAAAAATACATAAAGACCAATGAATACTACACCGAATTGCAAAGCGTAAAATCACTAGATACATGACTTCACAAATTACATAAAATGTATTAAAATGATTTAAAACGAATTACTTAAAGATTAGTATATATATATATATATATATATATATATATAAGAACAATTTCAATGATCACTACATTCGTAAAAAAATCTCCTGCATATTTAGGACTGATTTCCAAATTATAAACTTGTTAAACGGAGCGCCTAATGTTTCCATTAGAAGTTTTGATAAGAAGAGAACGAACATTTCCGTCTCTGCCTGGATACAGATCTAAAATCTTCCCGAGCATCCACATATTTCTAGAGTAAAGGCCATCATTAATAAAAAATGTATCATTAACTTTAAATGAAACAATTTTACCTGGTTGTGGAGAAATATATGCTGATCTTAGATTTAGAAATATTACTTTCTCCACATATTACAAAAATGATTTAAAATAGTTTGCTGATATTTATATTTATTAACCAAGGGATTTCTATTTTAGTTAAATTTTAATTTTGCGTTTTGTTATTGGTAAAGACTCTAATCTTTTACCGACTAGGGAATGAGAGGGGGCTCTTAAGGATCGCTGTACACATATGTGTTAAGCCTAGAATTAATCACGGCTTCAATCTCAAGGATACCAGTTTCCAATTCTTTAAGAGAGAGCGAAGATCTAACAACGATTTTCTCTAAACAAGTTTTAAGCTTTCGAATTTGCCTCTCCCAGAAACCTCCCTACCATGAACTCCTTTCAACTATGAATTTTCAAACTATGCCTTTGGAAGCAAACTTATTTTTTACCTTATTATTATCAATGCACTTTTATCACTTCTTAAGTTCGCACTTTAAAAGTCTTAGTATTATCAGAATACAATACAGAATATAATCCTCGACGAGATACAAATTGTCAGAAACCCAACAAAAAGAAACTAATACTCATGTTAAGAACAAACTCTAAGTGAATTGCTCTTGTCACAGCACAGGTAAAAATATGAAAATAACACTTTGAATTAAAATCGTGTACAAAAAAGGTAATGCAAAGTCCAAACCACATACATCAATTGGAAGATATTCTTGAATTCGGTCAAGAGGTAATGGAGCTACCGCCTGAGTTCCAGGTTTCACCTCGAAGCGCTTACAAATTAAACAATTACTTAGAACCTTTTTCACTTATTGAATACCCTAGACAATCCAGAATTGTTTTTGTAAATGTGGGAGAGTGATATAAACATCTGTATGGCACATTTTAGTCTGAGCATCATAAATAAGTAGCTAAATAAATTTATCATTCGTTGGAAGCAGCCAAAGATATTTGGCTCTAACTGCCTCATTTGAGAATTGTGAGCGTCCCTTCAAACAACGTATATTATCATCAATATCAAGATTCAGATCAAATATTCGTGAATCTTTGTTAACAATATTCTTTGATAGAAGTTGCCTGTACTGCATACCATAATGCTTTAGTTGAATAGTTTTTATCCTAAGCCGCAGAGCTTCCTTGAGTACATGTAGTTCCATTCAATTTTGTAGAATCAGGTTTAGATTTGTGAGCAAACCTTTTTACCTAAGCTGTAATACGCACTAGTCTATCTAGTTCACTAAATCTATTAAGTCCAGTAACAGAAGAGGTGAATTTTCACCACCCCAATTGGCTATCATAGAATTAACTTGCGAAGTCCGGTGCTCTCTGACCACCAAGGCTGTGTCGCAAATACCCTGGAATGAATGTTGCAAGTCTCGACAAGTCCACGAATGAACTGGACGAGACAATCAGCAAGTTTTGACTACCACAGAGATCAAACAGGATCTTCCCTGCAGATTCTCCTCTTGTTGTAAGGTATACTGAATTATCGGAACCACTGCAATACCCCCAATACTCCGGCAGAGTAAGCGCCTGTACTTGAGTCACTGTATTAGCTACAAATGGCTGCCATATTTTTGAAGATCCCCTCAACCGGTGAAGAACAATTTGGGAGTCACTCAACAGAAACATTTGCTTGTAAAATCAGGTAAGAGGCTGTGACGTTGGGCTATTCGAAATTTTTTTTTTGCGTAACTAACCTTGGGGGACTTTAATTGAGATCGATTGCTTGAAATATCAATTTCTTCCAAATCAAAATGAAAGGTGATTATATTACTTAGAGGTAGGTAGATATAAAGTGAAATGAAAAAGATAGGACGGTATATAAGCAAAGGGAAATTTTGAGGATAGACGACGAGAAGGTCTAGCGCTGAATGTATGCTTTACGAGAGATAGGTGATACCAAGAGTTATCGCGGGTGATAGAGGTCACAGAAGATTTGAGATAGCAAACCTCAACTGAAGATATTTTGGTAAGAGAGTATTAGTTCGGTAATAGTTGAACTGATGAATCAATCCAAGGGGTCATCAAGGAGAACAAACATCCCTTAGCCATTATGTTGCAAAGTTGTCAAATAAATAGTTGTGTGAGACTTCACAAGTGCGTCCTTCTGATGGTTATTGACTTTCAGAGTTAGTTGTATTTGACTGACTTATGGCACAAGAGTCGGGTACAAGAAGTGCTTCGTCACAAGGCCTTGTAAGTAATTTCCTAAATATGCACCGTGAAGTACTACCATTAACTCAGTTTTGCAAGTGTCAAAGTTTTTAGTGATGAAACCTTACTTTTCGACATGATAATTGTCGTTTTAATTTGACCATTACAATTTATATATCTTAGGAATGCAACAGCCCCATATACCATCGGACTGGAGTCACAAAATACATGAAGTGAAATCTCATTCACCTTTCTACGAATTTACTTTTAATTGATACCAAATCAAGTTTCGAATGTTCAGAAACCAAGTCTTCCACTTCCTCTCTAAGTCGAATGGCAAATCTTCATCCCATTGCAGACCGCTTCCCCCAATATCTTGTAAGAGAATTTTTATTGTTATTTCAAATGAGCTACTTATCCACATTAATCAAAATCCTTGAGATAGTTCTCAGCACATGTCGCTTTATGACTCTAGCATCAACGGAACCTCTAATATCTGTAAAGTCCAATTTAATTCTAACTTTAATAGGATCCCACTTCAAACCCAAACAAACCTGTGCCTTGACCGCAATCAGTATTTTACTAGTATCCTTTCCTAATCTAAAGTTCACGCAGTTACGAATAGTTTGTTTTTAATTTTCTTAAATGAAATGCATTTGCCTTTAATATATTTATTGCCGTAGATGTTAACTCATAAGCCTCCCAAGCTGTGTTGGCTCTATAACACAGATCGTTAACATGAAGAAAGGAATTTAACATTTCATAACACTTTGGGTGATCCTCTTCAATTTTTTAATGTGTAATGTTATTGCATAAAGTTAAGAAAACTATTGGATACTTTCTGTCACACGCTGTTTTCTCCCCAAAAGCAAAGATAGCTAGCCATCCGTAGTGTATTGGTCTTAATTTCAACTTTTTGACCAATTTAGAGGAAACAAAGCTTCTATGGGATCCAGAATCCAAAATAAGTTTAGTTAAAATCGATTTTGTATATGAACACCCTAAAATTGTACATGTTTTCAAGATGGCCTTATTTTGTATTTTAATGTTTTTATGAGAAACTGAAATATTTTCAGCATATTTATTCGTGCCAGTCTATGAGTCATCGGAAGCAATTTTGCAACCTTGCACTTTAGCATTACGGGACCTATCTCTTCGGCAAAATGACTAATGATGAAACATACTGAAGCACGTTTTACAAGTAATTTTTGTCCTACATTCATGGGACATATGATATTCTTAAACAACACCAGCAACTCCCTTTAATCTTAAGCTTCTTTATTTTTTGTTCTACATCCGATCTTTTACAATTTAAGGAACAATGTTTTGTTTATTATATTTTTTCAAATTAGGGAAAGATTGTCTGCTATTTTGCCATTACAAAATAAGCAAAAAATGTTTATTTGAGTATTTAATGCAGAAGTGGATAATATATTTTTAGGTTTTGAATAGTTTCTTTAATTTAACTGATGTGATTGAGTGAGTGATTAAGGGGTTTTTTGGCGCAAGAGCTACTGATTACTTTGATAATTTTCAAGAAGAGTTTGCTTTGTTTCAAAACCTTAGGAGAAATCACAGTTTCTGTAAATACCCCAGATGCGTACCTCATTTCTTAAAAATGTAATAATTTCATAAAACCTCGCAATTAGATTCCCTGTTTCTTTTTCTTTGAAAATCTGAATCCAAATCTGGTGGTAACCAGTTTCAATAATATCGGATTTAATAAATGTCCATGTAAACCTCCGTTATGTATAATGAGCGCAAATTTCTTACATTGACTTCTATTTCATCATATAATTTACATAAACCTTTCACATGAAAAAGAATTTCTAACAGGTTCCAAGTTTAATAATTTTGTCATATTAGAATTTATAATGTAATCATTTCTACTAAATCTTTGTTTTAAGAGTTCGAGATATGAATCATAGTTTTGCTCACTGAATTCAAATACAGCAACAACATTATAAGCAGGGTCAGAAAGAAGGGATTTTAGATGCAAAAACTTTTCAATTTTTGTAAGAGAATCATTAGAATCGATTGCGTTATCAAAACAATTAAAAAATTCTACAAAATTACCAGAATCACCAGAGAATCGCGGAATTTCTAATTTCGGCAATTTTAACGCTGAAGCAATATTTTCCAAATTACATGCATTAAGATTTGACAAAATCCGCTGAGCACATTAGTTTTAAGTCTTTAATTTTGTTCTTTAATTTAATTTTAGCGGAGAAAATATTTTATGGTTGTATTCTTCTGAAGCCTTTAATTCGCTTTCAAACTCACCTGGTTCATTATTGAATTCTTCTGCCACTTAATCTAAGTTTTTCAGAATTTGATCTTTTGTATCCAAAAGCTCCAATAATTCTGACAGTGAGTTTATATTCTCTGCAACTTCCTATACGTTTTATACCCTACTAACTGGTTTAATAACACAGGAGCGAACGTAACTTGGTTTTTCAACCGACCATCACATATAATATGTATTCACGTTTAAGCCATTTATGAATTGGGGACAAAATTGCTACTTTTTATTAGTTTTACATTCGATTGTATTGTAAAAATCATAATATTGTTCTTTTTTTTATAAAAAGGTAATAAATATATTGTTTTTTTTTATTATTTTATCAGTAAATTGATAAAATATATCTGTATCTCCCATATCGAGGGGTAAGATGATATTTGTTTTTTTTAAATGTTAGTATTTGTTTATTTTTAAGTGTTTCTACGTCCCAACTTTAAATTATTGATTTTTAAATATTTTCAAAATTTGGACCAAACTTTTTCTACCTAATAGTTATTCACCTTATTACAGGATGTTACATCATCTATGTTTAGATTCACTGTAAGAGATGTAGAAAAGCATTTACTTTTTTTCGCTGAATTGTCATTTCCAGATTTGGCTTATTACGGATTCTTATTTCATCAAATTTTCGATAAGCGAAAAACTATTGGAGCACTACTTTATAGTTTTTCTTTTTTAATATTACGGTTTACTCCCTCTGAAATAATAATGATACATACACACAACAATATTACATCTTTTGCATTTTTATCAGTTTTGATTGCATAATAATCATTGGAATCGGGACATGTGTGAATGGTAAAATTTTCTCTGCAATATTTACTTCAGCCAAACAACACTCACATTCAATTTCGATGAAATAATATCTTTTGAAAATGATTTGGAGTTTCTTGGGGAAATAGTTTATTCTCACAATAGAATGTAACAAGACATGAAAATTTTTCACGGTCTAATTCACGATAATTTTTAAATAATAATAATATAAAGGGATTTTGAGTTTCAAGACCTATTTACAAAACTCTAACTAGATGAGCCCTTACCTTTATCTCGAATATTTTTTTTCTACTGCCTTACACGTATTGAAGTTAAAAGGAAGTTAAATGAAATTAAAATTTCTGGTTAATTAATCTGTTTTATGTAATTCTTCATTATAAATAAGACCTTCTGTTTATTTTGTCAAAAAATCTTGTATTACTGAAGTTGGCGGAATTACCTAACATATTTCAGAAAAACGAAATGTTTCTTCAGTCTCTTCTGGTTTATAGTCGTTTTATTAAAAATTTTGTGAACTTTCATCACTGTGACAGCGAAGTACAATTGTAGAACCGAATTTGAAAAAAAACACGTATTTAATATTGGTCAGGCTATCGACCGTTATAACTTTGGCATGTTCAAGACCCAAGTGGAATGATTATACGAAACAATCAGAGAGCAGATAAATTAACGTAATATTTATAACGATATTTCTTTATATAATATATTTACATTGGGTTTCAAATTAAGGGTGGACAATCACATAATTTCATAATTTGATCTTCTAACTGCATTTGACACAATCATATGTGGCTCAAATTATTTAAGAAAATGTTTTTTTTTTAAATTAATTAATTTCATTTTATAGAATTTTTATTTGTTTGTGATAATAGAGGCGAATTTATTTGAAATAATATAGTCTTTAAATTAAGTTTCAAAATTGGAAGTATTATATATATTATGTCAATGTGAGATCTCAATTACTCCATTCGTTTGCTCTACATGCTAGATTTGCTTCGAGGCCATACTTCAAAATTTAGAAAATAAAATACCATATATATATATATATTTCTCCAAGGAAAAAATCCGTGATTAAAAGCTTATCTTGCTGACAGACAGTAGGTATTACAAGTGTTTTAAATCACTTGTTTTAAGATTATAAGCTTGTTTGGAAAAATATGTGACGCTTTCTTTAAAACGAACAGAGAAATGTGGCAGAAAGTGAATAAAAGAGTCTCGTTCTAAAAGAACAATTAGAGATGTCACATCTCAGAAATTAAAAAAAAAAGAATTAACCTAACCGTATTCATTCAAGAGACTAATAATTGCTATTTTGAAAAGAAATGCCCAACGATGGCTAGAAGAGAAATTATACGCACATAGTTGAATAAAACACTCTTGTTATAAATTTGTTATCAATTATATCTAAAAACATCTGAAATGAAAAATAAATCAATTAACATGATTATACAAATCTTAATATATTTTTTAAGTTAGAATCTGTGAGTCATTATCAATTTTTTTGTACAAAAAATGCTAATTAAATTTTTATGATCAAATAATTTTAACAGGTAATAATAAAAGGCTATTAAATAAATTAAAGTTAATTAAATGATATAAGTAACTTTAGTTAAGAAAGAAAAGTCACAACTTTAACATTACATTCAAACATAAAATATTTGGGGAATCCCGAACATGAGCGTTTCATAAAAAATGAGTTGCTTAGAAAATTATAAAAGGTGTTGTAAGATATATATCCAATAAAATTTCTTTTTTGTGTATTTGGTTTGATGCCTTCAAATTACATCAACTCATTCAAGCCATGAGATTATTTCTTTCAATACCTAATCAGATATTTATAAAAAAATTGCAAAATCATATACTTACTCGATATAATTAAATTTTAAAAGTTCTTTCTTCTCTGAGAAAAATTAAAAAAGAGATGTGAAAAATTAGATTATAAGATTATATTAATCAAAAGTAGATGTAGATGATAACGAAATCATGATAATAAAAGATTATAATACTCACTTATAAATGTGTCGATAACCTTGTTTGAAATATCTTATATAGTGAAAATATTATTATCTTATATAGTGAAAATATTATTATCTTATATAGTGAAAATATTATTATCTTATATTATGAAAAATTTATATTGTAATTTTCAAAAAAATGTCTAAAACAGGACTAGTAAGATATTTTTGGCTTTTTTTTTATCCTTGTAAATAATCTAACTCAATAAAATTATAACTTCAATTTTTTTCTGTATCATTTTGTGTGCTTTTCAATACTTATGCATTTTGTTATTAACTATAATTTAAGTATTTTGTTGTTTTTCGTTTATTAATTCGTAAGTACATTAAGACATATAGATGAATCAACTTAAATTATCAAGATAATTTAGAGATAAACTGCAAAAACATATAAAATTGAATCTTAAAAACCAATATATATTGAGCAGCCTATTTAAGCAACCAATTTGATTTTGTATTATTGCATAAATTATTGGAATTCTTATATTTCTCATGAGAGATTGCAAAGCTGATATTCAATTCAGCCGAGTTTCCTTGAGCATCATGGGCAGTGAAGTTAAGGACAAGATATGTGTTGGAGTTCTAATTTTACTAAATTCCTTTTTGTGGAATAATGGAGATTCGTAAGCCATAAGCGGAACTCTATTTCATTGGCTTAATATAGAATTCAAATCAGTGAAGTAACAAATCAGATTCTACTCTAGATTCTTGAAATGGGTTCAAAATTATGGGAATCGTTACCAATAGACATTTTTTTACTGCAATACTATGTTATTTTTAGTAAGAAAAAGAAAGTAATGCTGCAAAATGTATGAATTTCAGTAATGTGCAGAGGCAATCGAAAACAAAAAATATGTTTTCTCATTTACAGTTTAATTATCTGAATTGTGCCTAGTGATTGATACAATTAATAACACGCTTACACCAAAATCGCACGATGCATCACATTTCATACGTCAAAGTGTTCTAAGTGCAAGTATCAGAAAGTATCGTAAAATTACTTTCATAAATTTGTCAATGTACTTTCTTCTAATTAAGGTAAGAAAAACATTCAAATTTTGCACTGGAAGGAATGTTAACAGATTTAATTATGTTACAGTATTAATAATATATATAAAGGTGACGTCACGTTTTGGAAAATAAATTAGAAAATAAAATAAAATACGTAAAGCGATTGCTCTAGTTTCTAAGCCATTATAAGTCATTAAACTCAATTTATTTAAAAATTCTTTAAACTCTTTTTATTTAAACTTTGTTAGTCATTTTAAAACTCTCTTTATTTAAATGTTACTCGCATTAAAGAAATGCAAAGTTGTAATTGTACTTCTGGAATCTATATTTAAATATCAGATAAAGTTAAGATAGAAATGCTTTTATTTTCGAAGCAGTGGAAAAAAAAATTTGAACTGATATTTATTCAATCTGAATATACATAAACAGATAAAGTTTCTCTTTTCGTACGTTGCGAAGATTATGTAGTAACCCTTTACCGTTTCTCTCAACGAAATGAAGATTATTTCATTTTTATGGATTCCCCATTGGTAAGGATTCCCTAACATTTGAGTTGTGAACCTGAGATTTTCAAACCTAACATTTTTATCCTATCTACCATTCTCTCTATACATTATATATTTTCTATGTATCGATAAATATTTTCATTTATTTCTCAAATTAGAATATTCTAAATTTATAATTAATTTCAAGCATTTTTAGACCAAATGCTTTGCATAAACCTTTTATGCATAATTTTTTTCTTTCTATATATTTGTATATATTTATGGACACATATATGTAATAAATACTATCATATTTGAGGTACGAGCATAATATAATTTAATAATGAAACTATAAACATATTTACCAATTAATATGAAATGTTTTGAAAAGTAGAAGAAGAAAGAAAACAATAATTATTTTGAGAGATGAGAGAAATTACGATTTCAAACAGATTTTATATTTCAATGTCAAATTATTCTGCATGTTTTGATTTAAATATGCATGAAAAAAGGGACATTAATATTGGTAGCGATACTATCTGCTTTTCTTAAATTTTATTTCAGTTTTATGATTTGTATTATTTCCATGAATAATATTTCATGTATATTAAAATTTAGAATATTTCAATATAATTTTCTCAACAAATATTTCAAACGTATATTTTAAGAATTCTATAATGTTATTGGATCCCTTAATCTTCTTAGCATTCTTTAAATATTTCAGTGCTCCCTGAACGTTTCAAAGGAATCTCAATAGCTTTAAACATTATACTCATCTTATATGTTTACATAATGGTTAACAACAATTCTGCTGTCGACATGTTCGTTACTACTCTACTAGTTTCATTCTACTATACGAGTTTGAAACTAAATCTAATGTAACTGAGCACAAAAACTGGAAGATTATGTTAATCATTGTAATAACGCAGAACTAATTTCCAACTTGAAATCTGATATACTTTTAAAACTGTCGTTTGAAAGTGGACGGATGGACATTACGATCGACTGTTCTGTATCTAAGATAACTCATATAAAAGAAAATAAGGTCGTAAGAGTCACATGCCGGTGAAAATAGAGAACATTTGAAACTTTATCTCATATTTAGGATGTACGTCCTTAAGAAAATAAAGTAAAATAAAATAAATTTTGTAAACCATTTCAGCTGAGGAATTTGTGTATAATTTAAAAGCTAATGTCATATTTAAATTCGTAATAATAAAATTCTTAAAATATTATGTATTTAAAAATAGCTATATTTATTGTTTAAATGATCTTTAAAATCTACTTTCTTTATAGTTAGATGTAAGTAAAAAGTTAAACATCTTTAAATTAGTAACTTTATGCCAGAAATACGTATTCCATGAGTTAATAACAAAACATCTAACAAAATTAAACAATATTTACAAATTAATTTATAAATAATAAAAACTGATAACCACAATGGGTATTTAAAGTTTTATATCCCCACCAAATAAGTACTTGAAAACTGCATTCATCAATGAACATAGGGTCACTGCTGTAATGAGTACGGGATCTCCAAGTTGTTAACTTAAAGAATCGGTAGCACAACACTTAGAATAGAACAATGTGCATTGTGAATAGATCTCTATTTTTTTTTTGGTAATCAGCGAGACATAGTCACTCAAAGTTTAGGTGTAATAATAGTAGATCCATAGATCGAAGATGTTTTAGAAAATAATATACATGTTTTAGTCATCTCTGACTCAACTCAAACAGTTAATTTAGTCGTTGGAAGTCCGTTTTTTTAGTCCATTTTCCATGTTGCTTAGGCAAAGGTCGGTGAAGACTTATACATTGGATATGTGAAGGATTAAACAAGTTCAAATTTAAATTGCATTAAAGTGACGCTATGTATTGATTCGAAACATCTGAAACTACTCCAAGTGAACTTATTAAGATTAAAAAGAAAATAAGAAAAAGAATGAAGAATTATCTAAAATAAAAGAAGAAAATTAAACGTTATTTAAAGTTATGAAAGAATAAGTAGAAAAAGGAACAGTTGGTGAAGAAAAAATCTCAGTTTAAGCGGGAAGAGTTTGAATTTCTTTTACTGAATTAAGGTAAAAAAATTCTTAGAATTCAGGAAGAAAATGAGAAGTTAACGCAAGACATATGGAAACATGAAACTATTAACAGAGAAAAACAAGAAGTATTATTAATGCGACAGATGCAACTCAACAGCAAGAAACATTAAAATTCTGATATGTTAAATCAATAGGAAAATTTAAGGAATGAGCCCTATACTTTAAATAAAAGCAACGAAGAAAGGCAGATTGAAAAATAAAAGGTAGATCAAAAGACAAAACTGCTGGAGATTCAACCAGAAGGAAAATTGAGAAAAGAAAAGGATGTTACTGAAGACAATATTTCCATTGGTGAAAGGGTGGAATTAGTATTGAAAAGACAAATTAAGTCAAGAGAAAATATTTCTAATTTAATAAATCGACTAGAAAAACTAAGGAAGGAAGGAAGCATGTGTTTTATTAAAGGAAAGAGAAAGCATAGTAGTGTTCTTCAATGTTAACCCCATATCAAATTCATTGCAATTGGGAAAAGATAAAGTTTAGGAACAGATGATTAGGTGGATAGAATAAGTGAATAGAAATACTATACACCAAAATAAAGGAAGGATAAATTTTAAAGTGAAAGGATTGATTTATATCTCAAGGATAGAAACGCTGTCTAGGACCTCACAGATATCAGATCTTACAAAAAAAAAATTATAAATACCAAGGCAAGACGATTGATTTCTCCCCCGAAGGAACAAGAAAAGTAAGGTGAAGAGAAAGAAAGATTACTGCAATATTCTTCAGTCTAGATAAAGGTCTTCATTAGGCAAGATTTAGAGGCACATCTCACTACGGAAGAAATTACACAAATAAGAAAGAAAAGTGTAACTGAAGAGAAAGAGAAAAGTAATGATTGAGATTCCTCTCTCTAAAGATGGGAAAATTTTACTAACACCAATGAAGAAGGTAACGAGACCCTTTTAAGCCAGGTGGTTATAACAGGACTTCAAGCAAAGCTAAAGTGTCCATTCCTTTCATTAACAAGAGATTGTGACACCTGTGGTGCTCATTGAAGAGGAAGTCAAAAATCACGACTCAGTGATTTTTAGTTACAAAGAAGGGGCAGATTTTAACGACGACAAACACGTGTCAAATTTATAACCACAGCTGTGACAAGAATGTAATACAACCTTACAAGCTGAACGCAAAGAAAAGGGGGAATCAATGACACCCCCACGTGATTCGACAAGAGGAAGGAAAGGAGAAACAGTGTAAAATTACATTGTTGGATAAGAGGACTATTACGGAAAGAAAGAATGGCCGGAGGACAACAGCAACAAAGCAACAAATGGGTGATATGATTCTGGTTATATTTTATGTTCTGCTAATTTACCAGAGGCTGATAAAAAAAACTGTGAACTATAAACTAGAAATGTTTTTTTTAAATATTTTGTACAATTCATTATGAAAGATATTTTATATGTATAACCCTTGCATTAATTTAGCAGTCTATCTGAAATTAACATTTCTTTAGAATTATTAATCAGTTAATTTGTTTGATTATTTTTAAAGATTGAGAATTTAAGGATTATTTTAAAATTTGAGTGTGTTAGAGGATTATTGAACGTGATTATTTTATTCAATGAAAATCGGAATAAGGAAAAATAATATTAAGTATGCAAACTGTTTTTATGTACATGTGATTTATTATGAAGAGTAAAATAATTGGTATTTCGAAGTAATATGCTCATAGAGTGTTTTGTTTTAATTTTATTATTTGAAACAGAAAATAATAACGTGACCAACATAACGTTTTATCATGTCCAGGAGGTAACACTGTTGTTTGTTTGTACGATGACCTGTCCAGCAAGGGCCTTTTAACTCCTGCTCATCAGAGAAGGCATATTCTATGGTGCAGGAAAAACACCGAAAATTGGACAGATAATCAATGGGGTCGAGTACTCTTTATGGATGAGAGCAAGTTTAGTTTGAGTCATGATTCTGGATGCATACACAGCTGGAGAGAGCAGGGAATCCGCAATAATCCCTTCAACGTCTTTGATAAGGACCGGTTTGAAGATCGCGGTGTTCTCATTTGGGATGACATGATGTTTGGTTGCTGTACCGTCCTTCACATCTTTGAAGAAGCTTCAGTTACCGAGGCTCGCTATTAACGATTCCGGAGCTACGATTGGTGGTACAAGACGAATAGGCTGCAATGCTCCAACAAAGCATTGAGAATTTTATACTCATTATGTTCAAACATTGTGAAATTTATATATCAGTCAGGAGATATATGCAAATAAACATTTTTCCTCCTTAAATGAGCGTAGTTCTTGACAATATACCGACGCCAACCTCCACAACGGGGGCTCGGCAAATGAATCACTGTTTAAAGTTAAATTAAAATTTAAAATGAAATCTTGCCACTAGAATGCGAACAGGCTAACGGTTTGGCTGACGACCAAAAAATGGACTCTAGTGTACAGACGTAATTTGGAAATGATTTTGTCTGAGTACAGACGGTACTCAGTTTAGGACTTGTGTATTTAGTGCAGACGGCACTAACATTACAACCAAGTTACGAA
The DNA here is from genome assembly GCA_019974015.1 of Nephila pilipes. Taxonomy (NCBI): domain Eukaryota; kingdom Metazoa; phylum Arthropoda; class Arachnida; order Araneae; family Nephilidae; genus Nephila; species Nephila pilipes. The sequence goes on along the minus strand of BMAW01064726.1, from coordinate 519,700 downwards.
AAAACGAGAATTTTGGAGTGCAGACTGCACTTGTTAATGAAATTGTTGTGTATTGTTGTTGTGCCACCATTCCGTTGGACTTGTTGCAGAATTAAGAAAAATAAACGCTTAAAGAGTACTAACAGACGGTTTATGTTTTGTGTTCCCTAATTGGGTATACCATTGTTGAATATACCACTGCTGAAAAGAGGGGTAAGTACCTCCTCTCTTTACCTTTCAATTTATATATGAAAATAAGTGTTATTCAGTGACTGTGCTACTCGAACTATATAAAGATGATCACCCTTAATGATATTCCTATTGTTTCAAACTTTCTTAAAAGAGGAAATATTAAAACAATTAAGTTGTTAAACAGCATATTATTTAACGATGCATTTGATCGTAATTCAAGAAAAAAATTGAGAAGTTTTTCCTCATTTCCCAATGATTTCAATGTTGAAGATCGTAAGAAATTAATATTCCATTCTTTTTCTATAAATGATTTGGTTTGTGTATTAAATGTGTTAGGTCTGGATACTAACGGTAGTAAAGAAGAACTCCTTAATAGACTTTTTCAATCTTTATCGAATTTAAATGAATTGCAAGCTATAAACTGTAAATCGTTAAACAGCGACTCAGAAATTTCTGATGACGAAGCAGAAAAAAATCCTTCTTCATGTTTTCCCCCTATTTTAATGTCTCCGGCCTTGAATCATAACATGTCTGCTAATACTTTCGACCCTTCCCTTTATTTTGTTTTGAAAGATCTCGGAAATTCACATCGAAAGTTTACTGGTTCTGATACATATGATATAAAGTGTTTTATTCAAGACTGTGAGGAATCGTTCCTTTTTTTCCCAACATTGAATGAACAGCAAAAAATAATTTTCGCTAAAACTTTGATTGAAGTTCAGGCAAAGAGTTTTTTATATACGCAACGTAATCTTACCACATGGTTTTCTTTTAAAAATGCTTTATTAAAAGAATTCCGCCATCAATTAAATTCTGCTCAGATTCATAGTCAGTTAAGTAGACGTAAATTACATCAAAACGAATCCCTTTTCGAATATTGTATTGCAATTAGAGAACTTGCAAGTACTACCAGTGAAATTATTGATGAATCTTCATTATTTGAATGCAGTGTAAACGGCATACATGATTACTCATCTAATAAAGCTATTTTATATGGTGCTAAACCTATCCCAGAATTTAAAGAGAAACTTCGTATGCATGAAATAATAGTCTGTGATAACAATAAAAAACCCTTTCCAAGAACACATTCTCAATTCAGTCAAAAACGCGGCATGAACTCAAAACATAATTTTCATAGGTCGGAAATCCATAATGATAATGCATGTAATAAACAAAAAACTTGTTTTAATTGTAATATGTCTGGTCATATTTCTCGTTTCTGTCCTGATAAACATAAATGTTTAAAATGTAGTGTTTGTAAAAGTTTTGGTCATATTTCTGCAAAGTGTACTAATAAACTTATTCCAAATCGAACTGATAATGCTGTGTCAACTGTAAATAATTCTCCTCCTTTGATATATGAAACTGTTGCTATTAATGATAATTCATTTACTGCATTAGTAGATACTGGTAGTCAGAAAACAATTATAACGAAAAATACATATAAAAAAATCGGTTCACCACATTTAACTACTTTTCATGGATCACTTACAGATTTTGGTAATGGACACGTTACATCAATCGGTAGCTGTATACAAGAACTCACAATAGATAATCAGAAATTTATCACCAACATTTGTGTCGTTAATATGACGTCAAATGCTATTATTGGCATGGATATTTTAGCACAGGCCGAAATAAAAATCAACACAGACGGTGTTAGATTAACAAAAATTTCGAATACTGAAACGGAAAATACCGAACAATTTTCGAATTCTAACATCTCAACAAATGATAAATTAGAACTTGAAATCGGATCAGATGTCACAAAAGTTCAACGAAACATTCTTCATAATTTGGTTTCAATCTATAAGCCAAATAAGACTGAAACTACTGATATTCAGATGTCTATTAATTTAAAGAATGATACACCAATAACACATAAACCACGACGATTACCTTTTGTTGAAAGAAAAATTGTAGACGACAAAGTGATGAAATGGTAGGCTGAAGGTATTGTTGAGCCATGCTCTTCTGATTTTGCTAGCCAAGTGGTTGTTGCCAGGAAAAAAGACGGATCCCCGAGAGTTTGTATCGATTATAGACAACTTAATAAAAACATTGTAAAAGATAACTATCCCTTCCATTAATAGATGATCTGCTTGATAACCTTCAAGATGCAAATACGTTCAGTACAATTGATCTACGTAACGCCTTTTTTCATTTACGAATAGAACCAAATACCCGACGATATACATCATTTGTGACACATATTGGACAATTTCAGTTTCTACGTGCTCCTTTCGGTCTTTGCACATCACCAATAGTGTTTCAGCGGTACATAAACACAATATTTAAGGATTTGATTTTTAAAGGTCATGTTTTAATTTACATGGACGATGTCATTATAAAATCTAAAAATACAGAAGAAGGTCTCGAAAGACTTGCAACAGTGTTTTCAATCTGTGTTTTTCTTCTCTTACGGCTTAGACATAAATTTTCAAAAATGCAAATTTTTAAGTAAACAAATATAATTTCTTGGTCATGTAATTAAAAATGGTCAATTGTACCCGTCATCATAAAAAATCAAAGCTGTTATTAATTTCCCTGAACCGAAATGCCAAAAACACTTACAATCTTTTCTTGGTCTTGCTGGATATTTTAGGATATTCATTTTAAATTTCTCCATCATTGCACATCCTCTGACAGAACTTCTAAAGAAAAATTGTGAATTTAAAATTGCTGATAGAGAAATACAAGCATTCTATTGTCTCAAACAATGTTTATCTTCTCCACCTGTTCTAAACATTTACAATCAGAACTTTGATACCGAAATTCATTATGATGCTAGTATTCATGGTTATAGATGTATTTTACTCCAAAAATCAATGACAGATAATGCGCTCCACCCAATATATTTTATGAATAAGAAAACGACAGACACCGAAACAAAATATAGCAGCTATGAACTTGAAGTTTTAGCTATTGTCCAAGCATTAAAAAAAGTTTAGAGTTTACTTGTTAGGCACACATTTCAAAATAGTTACTGGCTGCAACGCGTTCGCAATGACACTAAAGAAAAAAGATTTGTGTACTCGTATAGCGCAATGGGCATTGCAACTACAAGATTTTGATTATGAAATAGAACATCGCTCTGGTTCCAAAATGAATCATGTAGACTCGCTAAGTAGATACCCAGTTATGGTCGTACAAGACAGTCTCATTACAAAAATCAAAACGGCTCAAGAACAAAACACTGAAATCCAAACTATTAGAAAACTTTTAAAAATTAAACCTCACAAAGATTACCTTCTAAAATCCGATATACTCTACAAGTTTGTAGATGGTGAAGAACTACTCGTTGTTCCTAAAAATATGCAGAACGACATTATACGCAGAGCTCACGAGCGAGAACACAATGCTTCTAAAAGAACAGAAGAAGCATTCATGCATCAATTCTATATCCCTAAAGTTAAAGAAAAAATAAACTGTATCATTCAAAATTGTGTTCCATGTATTTTGGTTAATCGCAAATGTGTCAAATAAGATGGTCTACTACATCCTATCGAAAAAGACGCCATTCCTCTACACACTTATCATGTTGACCATTTAGGCTCATTCCCTACTACAAACAAGAATTATAAACATATTTTTGCCGTCATTGACTCCTTCACAAAATTTGTATGGCTTTACCCAACGAAGTCAACAGATGCGGCAGAAGTTATTGTAAAATTAGAAAATCAAAAATACATATTTGGCAATCGATCTCGAATTATTTCTGATCGTGATAACGCATTCACTTCTAAACAGTTTCAAGATTATTGCAGTAACGAAAAAATCGAACATTTCCCAATCACCACCGGATTAACTAGAGCAAATGGACAAGTAAAACGTTTAAATTCTACAATCGAAACAGTCATATCCAAACTTTCCATAGACAATCCAGAAAAATGGTTCATGCACATCAAAGAAGTCCAAAGAATTATAAATTCAACTTTCCAACGAAGTATTCAAACAACTCCCTTCGAACTACTGTTTGGTACTAAAATGAAGACGCCACAAGATCTCAATATCACAAATTTACTTAATGTAGAAATCCAAGCTGATTTCGTCAACAACCGTGATGAGCTTAGGAAACAAGCTAAACAACAAATCCTGAAAGTTCAAGATGAAAACAAAAGAAATTACAACCTCCGGCGAAACCCTGCAACTATTTTCAAGCTTCAGGACCTTGTCGCCATCAAACGTACTCAAATTGGACCAGGACTCAAACTGAAACCCAAATATTTAGGTCCATACAAGATAACGAAAATCAAACCGAACGACACTTACGATGTTCAAAAGTGTGGCTTTTTTGAAGGTTCAGCGAAAACTAGTACGTGTGCTGAATATCTCAAGCATTGGACTAATGATGCTATTACCTGATGAACTAATGAAATGACATTTTCATTCGAACTTTGAAAATACATTATTTTTTTCCTTATCTTTTTTATATTATAGAGTGAATTTCATTTTTTTTTTCATTATTTGTGTTTTTCTAGTGTATTAATTTTTCTTTTCAATTTTTCAGATATTGTGAAGTAGCTTAAATTTTTTGAATTTTCTTAATTGTTAATACTCAACCATAGATTAATCAACTTTTAAGTGAGTATGTTCTTAATTTTCAATTGCGTTATTATTTTGTTAATATTGTAAGCATATATATCATTGTTTCAATTATACATTTACTGGCTCACCTGAGGTCAGGTGATATTGTCGGATGGCCGATTGTGGGAATTGTCCTTCCGCGCTACAGCAGAGCCACCTTCAACTTAGATTAGATGGTTAGATCTCAAGGTGTAAGCACGCAGGATTGCGTGTCCGTCTTTTTCTTTAATTTTTCATATGTAAATAAACATTTTTCCTCCTTAAATGAGAGTGGTTCTTGACAATATACCAACGCCAACCTCCACATATATATTGTTACGAGAAATGTGTCCCCCCGAGAAATCAAATGAAAATCAAATCCATTTCGGAGGACAACTGCAAATGACGCTTTATTCGTCTTTAGGAAAAACACAGGCAGCACAGCTTGAACAATAACGGATGCAACAGACACACACTTTACTTATACAGTTTAGTGACACAAAATTAGAGGAAAACACACTGTTAAGAACATTCACTTTTATTTCAGCTGCGTTCAGCTCAACAGTTTACTACTCCTTACTGCGGATAACCTCCACACTAATATTCTACCCTTCTTTTTCCTCATCGATACTTCGTCTTGAAACCAGCACCTGCGAGTACTTTCCATTTGTTGTCAAATTCACCAAGTTTCTCACCAAGTCTCCAAGTAATTCATTCCCATCTTCAAAAACTTTCGTTCCGGCAGTCTCATCATATTCAACTATATTCATTTTTCTGGTTAAATGTCAGTGAAAGATTGATGGCTTAGTGGTTGGAGATTTCCGACTTCTGAAGTTAATATCCTGGCGTTTTGTCCAGTTGCGCTGTAGCCTCAGAACCAGGCATCTCCATTGCTTCCAGTTCTCTCCTTCGCTATCTAGCTTGATCCGTCTCTTTCCGTTCATTCATTTGCTGTTCAATTTTCATTTACTGCTTCCAATTCATCCGTTTTGTGACTAGTTTACACCGTGGCTTCCTGTTAATTCGTACGTTGAAACCTATAATTTGCTCTCTGGAAAGAGCGAGTACTGTTTCTGAATGTTTTTTTAAATCCTCTATGTAATTCGGCAATTAAGGCGTATCACTCGGCCGTTCAAAGAGGATGTTACAATTAAATTACAGCGTTCGCTTGACGAGCATCTCCGCTGGAGTATATCTTCTCACGTCCTTCATTTAGACAACAATAGCACGCTGGATATTTCGGCATGTAATCTCTCTAGAGTTCTCGCAAGGAACTCTTGCAATTCTCTAGATGACCATGGTCATGACTCCACCAGCAGTTCCATTTCAAAGTGAGAGGACATTCTGGACATCCTCGGCAGTGCTTACTGTCAACACACTTACTTGAAATACAATACTATAAGCAACTTCTACCTCTACTGCTTCATCAGTATCCAGGTTAGCATCTTCAGCTTTACAAGTTTCATTAGAAACAACTTCCCCGTTTTCTTTCTTCACCTCTATTAGCTCTTCATCATCTATTTTTTCATCTAAAGTAACTCCATTATTAACATCGCTCTTTTCAGTTGACTTCATCTGTCAAATATTTACTTCCAGGATCAGCTTTGGTTTCCAGTTCCTCGAGCCTGAATTTATTTACTGATTTGAATTCCTTCTCAAAACACTTTTGTTTGGCTAAAATCCAAGCCCATATAACCAAGGTCAACATTCCAAATAACCTATCTATATAGATTTCGCGATAATGTAACACCATCTAGTAGTATTAAATAAATCAAATAAACGTTCTCTTTAAGCGTATCACTATTGATACGCTGGTCTGCAAAAGGCATTCCGGAGCGTATCTAATGTAATGATGGGATACGCTGGGCACAGGAGAGCCAACGCGAGCGTATCAAATGTGATACGCTGGTAGTGAACGGGTTAAGTTTGAACCTCGGTCAAGTTACTAGAATAACACCTGAATAGAACTTCCCTTTTCAAACTTTCACTCCATTTTATAGATGGACTTGAAGCATTGACAGATTTAACCTGCATCATCCCAGATATAAAGTGTACCTTTAATAGCATCAGGGCTTGTATCCACGAATGGACTAATTTCATGTACTACATTTATGTTACTTTTAATTTTGATGAATGTAGATAAATATTTTGAACTCAAACATAATATTTTTTCTCTTTTCCTTTAGTGAAGAACTGAAATTTCTGCATTTTTTATTTCCTTTTCTTTTTATTGATGTAGAAGCTTTCGCATTGTAGAAAAATCAAATAGTGTGGTTTCATAATCCTTCTTTTACACAAACGGATATATAGATTTTACAGGAAACTTTTGAAACTGGATGATAGATTACATTTTCCAGGAAATATAATCTTCATACATAATAGACTAGAAAGGATAGAGGGCAGCACCAGCAAACATCTCTGCCCGAATCTTTACTAAGTTAGTGTAGTCCCTATATTTTGAAATTTTATTTATAAATAAATAACTTAAAAAATTATTCCTTTCATTTTATATATTTTTATGCGTTACAGGGGCTAATCCTTGAAAGAATCTTAGACAGATCTTCTCTTCATATGTGGTGATTTTAACCTACGTCATCCGATTTGAGGTTTCAGTCACATAAATTTCACAATGCATTAATGATTTCATGTCGTCGTTAATTGAACATGAATTTTATTTTAATAAACACTATGGATCTCTAACGCATGAAGTACTGTAGATGCAGCTGCACTCTTAAAAATTAACTTTGGTCTCTTCAAACCTATTTACATACACCATCACTTGCGTATTAGATTATTCATTTAACCTTCATCATTGCCGTGTCATCACATAGTTCAATGTTCAAAACCCTTAAAACTGAACAATTAAAAAGCAGATTGTCAAGCAATAATGAATCAAATAGAATATAACATTAGGCAAAATAGAATATAAAAAATTTAACCTCTCTAATATTGCTGTTAGAATAATTTTAAATTACATTCGAGAAAATATAATTTACAACAAAATCTTCTCACTTAGATAGAACTGTACCAGAAATAATTTCTATAATCTTAAAAAATGTTTCTTGAAGAAAGGTTATTCATGACATCTCTCCTCAAATATGGATTCAGTTCAAAACATATATTCTAGCACAGTTAGATTTGTTATAAAATGGTTAAAAAATGAACTGTACCTCAATTTATGTAATAATATTTCTAATCGGAGATCTTTTTATAATTCCTGAAATCATATTCAACTCGGATGAATCCTAAATCAACTTTCAATATTTTTCTAGCTCATAATAGCCATATTACATATTCTCAATTCCCGACCAATATTTTTGAAGAATTTTTGCATGCATTACTACTCCCATAATCTACTTGCTATTGATTTTCTCATCAAGGACAACAATTAATAAACCGTTTTATATTTCTGAATTATAAATGGGCTATAACAATATCCGGAGAAATACAACTCCAGTTGTAGACCAGTTATCAGCAACATACTTAAAACAATTCTATCAAAGCGAATGTACAGTTGTTCTAAAAGTTTTTTTACAGATTTTTTAGAAATCAACGGTTCCACACTCAATGGAAACTTCAAATTATTCATCCAATTCTAAAACACTGCAAAGAGAAAACTAAAATCTTATTTTATAGAGAAGTATCTTTGACTTTGGTCTTTTCCAAAACCTTTGAAACAATAATAGCCAATTGAATAACTCATTGAATCCACATCATTATAGATTTATTAATACTCAAGACAATAGAACTGAGATTTAATATAATTTATGAAGCACCACTATTAACTAAGTTGGGAAAGCATTCTTCATGGGTAAAATTCAGTATCATTTCTGGATGATTTCTTCAACACACTGGAAAACATCATCTTTGATATCCATGTCCTTTCTGAAAACGTATGGAAATACAGTTTGTGTTATTTCATCCAAAAATCACTTGGTACTGAAAATGGTTCTTTATTCATTTAACTTTCTAATTAAAATACGCTCAATTCTTTGATATCTCGTCTTTTTACACTTAGCATGTAAGAGATTCTCATGTGTTTCCTCTTTCAATTATTTATTGGGCTTGGGGAATATATATATATATATATATATATATATATATACAATATCTTATTCAGTAATTATACCTCTCCATATCAATGAAGGGAAGTCATCGTAACTTGATTTCATTCCTAACTTTGTAACTGGAAATCTTTTCCTATTCTTTTCTTTTGATTTGAATCTTCTTTGTCAAGACTTTTAAAGATTTTGCAGTGAAGTCTATATGCGAAACAGTTCTTCAAATTTGCCTTAATTGCTATCATTTGTTTGACAACTTCATATCATAATTCGAATTCCTTTCTATAAAACTTATGACTTTTTTTTTTAAATTATGTCCCTCAAATTTAAAAATGTACTTTCGAATTTTTAAATACTTGGATATTTAATTAAATAAATTTAGTCGAAAATCATTAGTAGAAATATTTAATATGAAAAAAAAATGTAGAGTTCATCCGTAAATGAAAGTTACCTATAGAAAATGAAATATAGAACGTTAGTAAAAATAATTTGTAATGTTATTTTTGAATATTGTAAATGAAATTAAAATATGATATTTTTCAGTAGCTTTTTAGCTTCAATAGCTTTTTTACACTTTTAGTTTATACAGTGTTTTCTTACAGATTTATTATACAAATTAAAGAACTTCAAGAAAATTTGTGATTCTTTGAAAATGTTTGATAAAATTCCATAATACACGTAAAAAGTAAAATTCTCTTGGAATAATGACATTAAAACAATTTTTTCGCTTATGAAAGAAACATTTTCATTTTATTTAAACTAAATGTAAAATATATTTTAAACTTGCAACAAAATTTCATTCATCTTAGAATTTTTGTAAATATTTATGTTTTTCGTATTTTGAACGGGAATTGATACGCAAAAAATACGAATGGATTAGGGTGCTTTGAGTATCTGAGAGCCGTACGCTTTTATCACTCTTTTTATACCATAAAAACCATTCATAAAAGATTATAACGACAAAATTAAAAAAAGAAAATACACAACTACTTTTTTAATATGAAAACATGCTACTCATGTTTAATTTGCACCATTCCTGCAAATATAAATCACATAATTCGAATATATTTTTTTATGGTAAACTTCAAAATTATACCGTGTCTTTCGGTCCTTTTTATTTAAGCATTCAGTGCATCTTTTGTTTTCCTTTGGTGTTTCAGCAGAGAGTTTGTTTTCTTTATCAGTAGTCAGGTTTTTTTAAACTATTTTTTGGAAACATCACTTGCTACCTTCTGTACTTTCTGTAATATTTAAAGTAGTTGAAAACCCGAATTCTCAAGGAAACAGCTTTTTCTTTGATATTGTGCTGAAAGGCATTTTGTAGGCTTCCAAATAATTCTTGCAATTATTACAGCTGTATTAAACAATGGAAAATATATGGCCACCGGCCAATGTTCGAGTTGTAAAATACGAGGCTATCCTTTCATCTACAGTAACTACGCTGCCTTATGTTAGCCTAAAAAGTTGTTATTTCAGGCTCTTTAGACTCTTCTGTTAATGCAACAATTGAATTGTAAACTTGCATAGCATAAAGAGAAAGAATTCTCCTCCCTCCCCACTTCTTTTTGGTGTACATAAACAATTGATGTATCCTTCTGAAAATCAAATAAAGAAGAGGAAATTCTCCTCTTTAATTCAGAAACATATGGGGAAGTTATCATTTTAAAATATTTTTTATAGTTTTGAATATTCTTAGAGTCATCATTTAAATTTCCTTCATCTGTAGGATTTGTATTCAATATAGCTCTTAATATTCGCCTTTATTATCGTACGTGTGGTAGCATGCCATATGCAAGTATAATATGTGACTAAACGGAATGTCGGAAAATATCTGACAACGAGAAGGAATGCACAAACAACAAGTACAAGATAATTCATTTTATGAGTTATGATGCAAACACAGATCATCCAAGATTACATTTAACTACATAATCATGACCTTACATTCAGCTACACTAAGGATCGACCATTTTAAAATGCAAGGTGGCGAATTACACAAAAAAAATTCAGGAACGGGAATGTATCACAACCTACACACCCGTACTTCGGTTACATATTTTGCATCAGAGTATATCAGAATGTTGAGGATATTTTTAGATTAAGAGTTAATAGAAGTCGCACAATTTATTTCTTATGAAAAATTTAAGAACTCTCCAAATATTAGGAATTTTTTTTAGAATCAAACTTATGCAATATGAAATATAATTTAGTTTTTCTTATGCACGTACGCTAAAAGGAAGTATCAATAAAGAATCATGAACTAATTGATAATATTTTTTCTTCTTAGATACATCAATTTTTTATTAGCATGACTTTAATTTGTGGAACAAAAAATAGTACCTTTAATTGATTAAAATTAATTAAATTGCAAAATTTCTTTCAAATATAAAAATTATTATGAATATAAATGTTGTTAAGTGATATATTTCAATTCAAATCTTAATATATTTACCAGAATATGTATTTATATATGTGGTTACTGAAAAACATTATATATATATGTAAATATATATATATACTGCTGTTTGTAGAAAATGCAACACCATGAAAGAATCATCAGAATCAAATGAAATTTAATGCAGAAACGACTTGTACTGATACAAATAAATGATGAAATTTTCAAAACAAAAGAAACAAATTAAGCGTCCGAAATCAGTATTTGGTGCAGCCACCATGCGCTGCAATAAGTGCTGCTATACGACGTGGCATGGAGTCAAACAGATGTTGAATATCTGCTTGAGGAAGAGAATTCCATATCGCTTGTATGCGCAACCAAAGTTCGTCTTTGGAAACTGCAGGACGCGGATCACGAGCGAGACGCCGACCAACCATATCCCACACGTGCTCAATAGGCGACATATCCGGTGAATAAGCAGGCCAAGGAAGAAGTTGCATGCGTTGTGCTGAACAGAAGTCTCGAACAGTCCGCGCAACATGTGGGCGTGCATTATCCTGCTGAAAGATAGCTCCAGGGATGCCTTGAAGGAAAGGAACGACTTCGGGCTGTAGCACTTCACGGACGTACCTGTTGCTATTGAGATTACCCTCAATTCGTATCAAATTGGATCGTCCATGATACGAAATAGCACCCCAGACCATAACTCCGGGTGTTCGACCACTATGTCGTTCAATAATACACTCAGGAAGGCAGCGTTGACCGGCATAACGTCTAACACGAACACGGCCATCATGGGTCCACAAATTGAAGCGTGATTCATCTGAAAAGACAACTTGGTGCCAATCAGCTCGCCTGTCTCTGTGCTCAAGAGCCCACTGCCGACGCAGCCGTCGATGATTCGCCGTGAGGGGAATCCTGTATAAAGGCACCCTTGCACGCAATCCACGGCGCAGCAGACGACGACGAATTGACGAAGCCGACAATTGTACACCTGTAGCAGTAGACCAACGTGCTGCCAGCTGCCTGGAGGAAGCTGTGCGATCATTCACCGCCATGCGGAGCAGGTGTCGATCATCGCGCTCTGACGTCATCTTCTGTCGTCCAGTGCCTGTTTTTCGAGTTGTTCGGTGCTCGTCGGTCCACTGCTTCCAAACTCGCATCACTGTGGAACTGTTCCGCTGCATACGAGCTGCTATTGCGCGATAGGAAAATCCTCCTTCTCGAAGGCCGATTATCCTCCCTCGTTCAAACTCCGTAAGTTGCTTGAATTTCTTATTCTTCCGTCGTGGAGGCATACTCAGGTCTCACTAAACGTTTGCCACTAACAAATAATCATAGACTTTTTTCCAACGTCCTACAGCATTTTATTTATACGCTTTCAGCATCAATTAGATATGCCAGGAGTGCTGCGCACGCGCGATGGCTCTGAAAACTTTATTAATTTGCATAATATCCTATAACTGACATTTGCTGCGAATTCTTACTCTGATTCCTGATGATTCCTTCCATGGTGTTGCATTTTCACAAACAAAGAAGCCTATGCATATACATATTATATATATGTATATATGTACATATTATTATATATATACATATACATATATATATATATATATATATATATATATTATATATATATATATATATATATACATATATTATATATGTATATATGTATATATATGTATATATATATATATATACATATATACAGAAGGAGAGAGAGAGAGGGAAACAATAATTGTGATCAGAAATTTTTAAATGGTTATCATTGTAAAGAGAAAAAAATAATATACGTTAATAAAGTATATTTAAAATAATTAAAATTCATTGATTTATTGTTCAAAAGGAATTTTATATAAGAAATAATATCAAGTCCATATATTTAAGTTTATTGATAGAAAATAATATTTGTTTTAATAAATTTACTATCTTTATTTAAAGAAATTTTGGTGGTAATTGTTTAATGATCCATTTGATTATATGCCACCAGTACTTATTCAGCACTATCCAGTTATTTGGGAAATTAATATCATTCGTTTTATAATTGGAAGAATTATCAACAAGTGAAAAAATCAACAATATGGAGAATAAATATTTTTTAAAAAAATTGTTAGTTTAAACGTAACTTTGCTCTGGAAAGAGAGTTTTCTATTCAACATTGCTCCTCCAGTATTTTCTCCCCTGACCGCGGTTTCCTATTGGTCATGGGCGAGGATTCACGACCGATGATGCTTTCGTCTAGTCGTGGACTCGAGTAACTATACCGATAAAGACTAACTATATAACGGGGCCGATGAACATTAAATCTGGTCGAGATCACAATTATTTCAATTGAAGGATGTGAAAGTTTTGAGAGGGAGGTGCTAGTTCAGGTTAAATCCTCGTCACGTGACCGAGGTACAAAATTACGTGGCTCGCAGCCAATAGCCCTTGTGGTGCATCGTAATATGACGTTAATAAACACTCACAGCATTATTTCCATAGATACACATCTTTAACTTAAATATTAAATATGTATTCTATATATCTTTTATTATTATGAACAAAAATAATTTTTATTTTAGGACTTAAATTTTTTGTTCAACAATGTAAGCATCAAATGCAACTAGCTTCTTAATAACATAGAAAAAGTCAAGAAAGGATAAACAGTAAAAAAAAATTTATATTACAAGTACAAAATTTTAATTTTTTTTAAAGAAAAACAGACTATATCAGATGTTACGAAAGTGACTATCAAAAATCAAGTGTTTGGTAGCGCAGATGGTGTGTTCCTTTGAGTTAACATGCAATTTCCTCCACTTATTGAATTTCTTCTTTTTTTCCTTGTGCTTTTTTGTTTCAGTAGATCAAACATTGCTGTTTGTGTAAGATTCCTTTTTACTGTCTGAGTGTTTTTCCGCATTTTCATTTTTATTTTTATAGTTTAGTATTCAAAAATTGATTTTAGGGAAAATGTTCAAGTTTTAATATATTAAAGCACAGTCCAGCAAAATTTTCTGGAAATGAAACAATGTTTATGTACTTTTTTAAAAATTTTATTTTATACAATTTTAAGCAAAATCTTATGTTGAATTTCATAATTTGGCAAAAAGTGTGGAATGTGCTCAGTGATATCAGTATTTTTCATTTTTCTAAATGTCTTTAAATAAAGGAAGTTAAATTTATCTCAAAAGTATCTTCGTAAAATTTTATCAAGTAATATCAGTATTATAACATTTTCTTCAAGAAAGTTCATGGGTTCGCTTGAATATCTTTTTATGAAACAAATACTAAACGCAACCACATAAAAATTCCATAATTTAAAAATAATAAGCAAAATTACTACTCTTAACTTCTTATTTATATATTACTATGTTTTCTTAAATAAATAATATTAGACATTAACTAAATATATATTATAAAGAAAGAAAATCCTCAATGTATAAAAAAGTGTTTTATGTATACTTGGGAAATAAAAATTGATTAATTTTTCATTGAAAAATACTTGGCTAAACTGTACAAAACAGTCTTTAAATTACTTGTAATTGTGTGTATTCTATATATATATAATTGTACATCTGTAATTTATAATTGTTACACCTGTATAGCTGCTGTAAGCTGTTCAGCTGTAAGATGAAAAACAGAGTAAGCAATGCATTTGCCTACGAAAAGATTGGTCGAAAATCATTAGGGAATACTGGGAGAGAGTCGCCCATGTTAACCAAAAACATCCCACTTTCGGGTAGAGGGGGAGTATATTTGGAATTGCTATATTTACGCATCATACAGAGTGCATTACGGATTTAGGATAATATCATGTGTAGTGTATACTTTTCAAACTAAGCAACATAAATTGGGTCGCATGTACACCTCTATATTCGATGGATTGATGTACGGGCTGGAATGTCCCATGTAACCATTTTCACTCACCTTTCTCGTCCACATACAAACTCTCCATCTATTTACTCATCTGAGAAAGGTGCTCCTTACTTAGCCCCTATGACGGGTGTCTGTAAACAAGTGGCAGAATATCATATACATGTTTCGAACATTCCAAACTTGACACAACCTATCATTCAAGAGAGCTATTGAGAGTGTTACGTTAAGCGTGGGCTTACTATATTCTATTTCAGCACCCGAGGAAGGTGTCCCCTTATCATCCACTAGAGGAGAGTACCCAAGTGAAAGCCCACGGCTGGTAGTGCACACCCAAAAACTAGGGAATGCGCAGACCATGCTTAGTCACAAAACAGCAGATCTACAAGATACAAAATCAAATAACTTAACTTGGTCCATTTCACGACTTAGCGAACTTTTTTTTATTGATACCTGAGAGTGACTGAACGTAATTCTCTTTTCAACACCCGAGAAGAATACCTGCTTATGTAAAACACAAGGAGAGTGTCTATCCGTGGCTGATTTCATAGGTAACTGTGCTCCAGTAAAAAAATTAGCTCTACCACCAATATAACTAAACCATCTTACTAGTAGGGCAACTTCTGAGTTTTACACTTAAGGAGAATGAGACGTCCTTTTGAAAATTGAGTCACAAACATTGCTACCTGTGTCACCTTTGGTTAGAGCAATCAGGCTTTAGGGCACTCAAAATGAGTGCAATCCTTCCACTTTATCCGGGCTTGGAATCAGGTGGAATTGGATTCAATTGTGTTGTCGAACTGCTATTTAACTTTTTAAAAAATTAATGGGCAATAGATATACAGACACGGTTTAATTAAATTACATCTTTTTTGTTTTAAATATTTAATATAATAAAATGGACATTTTACCGAAGTTGAAATTCAAAGCTCGATAAAGAGGAGAGTTTAACACATTGAAAATTTGCTTGAGTGTTCCAGGGGAACTTTCAGTTTTTAGTAAATACTACAGAAAAGAGGGAAGTTTAGTACCTCAAAGTTTTAAATTAAAGTACTGAAGTTGTAAGCAATAAATTGTATCAAATTTTCAGTATCAAAATGACTTCAAAAAGAAATGGTTTCCGAAAATTATTTTAGAGCATTGCACTAACGGAATAAAATTTATTATGACAGATCCAAACTAGAGTATTGCGGCCATGATAGTCCAGTGTTCATAGTCACAAGTTGATGGCCAGTTTTTTTCCCACCGATTCGTAGCTCTGAGTCTTTATGCCCTCACAGGTAAATTGGATAAAATTGCTGATGCATCTAGGTTCTGTTAACGTTTCTAATGCATCTAAAGGTTTAAAGCCCTCAGGTTGAGCTGATGAGGAAGTTTAATCGGAGTGGGATGAAAGCTTAGAGGCCATCCTCTTAAATTGATCGATATTCAAAATTGCGAGATTCTTCACCGATAGTCCTCGTGATGCTTACAACGTTAGTAAAATTTAACAATCAAACCAACCTGGAATGTAATATAAATACAATGATAAATTAGTCATGGAAATTTTTCATTGCAACTGTACATGTTAATGATAGTGTCTTAAGGGAATCCTTCTGTACATATCATCATATAACATAAACACTGTTGGAGATGAAGTTACATAAATAAAGAAGAAATTACAGAATAGCGTAAATCCACATATTAATAAAATATTCTATCAGAATCCATTGCTAACTCAATCAATAAATGTTTACTCCGCAAGATCTAAGTCATATTTTTGCTTTCATACATAAAATCAGTTAAAAATGTTAAATTATTTAGTCGAAACACCTATTAATTGTGTAGTCAATTATATTGTTGTTCATTCGCATGCAATGGAAATATATGGATCATCTTGTCATTGAATATTTCCATAAAAACCCAAGAGTCATTACCATAGAAAACAATCCGTTGAAATACGCCGTTGCAAATAATTTATAATGGAATTTTAATACACTTTAATACCATTTTCTTTAGCAAATTACTTTAATTATTAGTTGTACGAAAAAAAGAGAAAATTTAGGAAAATTAAATCATTTAAGCTATTTAAACTAAATAGTGAATAATTGCAAAATTTAAACTGAAGTAGTTACAAAATTTAAATTAATTTCCTTACATACATGATAATTTGTTAAATATATTATAAAATAAATTATTATACTTTAAATAACCATATCTATATTTAAATTATTCTTAAGCTTATCGAATTATTGACATGTTTTGCATGAATATATTTGAATAATGTTGAATGTAGTACTCAAATAAATACAAATATAAATCTTCATTAAATGTTCTAATTAACTAATCAATCAAATCAAGATAAATTTATGGGGAATATTTCAAAATATTATTTCTTAAAAAGAGGAAGAATGTCTGGTTTCTCTCTCTTAAAAGTAGTATTACTTTGCCATATATACAATTTCTTATTTAAATTGCCAATAATGTTAAAAATAATAATGTTAATAATACGTTTAAGCAGTACTTACATTATCTCCGGATACTCGTATAGAAAACCTTCGTATAAATTTTACAAAGCCAAAGTAGGTAAATCAGAGGCACATATGTTATAATATTCTCTCAGAATTTAGCATAAAATTTTAATTAAATCATTAAATTAATTTAAAGGAGTTCAAAAGTAGCAGTAGCTTTATGCAGCTTAAAGCTGACGTGAAAAGCAAAAATCCAATTTCAGAGACCCTGTAATATCGAGAAATGGCTCTAAACAACAAACTAAATTACTTTTCCTCCTTTAAGATATTCGCTTCTCCACCAAGATTAAATCGCCTTCTCTTTTATGGATAATTTATCCCAGAAGAAGGTTCCGAATACTTAACACTCAGCGGAACAATTAGAGTGTCTCATTAAACACATTACGGCGAAAATGGGCTTATAATGAATGATTAAATGTTAAGAGCAATGGTTAAATAGAGGGAAATATTAATTCTTAACATGCACACGTTAGAACTGAATCACGCGAAATACAACTACATTTTAAATGGATATTCGGAAATTGAAGATTAAGAAATCCTTCTCTATTCGTTAATCGTTCATAACATGCAATGACTTGATGTTGGTAAAGAGAATAATCAAAGAGTATAATAAGTTTTATCAGAAATAATAGTACTTTCTTATATTATATCAAAAGATTAATTTGTACATGTTAACAAGGAAATTAAAATTTTAAGAATTTTTCTTGCAATAAAATTATTTATGTTTCTCTATGCTGAATGTAAGAATATATACTCGTGTGCATAAGTAAAAGAATTTTCACGTTTTGTTGACTTTCTGAAAAAACTTATGTATATATTTTAGTGAAATTTTGTATGAATATTTATAGCACAGAAAATGATGTATTATTCAAAAGTATTTTATTGTATGCATATTTATCACTAAAGCTCATGTTAAAAATATGCATTTATCATTAAAGCTCATAAAGTCGCACTCCGAAATCCACGTTGAGATGTCGAATTAGAAATAAGTCTAATATGGGGCATGGCTTCCTTCCACAGCCAGACAGGCCACACAGCGTGACGGCATACTAGACAGAAGACATTTGAAGAGTCCCTGTGGTAGTCAATCTCACTCGTGTTGCAAGGCATTTTTTTAAATCCGAGACTGTTCTTCAAGGGAGGGAGTTTCGAGATGCAATTGCATTCCCAAGAGATTCCTACACATGCTCTATAGGGTCTTAGTCAAAGGCTATGGCTGGCCATACGGGTGGTTAATATACCCATTTTCCATGTAATGGTTGATCAGCCTGATTCCTACGTGGAATAGCGCTGTCGTCCATTAAAAGGGACTCAGGACCAACTTCCCCTTGAAAAGTTGGATATAGGGCTATATGATCTCATCTTTATACCTCATAGCAATTATGGAACCTTTATAAAACACATGCAGAGCTGTCCAAATCATTACAACTCCACATCCATAATGATCCTTTTTATTTATGAGGAAAGGAGGGTATCGTGTCACATCTCCTCTCCAGATACAGGTACACCAAGATTTAATGTACACGTCGAATCTCGACTCATCTGTAAAAAGCGGGGTGTTCCTCAGAACTCTTCCCCAAGCTAAAAGCGCTTTCTTGTGTGCTGGTGTGAGCGGGCTACAAACAACGGGTCTTCCAATATGTAGCCCTCTCTCATGAAATTTTATAAGTCATGGTGACTGTTCACCATGAAACTCGCGATTTAGCGGCAGCATACAGCTTACGTAAGCGCTGTGAAGCTGTGGCAGTCTTATGTTGCTAATCTGAAAATAACAAATAACGATCCTCATTTGTCATTCTGGGTATTTGTCAATATTGTTCAGGACTTCTCGACGTCGATCCGTATAATTCTGAATCAATTTCTACAAATTTCAGACAACCCTGGGTGTTACACTGAACTCTGCAGCCATCTACACTGATACCTTATAAAATTAATCCAATTGTTTGTGAAGTCCAGAAGGAATACAATCTCACATGTAGCCGATAACCTTTCTTATTCTTATATTCCCTGCACAGTCAGAGTTCTACGGGCATGCACGGCTACACTTATGTATTTGATTCTGAAAATTTGCATAATACTTCGGTGGCATAATTAGTGCCTTTGGTTCAACACGTTTTTTAAAAATAGGCATTACTTGGAAATTCTCTTAACTTTTCACACGAGTATATGTACTTTGATTGAAAGTATTGTCTGCATTGCATAGTGTTTTCATTTGATACTCAGTTTTCATGATTCATAATGTACGCGAAGACTGAATGTATCGACTGTGTCATGCCTTACTTAGTTACTGAATTAGGCCTTATACATTGCAACGCCAATGTCTCTCTGTTCGGGAAATATTTTGGAGAAATATTTCCAAGTTATATTGTCAACACGTGGCTTAATAGCAAATTCCATCTCAATACAAATGTAACGTCTCTTAAGGTTCCTTCTCATCACTGGGTGAAGTAGATCTGAAACAGAAAGTTAGCTGCACTGGTGATTCGCTGTTTTAATTTCCTTTCCATGCAGGTCGCCAAATTCTTCAGTGCTTAGTGTACGAAACACAACTAGAAACAAAAGAAAAATAAACTCATCACATAAAAAACATATGTAGCTATCAGGTACAATAAAAATCATAAAACCCAGTAACAAATAAAAATATGCATAAAATCATTATTATTCAATCAAAACTCTTTAATCTTAAACATTTTAATTATCATATATACAACCAATCAATGCCGATCAAAGATAGCAATTTTAATTAAATCCATATAAAGGCGTTTCTGAAAGTTAAATTTTACTAACTAACATATCTGTATAAAATTTATTTTCCATATTAATCGATCCTTATGTCATAACGTTGTAAATTACGGTCCTTAAAACTAATTTGCTTTGCCTCAGGAAGCAGTGGAACGAAGTAGTTTGCAGTACTTTAAAGTTTTAATCATTATCTCTGGGTATCACAAAGTTACACTTTTATTCTATGGTAACGTAAAGTTTAAGTTATCCCAGGGAATCATAAGGAATACCTGTAACTAAAAATAATAGAGATACATATTTTTATTTGTTATTCTTATGACTTATCTATATATTCACCATTAAGAGTTCTACATTTCTTCAAATATTTCTTGACTTTTCGAAGGTAATGAATGTTGAACTCAGCATATTGAATTCTACTTTCTCTATGCTGAGGTTACTTCAATCAACGGTTTCCTGATGGCAAATATATTAACATTAATAGCCTTAAATTACAACATTATGTACATAGGAATCAAATATGCAAAATAAATGTTTCTCAAATATCTTGGTTATTTCCTTGAAATGATTAAACATTTACAATACCAATACATAAATAATAAATTAAAAGATACGTAAACCATTTGATGTGTGATAAGGTATCCACGTGAACATGGCTCAAAATTATGATGTCCGACATCAATATTAATATGCATGTTATCCTAGATCGATGTAAATTCGTATGTAGTCTAAATATGAAAACTTTTATGTGTCATGATTTAATCCCTTCTGTCTTTCATTTCCATATAAATAATACACTGTTCTTTTCACGAACTGCTAATTATTTGTTTCTAACTCGCAAAAAGATGAACATTTTTAAAACGAAAGAAATAATATGTTTTTTCAATCATTATAAACTACATAATTTAAGATTTCGTATTGCTTCTTTATGAATAAAATTCATTACAAAGTTTTTTATAACACATTACTAAGTAATATTTATATTACTTATTATGTTGATAATTTATTAATTAAACCTAATACATATCTTTATTTTCTAGGTAATTATGGCTATAATATAATATAATAACAAATAAAGGATCATTTTCTTTTTAAAAAAATGTGTTTTCTAAAATTTATTAGAATTCTCTTAAAATGGTCCAGAAGGTTTATAGTATTTTAATTATCACGAAATTATAAAGAGGGACGATTCATTTGGATGAGTTATAGTGTTTTCAATGAAATAAAAAAATAGAATTGAGAACCGGAGGAGCTTAAGTTGGAGGTTGCTTAATATGCTTAAGCAAATTCCGTAAAAAAGTATTAAAACTAAGATTCTCAGATAATTAATACCATCAAACATAAACGGAGTAAAAATACATTACATAAATCGATATTTCGCAAAACTGAAATAAAAAGTGCATAACAAATCGATATCTGAATATCTTCAGAAGTTGAATAATGCAGTAAATTTGAAAATAAATAAACACATATTTCATTGACATTCACACACTAAATTATTTTTCATTATATTTCTGTAAATAATGACGGTATTTTTACACTATTTGGAAACGTATTAGAATCAATTTAAAATGATTAAGGTATAATTCTAAAAAAGAAAATGTTCTTAAGCATTAATATGGTAAATGTATGTTTGCAAGTATTCTCCTTACAATAAAGTTTTTATCTGTAGAAACGTAGCTACAATATAATACTTTGCTTTTTAATAAGAAATATTTCTGGTAAATGCTTTCATAATTCTTTCTCTGAATAAATACTTTTTTTTATATCCGCATCATGAATCTTTACTTAATGGACAAAGTAGAACATTAGTAGAAAAAAGTCGTAACACACGTACATATAGATAAAAGCAGATATGATGCTTTTGATCTGCGTTCACTCTCACAAATTCAGTTACTTTCACAATTTGTCTGTTGCCTTTTGCATCGTTTAATATCTTTTATTTATCTTTGTATGTGTCTAATGTAGGAAGATATATAATTGAATCTGACACACTTGAGAATTAGAAGACTACTTGTTGAGAGAGCAAAAGATTCATTACACAAATATTATCCAAAACATAAAAAAAAGTAAATAAAATTTCTTGCAACTCCTTTTGTATGTGTGCGCAACTTCTTAGTGGGAGTTACTTATTTGTTCTTTTACAAGAACACCTTTAGGTTACGGAGTCTTATTCCTTCTGGAATATCCAGTAAGTTCTTAGATTGTCTGATGTGTTTCACTCCTGGGACTAAATCTTCAAGGAGTAACATCACAATTACTACTTTCTTTTCTCTCTATTCTTACTATTGGTCAAAGCAAACTGAATCGCCCTATCCATGTGCTTCGAAAAAGGTAAAAGAACCCACTTAACCGTTGTCTGTGGGGTAGAGAGAGCCAAATACAACATAGCGAACCTCACGTAATCGTCAGTATTTCTTTTCTTCGTGTATATCCACTCCGTGTTCGCCTTTTTGCTGAGTCAATAGAAAGAGCCTTTGTTCCATTGGAGCAAAAGCGCCTAAGACGGAAGCCATGTTTTTCTTTCCTTCCCTAAGCCTATTCAATTAATACCTTGTATTCTGCTCATGGTCAGCTAGAAAGGTTTTGGAGGCTAACCTGCAATAGTAGCAAAGTAAATTTCATTTCGTTGCTAAGAACAAAAAAGAAACGAGGTTACTTCAGAGTTACTCTGATATGAGTTGTAGAATTTGAGGAGTTTTTAAGCTGATTAGATTGAAAATTGGTGTATTGATGGACAACTTTTAGCACAATTTTTTTTTTTTCTTAGTTAACTTCTTTTAAAATTTCTTTCCTATTTTCTATTCTGTTTTAAAATACTTTCTTTTCAAGGAACAAACACATCAATCCCCTCAATTTCATAAAGCAGTATTTTTGAGTTTGAATTTTATCAACCTATGAAAATAAATATATAGAGGATCTAGTTCATAAGAAAACTAACAAGCAGTTGGATCCGATGGCTGATATACGCGTAGTTAAAAATGAAAAGGATAAAATGTTGTTGAAAGTAACACGTGATATTCGAAAAAAAAGATTTTTTTGTATGTGTATTAAACTTTATAAAATTCTGTACGAAAATATGTAAAATATATCATCCTACACAGAATTTACTTGAAAGTATTCATAATATATTTAGTTAAGATTTCGCCTATTTCACTGAAATTCAAATTGCTTCTTGTGATTTAAAATTGAAGGTAATATATCTTTTAAATTTATACTCTTATGTAACATTAAATAGAGGAAATACATTTTTGACTTGAATTACGGATTGAAAAGTTTTATTTCTGAGATTGCTAGATAGTTTTAAAAATAATCAGAAACTTAAATATAAATATATACTTTTATTTTTTTAAAATAAAGTAATTGCGTTATAAAATTCAAGATATAAGTTTTTTCAAGAAGAAATTTGAATACAAAAAAAAATTTAAAAAAACTAAATCAAAGGAAGAATCATTGTGTAGAGTTATTATGTTCATCAACATAAGAAATACAATATATGACTAAAAATAGCCTAATTTATTTTTTATATGTATAATTACTAATGACAGACAGAACCGTTCGTTAAATTTTATTTTTAATCATTAACTATTTGGTATGTATTTTCCTTTCGCCGATTCCGTTTCTTTTTACAGTTTTTCAGTGTTTTTTAATATAGTATTAAACATGCGTGAGGGCTATTTCTGCCTCTCGTATAATATAAAGTTTTGGGTATTGTTTTCAATCACAACCTTTGAAAATAAAGTGAATAAAAAACTAATAGAGTAGAGAAAAACTGAATGGGTTGAAGAAGGCTTTGAATAAGATATAATTTAAAATAATCCCAGCTTTCAGTCAATTTATTAAAGATATTAATTACATATTAAGTGTTTCCTGAAATTATTTTCAGTTATTTATAAAGCAGTTATATTCATTTTGAGAAAAACAAATTACAGCTAGAGGCTCGAAAAAGCACTAAAGATTACAGGCTATTAAAAGAGTGCATATACGAAAATCTCCAAGGGTTTTCAAGTAACATTACAACCAACGTAATGGAGACTCTGATACCAGTATGTAATGTGCTTTCGACCGTAAATTTACTTACTCATTCAAAATGAGATTAATTCGAAAATGAAGCTGTGGAATCTAAAATTTAATTTATGTGTTATTACGAATGCCCCTTTTTAACTAGCTTAAATACTTCTTTAAATAATAAAATAATTAATTCCTTACTTCACAAAAATTAGATTCTAATCTGAAATCAGGATTAAATATTTTCGTTAAAAAGATTAAAGTCACCAAAGTTTAATCCAATAAAGAGAAGACCATATATTGAGTTAAATCCAATAAATATAAATCCGACGTAACAAAACACAGAGTATCCCTTGTGACTGAGTACGGAATAAATAGATGAAACAATTAAGAGAATTATTTGCTGTTCTTTTAGTTTCCATGAATACTACTAATGAAAATAATTTACAAATTTAAGGCACTTTAAGTGGAAAAACTTACAAATTAAATATTTATATCTAGTCCCAAATGTTTTCTACCGCAATGTAAACAACATACTTTAAGTAGATATTAGATTCTTCTTTATTTGTATCTATTTTTATTCTGTTTAATTTTGTTTTCTTTTCTGCCCTGGATAAATAAAACTTTTTCATTTATTAGTATATTGAAGATATCATTTTGAATATTAAAGCTGTGTATAAAATAAGTTAATTGAAAGTACACTTTATTGACACACAATTAAGCGAAGGGATAAGCGAATTTTGAAAAAGCGAACAAAACACACAAGTGAATATTATTGAATTGGCATAGAAAAGCTGGAGATAGTAACAGTTTTACGTAGAAATTCTACTTTTTGAACATAAAATAAGATTTTTTTTCTTTTATTTCACTTAGAAGCTATCCATATTTTAGCTTCACTAATAATTCACATCACTTAGAGTAATATTAGAATATTTAAGGGAGGGACCTGGGGTAAATTTTAATCTCAAGTGAAGAGGACGACATTTGAGCTGACAACCCATTATCCTAAAATCTTCATCATCCCTTAACGATAATTTGGATGTTAATGGATTCAACATACAACTGTCCGGATAAATGATGGGTTTCGGTGTTACCGTCGTGGCATCATTGCAATCTCTGGTGATGTTGCTGTGGTATCAGGAGCAAATTCTGTAATGGTCTCCATGTAAGTAGTCCAAAAGATGCAGTCACCTACTAATGATACTGGAACTTAAAAGATTATGCGAAGTGATTAATAATATTCATATAATATCTGAAAGTATAACAGTTGTGCGTAGTGCTTGGTCGACAAATCTTTAATCTTCCCTACTTGCAGATCGTGAAGCTATCTCTTTAAGACTACTTGTCGCAAACCATAATTTCTTGAAACCCAATACCACCAACAGCGTGAAACCATAATATCTCGTTGACAGATGTGATGCGCAATCCAACGCGATGACCACCCACCTTTATGCATCCCTACGATGCGAATATTTTCAGAAAATTGTTCAACTATTGAAATGGCTGCTGTTTTCTTCCCAAAGGCGTTCTAAACTTCAAAGGGATAAATTAAACCCATACACACTGGTTAGAATCAAAATTACGCACTTTGGAACAAACTTTTAAAGGTTCCTTAGTGGCACGGTTTGTAAAGTACTTACATCATTAAGCAGTGACTCGTTTGCTCACCTGACCTAACAACTCGCGATTTCTTCTTGTTTCTACTTATGAAGATAAGCATGAAATGACACCTATTTGAAAACGAAAAAGCGATTAATAATAAAATTTATTTAACATTGAAATTACTGTTGGGACAAATGTATTATAGTAATATTACCTTTAAAGTAATCTCCATTAAGTACAATGGTGCGTACTTTGTAAGTCAAAAGGCTACTTTACAAAAAATGCAAACGAACCGCTTTAAAAATTTTAATTTTTTAGTACCTCTTCGAAATATATATGATATGTATCAGAATATAAGAGATTAAAGATTAGGAATAAATACTCTATATTTTGATTTATTATTTGATGATTTATTTGTAATTTTCTCATTTGATTTCAAGAAAATATTAATTAGAATTTCTGGAACTTTAAACTGAATCGCAATGCTCTTTTGAATGTTTCATCTAAATATGCCTTTAGATTATCTGTTTAAAAAATTATGACCATGAAATTTATTTTGCCGTAAACGAAAGACAACTAATTTTGCTTCACATCTGGTCTTTGCTGGAAGGTAAACAATATGGTAGTGTGTGTACCATTCAATTAAAAATTATGACACGTATTTTTTGGAATTAGGAATATGCTAACAGGATCGGTACGTCCTTTAAAAAGAAAAAATCAGGTATATGAGATAAGGAATATAAGCCCAAATATAATGATGTTTAAAATCAATCTTACTGGTAATAACTTCATTAAAGTAAAACTAAATTGAAATATAAAAATTAGTAATCATAGATGTAATATAGTTATTATGTTTTATAATGAATACACTGTTGAAAATGAAAGTTCTGAATTTATTTACGGAAAATTTTTTAACTGAATTTTACTTAATGACATGTTAAAAATGATAATTTAAAAATATAGGAAACACATTCAGTGATCTCAATATTAGTATGAATCATCGTATGCAGAAAACTTAAAATTATATTAGTATAAAAAAACTCACATAAATAATATATTGAGCTCTAACATTTTAAATACCATGGTTACGAAAATGAGGAAAAATTTAATTATTAAATTTGCGCCTATTACAAAAAGATAATTTAGTTAAGAAAACTATTACAATGGATCTTAAAATAAAATTTATGTTTATGGAATTAATATTAAACAAAATAATCATTTCATGTTTGAACTTAACAAAAAGTAAATATGTATTCTTGAGGATAAATATACATAGCTGAGGCTTTCACATCATTAAAAATATTAATAAATTTCTTATCCATAAGTTTAATATCAAAGTACTATGAAATGTTAAATATTAAACTGAATGTGGCATACTTTGGTGTAGGAATAAATCTTTCGTTAAAATTAACTATTTATTTAGAATTCGTAATGTATTTGCAGATTAAACAAAACTGTAAAAGTAATTATTTTTCGGTGTTTTTGAATCACTGAAAAATAATTACATTTTTTAATAATTACCATATCAGTTTTTATAAGGAACTGAAGTTTTCTTAAATACAGAGTCTTAGATGTTATGAATGTGCTAACTTAGATGTACTAACTAAATACTGGTGGTATCAAATTGAAACTTAACTACTGAATTACAAATACCTAATGAATTGGAAAATTTCATTACAGGAGGAGTTGTCAAATATGGCTTACTTCTAAATGATTTTTCTTAACTTAAATATGACACACTTAATGAATATATGAATCTAAATTTTAGAGTTGAATATTGTGTTACTTTAAAAATTAAGCTTTTCTTTAGCTATTTACATAAAGAAAAGTTTATTTATACTTAAATAATGTACGAAAAATTATCACAATATTTTTACATTTTACAATAATAAAATGCTTAATAAACATTTAGAAGAAAATCGTGTATTTCATAGAGAGGAAATGAGAAATATGTAATTGAATGATATTTGTCTATAGAAAGAAAGAAAATCGTAAAACAAATCCTAAATTTCCTCACATTTTTACCACCTAATTTTGAATATATATATATATATATATATATATATATATATCACTTTTTAAAGGTAACAAATAGATTTAGATATAGTTTATTATTCGTAAAAAAATGTTGTTTTTCAGGATCGAGGATATAATTCGGCTAAGAAATACTACTGTAATTAAAATTAGTAAATATATTATTGAGCATATGAATGGTAAAAGATATAATTAAATAATTTATACTATTATAATAAATATAATATAAATAATATTATAAGATTTGCGAAAATTAATAAAACGATACTATTCACAAGATTTAAGTTAAGTTTTGTTTTACAATAAAATTATATCTGATTTAATCAAAAACACATTTTGAGAAAAGTAGAAACAATAAAGAATCTTCAATTATTGCTTTAGAAACCAACTAATTTTTAATTTTTAAAACATCCATCTACATCGAAAATTCATGCTAGATGCAAGTAACCTTTTTTATTATTGCTATCATTATTATTTTATTCTGCAGGACAATATATTTTTCTCTTTCCTTATATAAACAGATGACACTGCCATTGGGTTATATAAATTAAATTGTTACTTTTATAAGAATAATGAGAAACGTCTTTATTACATTTGAATAATCTGTAATTGCCTTATTAAATCTGCACCATAATTTAACGATTCATTAGTTATATGATGTTTACTCTTTTCACTTAATTCAGTCTGTTCTATTAATTTTTTTAAATTTCTTCTTGTGTTCTTGTCCACAAAATGTTTAATGACCATCCAATATACTTGCTTTTAGTGTTATAGTTATTTTTCTTTACGTTTTGCTATGCCTTTCCATATTGATATTTCATTAATGCTGTGTTAAAGGCTTTCACGGAGCTACCTAACTGTTGGGTTGGTCGCAATGGACCAGATGAGCTAAGTCGCCTGATATGCGATTCCCATGTCTAATCACCTAATACCCCAAGTGATTTCTTCCCTTAGGGTTTTGTGAAAGATAGAGTGTATGCGCTGCCATTACCCATAAATTTATTTGAAATTAAACGACGAATTTCTGATGTTGTACATACAATTACCATTGACTCCTTACTACGTATTTGGCAGGAATAGGCATATCGAATCGACAATATACGTGTACCTTAAGGAAATTATACGGAACACTTGGAAAACAAACTTCTATATTTTCCCCTTGCATTTATTTATTACTCATCATTCTGCGTCTTTTTTCTTTAAATAAGGATTTTTTTCAATCGAAAGAATCGTTTTATATAACCATTAATTAAGAAATGAGTATATCTTTCTTTTCGGAGTACTGAACGAAATTAAATTGCCTTTACTTTTCCTCGGAACTTATTTCAAAAATGAACAACTATATATTTTATTTTTTCTTTTTCACTTTATTCACTTTGAGATTTTGTGACATCGCAGTATAAATTATATTTATAATATTTTGAAAGCAAAACTCGGATTCTTATTAATTGATTACAAGTAATTACTCGTAATCTAAGAAAGTAAAAAAAAAACAATGCTTTTAAGGGAAAAGAATTCTTATTAATATATATTGAAAAATAAACATATTCAAGCTTATTAATTCAAACAAATTTTTTTTCTATTTGTCAGCAATGAAAGATTTTATTAAATGGAAGTAACAAATAATTAATAGCAAAAGTTCATTCAGAAATACATTTCGTAAGCAAATTATATAGCAGTACTTTAAACATTCAGCCTTTTATTATTTTTTTAATTATAAAATTCATTCAAAGATAAAAAAAAAACATATGAAAACTAATGAATTGTAAAAAAAAGCACGTAGAAACTATTTGAATATTTGCTGCTCAAAAGATAAAAAAAATAATAATTGAAGGGCTAGATCATTTCAAATTAACTGGTAAAAAATGCCACTATTTCAGAAGTAACTGGAAAAATAAGGAGTATGTTAAAAGCTGTTATTTTTATTAATGAATTAATTACTTAAATGCATATTCTCTGTTTTCTTTCCCTAACAAGGAAAGAATGGTTTTTACTTTAATAATAATTCTAATAAAATACAAAATGCATAATAATATGACCATTAGCAAAGTACAGTTTTTATATGCCTTAACTGAGGCTTATGCGAAACAAAAGTAATAAAAAATAATTATTTGCTAAAACATTACTTGACAATGAAATATTCATTATATAATAATAATAATAATAACATATTTCTTTATAAATAGTAATATTACTCATAAGATTTTCAAGTGAATAAAAATAAAATTGTTTCCATCTCAATTAATCATTAAAAAAATGTTTAATAAAATATAACTTTTGATAAAAAAAAACTCTAAATGGAGTAATTATTTAAATCGATTTTAATTGCGAATTTAAAAGTTAATTTATGTTCATATTAATATAAAGCCAGTGAACACATCCACCCATATATATATATATATATGTGTGTGTGTGTGTGTATGTATTTGTATGTTCATGTATATGTATAATATGTATATATATATATATATATATATATATATATATATATATATATATATATATATATATATATATATATATATA
>BMAW01064726.1:419396-475423 GCA_019974015.1 Nephila pilipes | reverse complement strand
TGTGTGTGTGTGTGTGTGTGTGTGTGATATTGTCGAGAAATAAAATTTATCGAATTCAACTATTCATGATCTTTTGAAAAGTCTAAATTGGGTTTAATCTCAAAGCTCGATGTATGGGTTCCTCAAGTACTTACGGATAAAAAAAATTTGACGTCACGTTGACGTCTGTCATTTCCTTTTCAAACATCAAGAAAATGAACCATTTTTTGAGGCGCATCATCACTGGAGACAAGAAATGTACTATCTACAACAATGTTAAACGTAAGAGACAATGGGGTAAATGAAGATGAACCTTCTCAAAGCTCTTCGAGGGCCACTATTCGTCAAAAAAGGTAACGCTATATGTTTGTTGGCATTTCAAAGAACTCGTTTTGTTTGAGCTTCAACTGGATACTACAGAAATCAATTTTGAAGTGTTCCGTCCTCAGCTGATGAATCGAATTATTCATTTAAAAACAGAAAAGGTGAGAACTGATCAATAGAACAGGTGTTGTGCTTCATCAAGATAATGCGAAACCGCATACAATTTTGTCAACTAGCTATACGCTTTTATAGCTTAGGATATACTATCACACACATCATATTCTCCAGTTCTGGCACCTTAATATTATTATTTATTTTTGTCTCTACAGAACGTTTAGACGGGGAAACCAATACTTCAAATGAGGATGTGAAAAATCACCTGGATCATTTTTTTTTATCAAAAACAACACAATTTTTTTGAGCGTCGAATCACGCTACTGTCGGAAAGATGACAAATGGTATTGGATCAGAATGGATCATATATATAATTCAATAAAATAGTTATTCATTATAAGAAATTCCGAACACCTCAATATATATATATATATATATATATATATATATATATATGTGTGTGTGTGTGTGTGTGTGTGTGTGTGTTTCTTTTTGATCAAGAAATATCTTAGAAAAGAAAAATGTGTAGGAATGTTTTAAAAGAGGATTTAATTGAGCTTTCAAGTGAAACGAACAATATCCCTACTTACGGCATAACAGTATATCAATTCAAAAGGAAAATAGAGGATTCTGAGTATTTTTAAGAGGAACCCGGAAATTCTCACTGATTGACTAAACCTTATAGTTGAGGAAAGAAAACACAAGAAAGAAATTAAATTGGCGTTAGAGGCCCATTAACTGGAGATCCTACGTTAAAATTATTACAACCTGAAAATAAAATTGGAATTGGTAAAATTAAGAAGTCAAAACTTGCATTAAATAGACTGTAGGGTGAACGAAATTAACATTCTTACAATCGGAAATTATTTGAAGCCCGCTGAAGAATACTCACAACGGATGGAAGTAGAACCTGATGGACAGCTTAGTTAGAGAGAGACTGAGAAGAGTGCTAAAAAAACGATGTGCTACAAGCGTGGACGTTATGATTTCTACGAAACCGCACAAGAGCGTCGATTTAGAGGCAGTAAATATCTATTGAAGGGTCATTACCCCTTAAGCAAGGAGAAGGGGGCTGTGAAAGTGAGATGTTTGTGACCGTACCTGCATACACTAAGGGCATTTCATCGGAGTGTTTCTTGTGTAATCCTACGTTCGAGGGTCGAACCTGCCCCCCCACATGATTCTAAGGATACTTTTGATGAAAAGGCGAAAAAAATTGAGAGTACTCATTCTCTAAATTTGAGAGTACTCTTTCCCAAAAATTGTGCGAAGTCATTAAACACCTCTCACCCATTTAGGAAAGCTAGGAAAAAAAAGGTAGAGTTAAAACTTTGAAGAATATTTTTCTTGCATTATCTCTCAATCAAGAAACTTGAAATGGTGGATCATTGCTTTAAAAGTGCTTAAAATTCTGCTAGTAGGAGAAGGATGACAATTCGAAAACAGATTGGAGTAACCTAACGCACGAGATTTCAGGAAAGCAAGAGCCAAAATTGGAGTATTTCAAGAGCTAATTAGGACACTGTCAGCAGTGGATAAAATGGGAATTTTGATTGGATATTAGCCAGAGAAAGGGAAATTTTGTGTTTTGTGTAATTAATGTTTTCTTCTTTTAGCGTTGTATGTGATTCAGATTTTATTTGTAGTTGTTGTGAGGACACAAGCATTTCAGAATGGCCGAATGATTTTCTTGGGTGGCTGAGTGATCTTTCCGACTGTGTGGGATAATAATTTTCTTGAAGTCAACACACTTACAGGAGGACGCCATTCCTAGGGACACAGTTCTGGCATGAAACAGATGGAGACGTTGCTGGAAAAGCGTGGTGGAAGGTCATGGCTCGGAAGCAACAAGAAACAGCTTTGGAAAGTCTTGTATATAACGCCTAATTGAGAAGCCACAAGAAAATTGAGAATTCTTAAGGGGAAAATAATTGGTCTCACACGGTTATTAGATAGATATAATATGAATTCAAGGGCATTGTAAACATATCGAATAACTAGGAAATAATATTTTTCATTTAAGGTATCTGTTCACCTTCAGAGAAATGTTTTTGAAATACATTGAAATTTTCTATCAAAATATTTTTAATGCTAAAATATAACCTAAAACTATGAAAGACACATTTAATAATCTGCTTTTAATTCAATAAAAGTACATACATAGATTATCAGAATAATGCTCACAACTCAAAAATAAACTAAAATATCATTATTCTGATAATTTTATCTTATTCTGTATAACAGTGTTTAGAGCTGGTACTACTGTCACGATAAAAATCGTAATACAATATTTATTGTTTTTCGAGTCAAATAATAATGAAAAATTAAAAACACGTTATAACAATACATGATTTACATCTTTGTTACTAAAAGCATATCAATTTTACAGCCATGAAAGTAGTAGGGGTCCTTAAAAACTATATAAAGAAGATACTTGCAAAATCTTTATTAATTTGGATCATAACTTTTTCTGATATCTACGTTTCATTATGTAATTTTGTAGAGAAAACTCATTTTGAGAAAAATCAAAAACCAAGTTTCAAATGCAATTAAATATTAATTACCGAGTAAAATTCATATCCCTGTAACTTAAGCTCTGAATAAGGTATAAGCAAACTTAAAACACAATTAGAAAGAAAAAGTTTAAATTTTAAACTGACATTAAAATTAGAACATCGAAACTTTTGACAAAAATGACGTTTCAAAGGTGTACGGATACCTTAACCAAATTAAATAGTTATTTATAAACAACAAGGACAATTCAATGCATACCTCTAGAACACCGAAATGTTAATTAAGTCCTTGCCCTATATATATATATATATATATATATATATTTAGGGAAGTAAGAGAGAGAAGATAGTCACATAGTGTTAAATGCATATTTATTACGGGCAAATATTTACTAGGGGTGGGACAAAATTAATTATACAAAACAAGTGGTACTATCTGTTTGCTCTTACTTAACTCTATGTAAAACCCTGAAATGAAAGATAGATGAGGGAATGAAAATCCAGTTATATATATAAATAATTGAAAAGGGATTTATGTGACCAGTACAGTGAAAGGGCAGCTCAGTAGAAAGGTGATGCATATGCAAGTATCAGCACTATGAAATCAGACGGAAGGTCACGGCAAGCAAACAAAGCTAGAATAGGCCCATTCAGTAACAAGACAATTTTAATAAAGAGAAAAGACGCATTTTATACATTCCTTGGAAATTAACGTGTATGTTCATAATGGCTACAAGAGACTAACTCTATGCCTTTACATTTAGAAGAATGCTAGGCAAACTTGTAGAAGTCGTAGTTTCCCGAATGTTGAACGAGGGTTTGGAATTTATTATTATAGTGTAGCTTTAAAAGCTCGGAAAGCCTTCTAAATCACAAATAAGCTGTAAAAAATTGGTTGTGGTCGGCGGAGAAGAAAAATGGCAAGTAGTGACCACTGCATCGTTTTTCAGGCAAAAAACACCATTAATGACAACTGGATGACAGTGATCAAGGTTACTGTGGCCATACGTCTGCATAAATGTGGCCTATTTGCCCATGTTGAGCTTCGTACCATTAATAGTTGCCTTTCGGTGGCACTGTTTACAGGGGTATTAAAAATAAAAAGAATGGAAATTTAATCAATGGAGTCACATTATATTTATTGATGAGTGCAATTTTAATGTGAGTAACGATTTTTATCACCAGCTGAAATAGGGGTAGGTAGAGAGGAAAGGTTCCAATCATCTAACATTACACATAGGGAAATAGAGCATTAGGTTTGTCCGGGACCTCTTGCTTGTGGAAGCATTATGTTGAATATACATATGGTGCTCCCTATTTCCAAAATGGGCTCATTTACCGGAGATCATTACTACAAAGAAATTATCCTCTTACCCGTATGTCTTATCCGAGGCACCATCGGAAGAGGATTCATTTTGGTGGATGACAAAGGACGTCTATACAGGAATTCTGCTCTTAAGCAGCTTCTAGAAAATAAGGATATCAGCAGAATGTTTCTCCTTAGATTTAAATCCAGTTGCTCATCTGTGGGAGGCTTTTGGAAGATGCCTGGCAGCAAGAACGCGTCTTCCAAAGAACACTCTAAGGATGAAACACGATGCCTTGAAGAGTGGTAATTCTAACCTCAGGAATTGATTGGATTATTTGGTATTGAGTTTGAACAGACGATGTCTCTCCACTATTGCAGTTAGAAAATATTATATCCTTTACTAAGGGACTAGGGTCTGTCGTTCTTCCTCTTGACTTGATAATATTTTTGACTAACACCATTTTGTCAAGGAAGTCTTTGTTCCATAGGGTACGTGTACAATTCATTTTTTGACTATTATGCTTTCATGAACCTTTCAATGATACATTGTGCTGTAATGTTAGTTAATAAAATAGTTAAAAACACATAAAAAAACACGTTGAATCAAAAAAATAAAAAATGGAAGCCTGCAAGTCACATATGTATGTGTCTGTGTCGACAATGGAGGAAATTAAATTTGTAATTCCAAAGAGTTATTTCGTTTTTATCCAAGAGAATTTTTGTTTTTATCAAGAGGTTTTATCCAAGAGTTATCAACTATATTGACTGCTATGCTCTAAAGAGACAATTAGTAAGAAACTCTTTTTAAAAATTGTGTTCAAATTGAAAGTGGTAATAATATTGGTTTATTTTATGGAAATTGATTTAGATGAATATGTGGAATAAAATATTTAGGTGCTTGACGTCAATTGATAATATTTGAATCCTGTTAAAAGTTTCTTGATTTCTTTAATAATAATTATAATAATAAGCCATTTTACTCATTGATTTTACAATATTTAGTTTTCAAATGCAAATGAGATGCATTCAAATGGTTTACAGATTTTGATATCTTTTAATATGACTGAATAAAACGAGCATGAGTTAGTAGAGAATTATGAAACTTAAGAAAAGAGTGAACAGTGATACTTACTTCAAATTGTTGCGTACGGAAACGTCTGAACACTTTAGTTTTGTTAAAAGAAGGAAAATAGAACAGAAGTTCAAATGATATGGAGTCAATAGACCATCATTCTCATACGTAAGGCGAATTTATAACTTTAATTAAAATATATATCTAACTCACATTTAAATTATTTGCCATATCTTTCAAAGCACAAACATAGAAAATTCGTATCAAAACTATAAGGAGTCCACATCCTACTTAACAAATTATTTTCTTTTATATGAATTTCATTAATATCATAATATTTTTTTTCTTAATAACTTATGCTTCTCAATCAAATAAATTAATTATTTTTATTTTGTTTATTTTTAAGTTGCTGCAATGTCTACTCTGTGGCTGACTTCTAAGCAAATAAATAAAAAAAATAGGAACACGAATCTCTGAAACAGAAAAAAAAAATCTACTGCATAGTGATAACAAGTTTTGTGAATTTTTATTTAGTTCTTAGTAAGATGTCTATCAACAAGTAATATAAAAAAAAATAAAGCCAATTCCTACTTAGGTCAACAATGAAAAATTTTATTTTAATTACTTTTTATTTAATAATTACAAATAATATAAATATGTACATACATATGACAGAATCACAATATTAAGTGGCAAAATAAATTCATCTGGTAAATTAAATGTTTGGAATGCAGTTTAGCCCAACCACCCTTGGTGACAGGAATTTGGTGGTATTTTGCTAAATGTAACTACCTTGGTCCGCTTCACGGACTTAACGTTCAGCCAAAAAAAATCGCCAAGTTTGGCAATTTTTGAAATCGCGCCAAATGGTTGGGCTAAACGACTATTTCACTAATTAGATTTAATTTATATTTGAAAAAACTGTAATAACATCAAGTGTCATCCACTGCAAGTTTTAAAAAATGTATTTGAACATGAGTAGATGAATAAAAAGTATTTTATTAACGATTGAAAATTTAAACAAGATATATATAGGGAGAGTGAGAATTAATAGTAGGAACTTAAAAATAACAGCTCAAACCTATTAACTATCTAGCTTAAAGAGATATTTTTCTGCAAATAAATGATTTTTAAAATAAAATGTTGCGCATATCACTGTTTTCCTCGCACGTGATTGGGGACTCCATAGCAAGCAAGTCTGTAATGTAGCAAATAAGTATATTTATTTATTTATTTTCTGCTCTATGTAAGTGAACGAACGAGGCAACAACATTTTAAAAAAATGTAAATAGTTTTTCTTCAGGGGATGACAACAAATTATTGACTAAATATCTGTAGAACAACAAATTTAAAACAAATCGGAATTCTTAAGGCTCCCATATACCCGCCATTTTGATTTCGTGGACATAATGTTAATCCAATGGAATTTTGACTTTATTTTTCACATCTTTATTATTTGAACTATTTGAATGCAATAAAGTGCACTTGAAAGGGCAATAAAATAATCAATGCTTCTGTGGAATTACTTTTTTCCTAAGAGTTTTAAAAATATTTTTATTCTTATTTTAATTATTTGTTTTTGAGTTTTCCGGTCTTTAAAGAATATTCTGAAATATTTTTAAAATTCGGAGGAAAAAAGTAATTCTACAGAAGCCTTCATTATTTTTTGTCCTTTCATATGCAATTCATTGCATTCAAATAGATCTAATAATAAAGATGGGAGAATTCAAGTTGAAATTCTATAGGATTAACAATAAGCTGATGAAATCAAAATGTCGGGTAGACGGGAGCCTTAACATAAATTTTAGCATATGTGTTCTGTGTATTTGCATTTTGTGTCGTTTATTAATAGGCAATAAAGCTTGAAAAGCTATTTGCTTATAGATTAAAAATTTTTGGAGACCCGTCAGTGATTACAGAGCGTCAACTTTCCCGGAACAATTTTTCAGATAAGCGACATTTTGCTTACTCTGTATGAATTCATGAAGATATGATAATTTGAATCAGTATGTAAGAAAATATTTAGTATAAGTTAATTTATTTATGTGCAATCTGGCTTAAATCTTAAACAATTTCTTTAATTAATCGACTATTTAAGATTTTTATCTTCTTCAGTTCAACTTTACTTCGAGTAACTCAAAGTGTGCCACATATCTTGCCTTTAAAAATTATTTATATATTAATGTTTAGTTTATTAAGTCTTATTTTTTTTAATTCTAATTTTAGCTGTAACCTGAATAATGAAATTCAATCCTTAATTAAGTTAATTGTTCCTCATAAACTTAAAAATGCTACAATTAAAATTGTAGCATTGTAGCATATATTGTAGTATATATAAGAGCAAAATTTTGCAAATGTAGCAAAATTGTAGCATATATAAGAAAATATTATTAAATAATAAATGTTAATTAACGTAATCAAATAACCATTTAAATATTAATTATACAACAGAATCATGAAACATTTGGTTGGGCAAATGTATATGAAAGGAGTTTTTCTTGTTAAACTAGATTTAATACTTTAGTCATATTCTAGAATAGGTACTTTTCCGTTAAACAGGGCCGTAAAAAATTGCCAAATTGCGTTGTGTAAATTAACCTCTTTCCCGACGCAGTACTACTGCGGATATCCGTAATATCGCTCCCGTTTGGCGAAAAAAGTTAACCATCTTCAATGGCCCAAGTACCCTAGAATATTTTAAGGGGACTTAGTACATTACGAAATCAAAAGTAGAACATTTTGACAAACTTTTTTCAATTCTTCATAAAACAACAATTTTTGCTCATTTCAGTATGAAACTTTGTCAGTTTGTGTAATAAAGTGCATAGTTTAAAATATTGGGTCAAGGTTTGTTATTAAATTAATATATTTTCTTATACAACATGAAATATGCGTACAAAAATTTGAAAAATAAATTAGCTTACCTTATTTTACCCACAAGGTAACTTTTGAAAGATGTACAGTAGAACCATAATTCTTATACCAAATTAAAGCTAAATAATGACCTTATTCTGGAAACTTCAAATTTTAAATTTACCTTACATTAAAATAAATTAAAAAATTAAAAAAGTTATCAAGTTTGTATTTAGTAACTTTTTTTTCATGTATCATGTTATAAAATAAAATATAATCATCCTATTAACAAAATTGAGGTTCACAGAATAAAAATTTAGAAGTACAACACTCATGTAAAATTTTAAAGCTCTGCATGCAAAATATTTTTTTTAATCCTGTGGGAAAGTGTGAAAATAGCAAACTGAGAAAAAGAGGTTTGTTTACATTGCATTACACAGAACAAGCCACTTTAGATATTTACATTTTTTTGTTGCACAGGACGTAATAATTGGCGGAATTTGACACGGTTTGTTTTAAAATGCTCCTAACATTTTTTTTTTTTTTTTAAAAATCAAATTTGAAAAATTGAACTTTTGAAGGTGCAAAGGTACTAAGTCCCCTTAAGAATGCTCTTAATGCGGTGTGAAATTGTTCGAATAAGGCATTGTAGAAACATATAATTCACAATGATTATAATGAATATTCTATGTCTTACGCAGTATTAAATAAAATACAGTATCAAAAATATGGGAAGGTAATATTTTTATGTCTTTTAATGAAACAAATGTTCTTAAATAAGAAAAGAGAAATTCCTAGTTATTGGTATTATATAAGGAGAAGCGTGTTGAGATTTATGTATAAGGCATTTTTTTCGGTAAGTCATCATTAAATTCTTTCTAAATATGGATCGGAACAGATCACAAAAAACTAGATCAGTATAAACTTTATCACAACAAAACATAAATAATAATTAACATAAAAATTGCTATCTAAATCTAATTAACCAAATCTGATAATAAATTCTTCGAAATTAATAACAACAGTTTATATAAACATAAAATAAGTTCAAAGACCTACACTTAAGTAACTGTAAACTTTTCAGAAGATCTACGTCTCACAAAGGGGAGTCAAAGTTTTACAATGCTAAATTAATTATTATGATTTTTGGTTGTGTATTAACTTTAGCTTACTCTGATTAAGATTCACGTCTACTTTCTCGTCTTTTTTTCTTAATATAAGCAGCTCAGTTCTTGCATATTAAGTAGAAGTTATCAACACCATAAATAAAATTTTCAAGTTTCCTTTAAAGCTTTAAAGCAATTCCTGCTGCTTTCGCACTTTATCTAAGAGAAAATACCCTAGTAATTAAAGGTTAAAGATGGGAACGCGAAAGCAGATTTAGCAGAAGATGCTATTCATAATTTTCATATTTTAAGGCGACCTTATTAAATTTGCAAATAGCTGATGTTATTTATTACTTGAGCGTGAAATAATATTTTAGAAGAGAGAGGATTTTCTCATGAGAAGAAGGAATATATTTTGCGGAAAGTTATTAATTTATATATATCCATTCACAAGTCTCGGGCATAAATTTTTCTCGGAAAGCTCAACTTTCGTTACCAGGACAAAGAGAACCTTGGAAAAAGGAGTTATGGATTGTAAAATTAAAAGAAAAATTCTTTACAAAATTTCATATATTTATTATTTTCATTCTTTCTTTTTTTTACTCTTATGCCTTTCTTTGTTATTTTAAAAATTTATCATATTACGGAAATAAATATTAAAGTATGGAAAAATATAATATATATATATATATATATATATATATATGTGTGTGTGTGTGTGTGTTTGTATGCGTGCGTGCGTGTGTGTGTGTGTGTTATTCAGAAACACAATGTAGAAATATTCTAGAATGTAAAATTTATTTTACTTTTTTTTTCACACTATATTTATAATTTATTGAATATTTGTAATATGTGAATATTGCACTTCTATTTTGAAATGAGAAAAATGTATTTTAGAATAAAATTACAGTACTGTGGAAGAAGAGAATAACCAAATAAGTTGAAAAACGAAGCAGAAATATCATTGTGAAAAGCAAACAAATTTTTTTTCCTTTTCAATATGAAATGCATATTCTTATTTTAATTCCTCCTAGATATAAATTTAAAATCATACTTTTTATTTGTATTCTAAATAAGAAAAAGTTTAAGAGACGTTTCCCAAATAGATCATTTTAATTAGTCAATACGTTAAAAATTCTTCAAAGAAATAATACACCATTTTTTTTTTAAAAAAAAATTATAATTTCAATAAATAGAATCTAAAATCTAGTTACCTGGATACCCTTCATAAAAATGTAATTAATTTAATCAGCAATTTAATTTTATTTTAACTTAGCATTGCCACATTTATGAAAAACATTTGTTCAAAGCATTAAAAACTTTCTGTAAATAATGATATAATTATTTATCTCTTAGCATTTAAATTTCATATTGATAAAGTATACTCTTTTATTGCATTTACTAACATTAGCAACATAATGGTTTAAATGTTTAAAATGTTTCAGAAAGCAATGTTTCGGATGTTATATACTTCAGAATATTAAAAAAATATATCAGCAATTTCATTTTCATCTACTTTGTATTTTTTAAATATATTTAATGTATAGAAAAGATTTTAAACTTAACCTAATATACGATTATTAAACATTTTGAATATATATATGTGTGTGTACTTTTTTCACTGTGTATTTAAAATAAATTAAATCGTTCTTTTAAATATAGTATTTAAACCTGATGTTTTATTATCCAAGCAATATTCCTTAGATTTATTTCAAATTATAAATTTTTTAAAAAGGTACTTCTAAACACTAAACGGTTTTGAAATGGCTAACCTGATGTTCTATTCGACCAGAAATTATTGATAAAGTCTTAAGAATTAAGAAAATTTATCTATTAAAATAAAAGTTTAACTTTTTACTTTATACAAATTACAGAAAAATACCTGAATATGACGCCACGTTCGTTTCTTATCAAACTGATCTTTTTAGGCAGATTAGAATGGTAACAAAAGCCCCTTACAATTGTGCTTTTTGGTTTAGAGCTTATTCGATTCTTTTTAATTATGTACTTAACGTTTGCTTTTAAGTAACTTTTACGTCTTATTAAATGTATTTATAGTCCTCATTGTACTATAAATTAGTTAAGGACTTAGGACAGTTCTCGATACTCGAACTTGCTCCACTATCTTATTCACTGATTCATGAAAGATGTTAATCAGCTTTATAAGAGACAAAAACTTCATTTTCTTGCAAGGATCATGTGACTAACATCAGTACTATTATCTCCATCAGAATGTTAGTAATACAAGGAAGCCTTTCCCCATTTCTATTGTTATTGCTAACATTCCCAATTGTTTAAGGCTGAAATCTATCTGATGGAAGAAGGCAGTATGACAATTAACCTCCCGTAAAACATATTTTGAATATTGTGTACATTACGATTGAACATATAACATATGTCAGGATGTTTTTAGAGCATCATCGCTTTAGAAATCTGACATGGTGTGTTTAGATTGAGTCTAATTTTAGGATTTCCGAATTCACTGAAGAAGAAATTATATTCCATTTCTCTATTTCGTTGCCGCTGCCCAGAAAACGAAGAAATTTACATGCGTAAAAGTTATAAATAAATTTCCTCTTTTTCTTAATCCATGCAGTATTTACAAGGAACGTATTAAAATCAGCCTGATCTATCCGAAAATCACTTTATTACGCTATTGGTTAAACACTTTTTTACGCTACTTAAGTTGAGGGGGACAGATTACCAACTTTGTTATTGCATGAAATGAGAGCTTTAGCAAAACAAATGTGTGATGATATTTTAAATACTTTATGCAATGCCTACTGGCT
This sequence comes from Nephila pilipes, assembly GCA_019974015.1. Lineage (NCBI taxonomy): Eukaryota > Metazoa > Arthropoda > Arachnida > Araneae > Nephilidae > Nephila > Nephila pilipes. The sequence continues at coordinate 463,364 of BMAW01064726.1, read as the reverse complement.
AATGTTCAGGAAATATTATCAATTAGTTGACAGAACCTAAGTGATTTGACTGATATATCTGACAAAATAAATGATGTATCCGAGAGATTATGATGAAGTAAAAATTACTAATAAAATTGTGCTGACATCATTCCAAATTCGGGAATAAAGCAAGAAAGTATATTGTGTGTGTGTATGTGAACCACACACATGTAACTTCTTAGGAAAATAAGTTCAACATCTGCTCCCGAAACAGCAGTTGTTGGATTATATAGCAAATGCCAGCAATTAAAAATGAGTTCTTAAATTTATAGTACTCGTAGATTCTGCAGCAACAAACTCGGCTGTTCCTCGCAATAGACATTCGTAAACATCCATTATAAGATTTATCAATTTCAGCCACAAATGATTCAAAAAGTAATAACTATGTTATTGCTGAAGCAGTGCGCCTAATTTTAAGGATAGAAATTTTAAAAAAAATATTATGGATTACTTGTTGATACCAAAATTATGCAACAGTGGGACAATACATTTATCTATCAATTGAGGGTGCTTGTATTCCTGGTAAGCCCGTTAATTTAACAGCATTCTCAAGAAATATTCTCTGCCATAATACTCTGTAACTACATTTAACAATACAAGATCATCTCTTCTAAATTCTTTAAAGACAGCATATTATTTAACATTTAATACTTACAAAGGTTCTACCAGATTTTTCAAAAGCCAAGTGACAACAGCAAGAAAAATTTGTAACCTAATGAGTTTTTATCAGTTTTAAATTGTCAAACCATGTAAAATCCCTTAGGATAATTCCAATCATACTATCAAAAAATTGGTTCATGACTAGTTAAGTTTAGTTTTTATTAACTTCGCACTAGAAGCAACACGAAGGCTATTGGCGACGGACCTCGTAATTTTGAACCACGGTCAAGTGACGAGGACGACACCTGAGCTGGCACCCCCCTCTCCTAACATCCACACCACGCCAACGTGTGGTTCATGACAAACATGTAGTGATTAAAGTAAATTGAACTCCATTACTGCGTCTATCCTATATCCTGTGTAAAAGATTTTCATTCGGTCTAAAGAGGAAAGATTTTTTTTTTAAAAAATTGGAATAAGTTAAGGCCTAGCACCAATTATCTATATATGCGTCATCAAACCACAGAAATAAAGTTTTCAGCACTTTCGGGCTTTTGAAATGGAATTTGATGTGTTTCGGTTGTCTAATGCGGCTGAATTTTTCCAAATATTTAGGTTTGAAGTTCTGTGCGGATTGGACTTTTTTTACATATAAGTAGACAATATTTTAATAACATCTACAATAACGAACAGTATCACATAAACATATTAAAATTGGTTTTATAATGCTTAAAAAATATGTAATTTTAATTATTGAAACATGTGTTTTGGGGCAGGGACGATAACAATTCTTAAGAATTTTAATAATTGAAAAGAGTATTTCGTCTTTACCTGATAAAGATGAGATTAAACAAGATTTTTCTTCTCATGCTCCATTGAAAAAATGTGTAGATTATAATTAATTCTATATTATTACCATAATTGTTTGAAAAATGATGCATTGGATCAGATTCCCTTGCACAACTTTGCTTAGGAAAGACAAAAATGATAAAATCCGAAACCTATAGTTTGATATCTGATTACAATATTTTAATATATGTAAAAAATGAATTCATAATGCATCTGCATTAGCACAACAAGTTTGATTCAGCGTTTACGATGATGTTCGACACTTCTGACACTAATTAAGAATCAGTGTTTAGAAATGATTCATAAAGTTTCCATGCAACTGATTTCATTATTCTGAAGACGATATATGCTTTGCCAGCATCTATATTGCACATTTAGTTGTGGGATCCGTGCAATGTAGAGTTCCTCTAAACATTTAAAACACATTGGAGGGGGGGGGGAGATAATATTAAGTTTTTACATATTATTAGACATTAACTTTTCATATCATAATAAGAACTGAAATAACTTCCCATAATAGCAGGGGAATTTAGAATACTTTTATCAGTATACAACAAATATGTGTTACATTTCTGGTTCGAAGAATTCTGTAAGCTGGTTCTTCGTCTAAGATATATGAAGTCTCATTTCAAAACAATGATTGCATGGAAATGGTTTTTTCACAGTCATCGGATAGCTATGGGCAGATAAAAACTCGGAGGTGCTGAAATTGAATTCTTTCCAACTTTTTGATAAATCAAAACCTTTTTTTTATGCAGCTGCGAGAGTTATACGCCTTTATGAACCTAAATTTCTCAGATGAAAATTTGCGAGTGTCATGCGTCACCATAACCTATTACAATCTGGTACTCAAGCTTCTGTTGATAGGAATCATGAAAAGTTTTTCTGCATTTCCCTAAAATTATATGCAGCTACATGCACACAAAAACTATGTTCACACTCCCAGGTATGCAAAATAGGCAAAGTTAAAATGTTAAAAAATAGGCTTGGCAAACACATTTAAGGGATTGACATTATTTGCTTCTTAATTTAATTTGTGCATTATATATCGTTGGTCATTTTCTATCATACAGAGATCAATATTCTGTTTAATATATACGGACCGTTACAGTAGATGACCAAAGTCCTTCCAGTGTCCGTAGAAGCGGCGAACCACGTTGATGAAACATTCTTTTTTGGATGGATCTCTCGATTTGGAGTTTAGTTTGTCATCTCAACTGATCAGTGTGATCTCAGTTTGAAATACATTTATTTCCTCACATACATACGTACACACACAGAGACGCACACGCACACACACACATATATATATAATGTACCATTTACACTACATATTAAATAATCTTAAAATATTTCAATTTAAATAAATATACATTTTATTTCGTAAGACTACATAAAATTGTGAATGGTATAAGTAATGTTAACTATTAAAATTATTTTTATTGAAAATTAAAATATTCATTGTAATCCGCTTAAAACAATATTTTAACACTAGAGCAACAAATATTTTAAATTTACAAGTTAATGGTTACAAGTTAATAACTGTTAATGGTTATTTAGATCTCATTAGAAACCGAATGTAAGTATTTGATTTTTATAGCAAATATCATTGTAAAAAAGGCAAAACAAAGAGTTTGGCTGATCGTACCAAATACGCATCACTAGAGAATGAGCTCAGGGATCGAACGATGCGCATTCGCAATCTTGGGTGGATCGTTTTCCAAATATCTCTAGATAGTCCCCTGTGTCAATTATTTATGAACTGAATAGTAGTTTTAAGATCTTGACCTTCATTTTGATCACAGTCTACCTTAATTCAATATTATTACGAAAATTGTCCGGTGTGTGTGGGGAACAGTCCGACAAGCAGAATACTAGAAAAATAAAAATTTATTTTTTAAATAATAATAAGACAGGAAGCACAGACGAAAACAAGATCGCACTTGCACAAATTTGCAGCACTAAATAAACAGTAATCCACAGTTTTAAACAAAACCACGCAGTTTGCAAAGCAAGCACGATCATCGCTTTCACTCCGAAAGACTAACTCACTGATGACGTTGACGTTCAATGGGCACCTAGAGCGCGGAGCGCTCTTCCAACCCAAATCTAGCAAATAAAAAGTCCATTAGAGAAGTGGATTTAACTTTGTGTAGAGGATTGTCCTGAGAATATATGCGGAAAAAATTGAAAGAAACAGATGAAAAAGTTTCGAGAAAAAAGCAGTTGAAGATACCAGCATAGCTGGCGCCATCTATTGCGGAGAGAGTCAGTTGGTTCTTAGAGGGGTGAAGTTCCACGAGGGGAATGTTGAGCTTGCTGTGAGTGGAGTAGAGCGACTGTGATTGGCTGCCCTCGAAGTAAGCTAAGTTACCATATATCTGATGGGAGGGGCTATCATCAAGTTGGAGTGAGATTGAGAAATTGAAGTTTTTAGTTAAAAGGTTTAAAAATAAGTAGAAGGGGGATATGTGGGGAGAGTTTTAAAAAGTGGTATTTCTTGAGAAAAAAATTGAATGTTGTTGTTTCTATTCATTAGTGTTTTCCTTTAATGCTTCAATGATTGCGAACTTTTTATTTGCTTGTCCTTTTGCTGATTTGATTTTGTGATGGTTAGTGAGTAGTCCTGGTATGATGGTGAATATTTCAGGCAAGTGTTTTTAGCTGGTCTATTGCTTCAAATATGCTATTGAATGGGGTTTTTTTTTATGGTTTCTTGCGTTGTAGTGTGGGATATTTTTTGCAGTGCTAGTGGGTTCTTGAGTTTCGACAGTTTGGGGCACCATCTGTTGTTTGGAAGTGACAACATTTGCAAATGTGTAGTTTTCTCGTTGGTTTCAGGTGTATAACTTTTTTGTGGTTGAGCCTTTGGGTGGTTTTGGGAAAAATTTGCATCCTCCGTATGAAGCGGAGTGACCGATTTCGTTGCAGTGTTTGTATGCATTTTAGGTCAATTAATTTTTCTGTAATATTGCAGTCCTGGGTAGCATGGGCTCCGGAGCATTTAATGCATCTTGGGATCATACGGCAGTTATCAGAACTATGGTGGAATAGTTTACAGATGTAACGTTCAGTAACTTTGTTATTTCTATAGTCATCAACTGTAATGGACATGTAGCATATTTGGTTTAGGTTGTAAATTTTTTGGCTATTTTCATTTCTTGGTAGAGTTATTAAAAATATTGGAATATGGAGTTTTGTTCGTCTGTTAGTGAGTTGGTTGATTCTAATAGGGTTGAAACCAAGTTCTAAAAGTTCTTCATTTAAATCTTCAATAGCTGTGTTTCGTGGAAGTCCTTTAAAATTAATTTTGAGAGGTCTTGAAATTTTGGGTTGAATAACGTAGTATTCATAAAACTTGGTTGTTAAAAGTTGTGCCAGTTTTCTATATTCGTCGTAGTTGTCAGTATATAATTTAATATATTCGCCGGATAAACGTGTTCTTAGATTTGGTAGTACTTGGGTGATTTCTTTAAGGTGGTGTCTGTAATTTTTGCCGGTTTTTAGCATGATTGGGGGTGGAAGATTTTTCGTTTTCTTTATAGCTCTAGTTGAATCTGGATTTTTATTATTTCCATTAATTGCACTGGGAGAATTATCTTTGTCAGAAAGGTGTTGAAATATATTTTGTGTGGGTAAGGTTAAATTAAGGGGGGTGGAAAGAGTAGATTTTTTTTACAGGTTTTGATTTTAGGAAGGGGGATGAAACCGTCGTTATCTTTAAGCTTCTTCGGAAGTATATTAGGGGTGGAGGGAATGGGGCAGCCAACAGTCTCGCAAGGTGCTAAAGTAGCATACTCACATTGAAGTCGTAGCAGTTTGTTGTCCAGGCCCACGATAAGTTGTCGGGTTTCGATAAGAAATTTGTCGTTGGGATCAGTGCCTTTGAAAATGAGTTCAGCCAGGATGGATTGGTGTTTTTTTTGCGACAGGCATATTTAGCGATATCATTCTCGGTTTTTTGTTTTCTTTGGCAGGATGAGTTGGTTTCATCAGATTTAGTGGAAATGGATGAAATGGTGAAGGATGCATCTTCATTATAATCCATGTCGATTCGTTGGTCAAAAATCGGGTCCATAGTCGGTGTTCGGTTGATCAGATTAGAAAAAGTAGAAAAAATCGGAGGGAGCACTGAGAAGTACTGTTTGAGTCAGAATCAAGTAACCAATATGCTTGCAGTCACAATATTAATTCCTTGACTCAACAGAAAGTAATTTTACTCAAAGAAAATTCTGCTTTTTTCGCTTTCTATCGAGCTTGTGCTTTCCTAACCAAGATCAACTCACTGACGATCAGCGACTCTGTCTATTTATACCTTGAAGACCGGATGTGACGTCACATAGAAAGTTCTCCAATGTTTCGGTCCTATTCTGGAAACTTCTCGACGAAACTAGATTTTATTTGAAGATTCGTGATGCCAATTTTTGTCGCCAAAGTCGCCAAATTTTTCACCAAGGCCGGAAGTCAAATTCCTGCTTTCCCCCTTGACGAATAGATAGCCTGTGATTATCTCTTAGCAACCATACGACCAGTATTGTTGGGAAGCAACGTTTCATATCTGTAACAATATTTTTCAGAAACAAATTATAACATTAGAAAGAAAACTTTTTTGTGTGATTTCTTTTTCAAAGTTAGGCTTATCGACGCAAAACACCTGGCCCGTGTTACAGTTCCTTTCGATTCTTCTCCGTCCCCAGGGCCACATCCTACGCAAGGCGTACCGTCCCGAAGGAGTTAATGAGCACTTGTTTCTCATTAACACATGAATTATAACAAAAGTGTTTAATACACCGTCACTGAAAAATTTCCACAAACGATGTTAACACATGAGGAATACAGTTTTTGATTTCATTTAGACCTCACGAGCATCCTCGACGTCAATTACTCGTTGCTTTAAAAGAGTTAGGGAGGAATGAATGCTGTTCCTTTAACAAACCATATGATGATCTCATCTCATTATTAAGACTCAATAAAAGATCTTCGAGAAATTTGCTATGCGTTACATTCCCTAAATAAAATACCTGAATTCATAATTACAATATCTAGATTCTATTGAAAAAATGTGAACAGATTGCTTGAAGTCTATTCCATCGCATACAATTGGTTCCTCTAATCAAGTACATCTATGCTAATATTAGTGAAGTTGTAAACATTTACTGTTTTCTGGCTTTTTGGGGATTATCAGATATATCAACGCTTCTACGCATAATGCTGAAACACAGTCATTTTTTTTTGTTGTTTTTTAACCCGGTAAACCATAGCATTTTTAAAAGGTTCAAATAATTTTTAATTAGACTCATTTGGGGGTTGTATTTTTGAAAATTATGTAAGTCTCTTTTGGATATATACATATTGAACCGACAATAGAAGCTCTCTTGCGACCATAATGTCATCAAATTTCTGATTTGAAAAACCATTGGCTGTTCTAATTGTTCTTCCCTAAAAATGAAATGTATTAATTAGTTCTATAATGACATATTCTACAAGTTACCAATTTGCCATCTAAAGTTATCGCGTTCGGCTAGTTGAAAGTTTCTCTTTAATAACTTCAGGGATTTTATTATAATTTAGGATGCATAAAGTTACAATTTCTTCCCAACTCAAATGAAATGATATTAAGGAAGTTAGATGAAGATGGAAGTAAAGAGAACTGAATTAGAAATAATGTGATGTATAAATGAAATATAATTGAAAGAAAAATGCAGGGGAAATGGCAAGTTAATAGTTATGAGAAAATTTTATTTAAATTTCGTAATTAATCTTCAAAATTGGAGTTGTTATTTGTCTAAGTACTAACACACAAAATACTGTTAGTGAGAATTGTCAATATAAGAATGTGATTTGGTGTGCTAATACTTCCGTTTTAAATCTTAATATAGGATTGGCAAGTTAAAAATGAGATTCGATAGAGAGCGACCTTATCTATTCTTCAAGGAAAATTAAAGTGTTTTATCTTGCTCTTATATGTATTCAATTGAAGTCTAGTATTTATCAACTATTTAATTAAAAGATAAGATGACATTAGAATTAAATAATAAAGGACGATCACCACAAAGTGCAATTTTATTCTGTTTCAGCTGAGTAGAACGAGTCGATTTATCTTCAAACTACATGGACAATAAAATTAATTTGAAATGGTTTTAAGATCGTTTCGTTGAATACTGCAGGATCGAATTGTTTTGACCATAAGTTGTTCAAATCTCTCTTGCGCAAAGTAGTGATAAAAGCATCCAATTATTCCAAGGAAACGTCCATAAATCCAATTCTATTTGACAGCGAGCCTCTTAAATCTTATATTTCTGAATATGTTTGAATATTGGTTTGTAAAACCAAGTCCAAGATGATGTTCGTTTCCTCCAACATTTTTCTTAGCATACGAAATAGAATTTGTTTTTTTTCTTTCAGTTCTTTTCCTGACACATCTCTAAAAAATGAACTGTATATTAGCGTTTTCATCAGACATCTTTCATTGAAATCCATCTGGAGCATGAAAATTATCTTCATAGCAAAAAATTTGATTTCATCGTCCATTTCTTCTAAGAAGTCCATAGATTTTTGAGGAAGTTTGAAATTTAAATCACTATTTTCATCATTATTGCAATTTTCTTCGTATTGAGGGAAAAGAGCTGAACTCTCTTGAATACTCAGTCCTTTTGAACGATTTACTGAAAATATATATGCATATTCAATATAGCTGTCAGTGCTACTTTTTTACATTTGACTTATTTTTTGCAATTACATGTGCAACTACCAATGTTTAAAACAATGTTACTGTTACTCACATTCAAGTACAATGGTCCTGCAAAGAAGCACATGTGCGAAAGGAACAAAAAAGAAAAGAAAACTCACAGATAAAAAAAAAACGAGGATACTTCGATAGAAGATAGCTAATATCTTTGTGATGGTTCTTTTGACAACTTCAGTCGTTTTAGGAAGATGATTTTATACTATTGTTATACAGTTTTAAAAACAATTTGATCTACTTAAAAGCATTATAAATATAAGACTTGTAAAATTTCAGAGAGCTCAAATAAACTGTTTAAGAATAATCGCTTCTCCAAGTAGATTTGCAGTTAAAATGATCTCTTCTATTGTTAATAAATAAGTAATTTAATTAAAAAGTTAAAACAAGTAAAAAAGAAATATGAAAGTAACAATAATTCAAAATTCTGTTCCAGGCTTAGGAATCATAATAACATGTTTTTTGTGTTCCATCTTTCTATTTTAGCTAGAAATGTCTTATGAATGCGCGGGTAAGACCTTAAGAACAAAGAAAAAAGATTTCTTTAAAGGTTAATATTTTAGAATCTGAATGAAAACGAACTTATAAATATCATTTCGATAAGCTTTTAAAAACAAGAAGAAAATTGCTGGAGCAATCTCGTATATAAATTTATGTAACATAGATCGTAAAAAATTAGTTATTAAAAAACTTAAAAAAAATTATTAGGATACTTAAAATCATGTTAGCATATTATTAACGGTAATGCACAGCTTAAAAATAAAGAAGTAAAACTACACATATTATAAAATAATATTAAAATTAAATTATAGTTGCAATGACAATTATTTACAATATAAGAAAATATTACTTAATGTTGTATAGAAAAATATTTATATAGAATCTTAAAATTACTTTTGTCTTATTAAATATATTTATTGTTATGCATAAAGGAAGTTCGAAGAAATTTAAATAATTTTGTACCCTCTTAGATAGTTTCAAGTATAGATACATTTTAAGAAAATGAGTAGTCATATAGAGTTTGCAAGGATAAAATAGTTTATACGAATTTTTGTTTTGATAGATTTTCTGATTACTACAATATTGTTTTGATGCAAATAAATTTTACCATCTCCATAACTAGATATATGAATGGTACAGTAACACTTTGGCACTCTAATATTTTGAAACTCAGAGACTTAATTTTTGTTACAGTAAATTGTCTGATGGAAATTCAAATATTTTGGATGGCATGTATTTAAAAATATACTATAATAATAATTTGGTCATTTAAGTAATTAATTGCATGTTGTGAAATAAATTGTAATATTTCACCCCGTTTTGTAATACGAAGTAAAATAAAATTTTAATTTCTATAATAATAACCGATATATTTGGATAACGTTTACTCTATATAATAATTCATTCAGAAGAGCATAATTTTGTAAGCTATAGCTATTAATGTAGAATAGAATTAATCATATATAGAAATATAATCACGCAGTATCAAATATTTTTAATTATTATCCCTTGATATCGCAAAATTTTAATTAATTCTAAAAATAATCGAGAGAGAATTTATTTCATTTATTATACACAAGATTTCCCTTGATCATCATCGTCCTGCAGTTACACATTTCTACCAGGGTTCTTGACTTTTCGAAGGTCATTACTGTAGAACTTTAAAGAATACACCTTTATCTTCTCCAAACTGTGGGGTACTTCAATCTACGACTTCCTGAAGCAACACAAATCAACAGTAATGGCTGCAATTTACATAACGAATAAATACATATGAATAACATATATATATATATATATATATATATATATATATATATATATATATATGTATGTATGTATGTGTGTGTGTGTATAACTATCTAAAACTTATTATCTGGTGGTTCCCACAGTGGTTAGAACAATTGTGAGAGAGAGTTGTAGCTTTTAAGTGGTTAATTATAGAATACCCTAAGGAGTTTAGGAAAAATAATAATTTGTAAACTACGTTTTAGATATTGATAGAAATTTAATTATATGTTTAAGGACTGACACACCTTTATTCGAAAGTGGGGTGCGGGAGGGAAAAATATTATATATTAGGGCCATGGCGGCTGATCCATCTCCGATTTGCGCACTCAGCTCCCTTTATTTTGGTAATGATCCGACGAGGAGATACCAAATTTATTACTGCGGGATTCCAAAAACAGGATTCTTTTGCTTGCTCCTATAACGTGCCCTTTTATAGAAACAGAGAACATTACTCTCCAAATCCTCGAAAGCAACCATAAATATTCAGGAATGACCATCACTGGTTCCTTGTACTCGAAGATCTGAATTTATGAATTGCTATATCAGTATCGTATCACTCGCATGTTTAATTTAAGACTGCTTTGAATTTTTTTACACACCCGATGTTGCACTGATATACAAACGTGAAAAAGAATCAGTAAATATTGGACAATTGCTCTGATTTTTAAAACGTAAACTGATATTGTACTGATGTTTAAAACGAAAAAAGTGTCAGTAAATATTAGTGAATTTATTCGAATTGATTTGTAGAGAATCATCTGTTGAAAGTTAAATCTTGTTTTTACGCAAAACATTTTAATAGATTCATTCATGCTCAAAACACCTGCGTTATATATTAATACGCTAATATATTAGCTCACTCAGTATAATCAGTCTTGTCAGGTTTCGCGCAAAGGAATGCTATTAACGTTTAACAGAACTAATGATGGCACAAAGGCGACAGTCAAATATTTGTACGAAAGAAATAATCGCTGGAACGCTTGAATCCGATTCCAGGTGCAAAAGGAAGGCTTGTTTATGATTGTGTATCATTCATTGAAATATCTCCAATTCTGAATTTGTTAAATGAAGACTGTGACTGAGGCTCCAAATTGCGGGAATCGGCACCCGATGAACAGTACCAGGTCGGATAGGATTCACAACGAAGCGCCAAAAACTGCGGGATGTTATAGGGACAGTTATGGTAGACAATTAGGCTCAGCGTCCACAGCCGCCACAGAACTACTGAGTTTCCGGGAAAACTGTTTTCAAGAGTTTCAATCATGTTAGATTTCTTTGTTAAACAACCAACATTTATTATTCCTCTAATATCTAAGTTTAAATACACTCTTTTAGACTGGAGGTTGGAACATCATTACTATATTTTGGAATAGTGAGCCATTGGGATATTTAGTGATGAATCTCGTCTTAGTCTGAATACTGATTCTCTTTGGAAAACAATTTGAGAACTTGGAACTCATTTTCACCCGGAAAAAATGATAGAAAGATATCGTTTTCAGTCAAGAGGTGTTATGGTGTGGGCTAGAATCATGCTGGATGACCTTACATACCTATATATCTTCGAGACGGAGTCTGTGAATTCTAAAAGATGCAGATGTGTTATTGAACCTTATGTTCACTTAACTTTAAGTGCTGCAGGTCCAGATTTCTTAATTTATTATACTGACTTCGTATTATAGTTATGGATGATAACACGCCTTGTCTCCGGGAGATCATAATTAACGACCTAGCTGGAAACAGAAAATACCCAACGTATGCCATGGTCTGCTCCATTCATTTGATCTGAATCCTATGGAACATGTGTGGCATAAGTGTGGGAGAAAACTTGCTTCTCGTGACGTTTGGAAATCTTTGAATCCACAATGTCATATCAAGCAAGGGAAATCGGTGCGCTTTGTGAGTGGTGATAACACACCTTATTAAACTGCAGCATCACCATTTTATTTAATTTATTTTTCATTAAAGTGTGAATATCTCTTATGCCAGTTTCATTTCAAACTGTTTCTTCGGATAATTAAATATGTTTTCTTTTTCATTCTTTTTGCATTACTTCCTTATTTTCTTAAATAATTTTGTTCTCGTATATCACAATTACTACCAATCCGATATAGATTTCTTTTATTATTCCCCTAATTATGAGTTATGCTTAGCTTTGAGATACCACAGCATATAAAATTAAGTAAATGTTTTTCAGTAGAAATGATATTCAGAGATCTTAATTTTGTGATAGTAACTGAAATTTTAATTTTAGCCATAAGCTGAAATTATTAGCAGTAAAAAAGTCATTACATTGTTACAATTGTAAGAAGCAAATTTTTAACAGTTAATGAGACTTAAAACTTGTTACCATATTATTTAAAACAATAGAAATGTATCCAAATATTTTTGAATACGTTAGATACTTACTTTTCAGCTTCAAAAACCTATGCACCTTTGTTCATTTGCACATACACACACAAAGAAAAAGCTTTGTTAAAATATTTTGTTATCTATTTTGGTTGAAAACTTTTATTTATTTATAATTTTTACTAATTTTGAGTTTACTGACTTCTTAGTTTCATTAATGTGTGACAAACCTATAGATATCAAATTTGGAAGAACTTCTTTAAAATAAAAATTTTAGCAGGAAAAATTAAGTATTAATTTCATTTGAAAAAAAAATTATACTCACGGATATGATCTTCCATAGTAGAAAAATATAGTCATGAAACTAAAAATTAATATGGAATTCGTGTATGCAATCGAAATCAAAGAAAATGCACTTTATTATAAAAAAATATGAGAATGATAATGATTATCAACTAATTGGAAACTTAAAAATGCATATTCACATTTTCATAGGTTCTTCCATTTTATCTTCGGTTGTGGGATAGGTTTATAACTTTTTATTCTGAAAGTTCAAATTTGGGAGAAGCATTTTCAGATAAAATAGGAAAAGTAGTGAAGAGTATGTGTGATTAGAATTTTTAATGTCACTCCAAACTCTATCCATTGTTTTTATCTGAGTACATCAAAAACGAAAATAGCCAATGGCTTAAACACAGTGTCATCATTTTCAATTTCAAAGCAAAAATTTGCCAGCGATTATTTTAAATCTCTCCAATATTTATTTATTTTTTAATCTATGTCAAACCAAAGAAAGACGAAGCTATACATCAAGTTCAAACCAGTAATGAAACAAGCTGATTGACAGTAATTGCCGCAATCTATCATTCGCTGAAGTGGTTTCTGATTACATCTTATCATGTTCGTAAGCCTATGTTGCAAACCCAGGAAACATTTTTAAATCAAACCCAAGCGACCTTTCCTTTCTAGTAATAATGTTGTCTAGTTGTAAGATGATAAGTTGCTTTTTCGATTATTTTTTTTAAAATAATTTGCTTTATTAAATGTCATTTGCTGAAAGATAGCAATGATAAATATGCGTATTTTTTTAATTTGTTATTATTTATTTCTTTTAAGCATTCTGTTAAAATATAACCTTGCTTCAAAATTATGTTAGAAATATATTGCTTATTTGTACAGTTTTTATTGCTTATAATTTATAATTGCAGTAATTTAATTATATAGTTAATAAAAAATGTAGTTAATATTATTATGCTTTGATGTTACATATCAAAAGTCGTATTTCTCAGCAAACCATCTATGTGTTGTATTTTCGCTCTCTTATGTTATTTTATTATTATTAAACTCCATATGATTTTATTTTATAAATAATTACAAACTCATCAAAATCTCATTCCTAACAGACATTTCCAAAATTCAAAATGATATATGTGTCCTTCTTAGAAACTCTTTGATATTCACAAACTAAATATCAAAGGAAGTTCTTATTATATTTATGCAATTTGATAAACAATGTATACAATTTATTCAAAATTAGTTTCAAAAGTTAAATAGCAAGGGATAAATACATACAAGAGAGCAATTTCAGCTGCTTTAAATTGCAAACTCTGTTGATGCAATTCACAATTCTCTACACTTTTGTAATTTAAAAGAAAATTACAAAATACAGGATTATTTAATCCTAGATTTTTGAATAAGAATGTTATACAGTTATTAATTGGTAATTTAGCATTATAAATGTATAATATGTATACAAAATATTAACACATGTAAAAATAAGAAAAAAATTTTATTCTCAAAACTTATTTATTTCAAAGCAACACTACCACTGACATGTCTATGTTTATTAAATTTTGAATTTTCGTAAGAATTTACAAAGATTTATATAAAATACAATGTGCTTAAGTATATTAATCTAGTTTTCATGTTATGCCTATATGTGTAACTTAATATCTGACTTATTTTAACTGTGATATACAATTCAAATAAATCAGTGAATCATGTGGAGTGCAAAAAAGTCACTTGTATTTATGCAATTTGATAAACAATGTATACAATTTGGTTTATTGTTTCACCTTTGTTTCACCTTTTTTAATAAGTCTAAACATATATATTCTATGTTGGTCGTATATATATATACACTTTAGACAAATGAGATAGAAAGGAATTTCATACCTTGGTTCTATTAATGCTTGTTCTGAGTCACTGGAGTGAAACTGCCGCATATAAAAATTATTATCAAATCCTATACTAAATATAAATAAAGTAACTGAATAGGATTCTTAGTAAGAGATACATTTTCGAAATCAGAAATTATGAATGCACACATTTTTTGGGATCTAATCTCCATATATTTTATTTATGCATTCAAACGCTTTCAGCATGCAGTCTTGCAATGTTCTGAAAATGAGAATGTGTTCGAGATTTGACGTTGTCTGAAAATGGTTAAGGAACGCAATTCAGTATTCTGTTTGTGCAATTATTTATGTAAGAATCGAACTGGTACAGACAATAGGTTTTGATCAGGTAAACCACACGTGGAAGAGAAGCAATTACTATAGAGGATAATTTAATGAGGCGGAATCGGTGGTAGTGGCAGCATTATCAGTAAAGGAACTGCTCACATAATTCTCCATGAAAATTAATTCAATTAGCTCATGAGACACCATACAAAATCTGATAACACCATTTAAGAATCCGATATTGTACTTTATCTAACAAGGGTAATCAGTTGCATGTTGTCCAAAGAGATTATTATGCGCCATGACAACACTCGTACTCATGTGACCATTCCGTGCATAGATTTGTTATAGTGATTTCTGTGGGAAGTCCTTGAACATCTCCCGTTCAGCACTGATCTCTTAGATTATGACTATCCTTGTGCCACACAAGAAAGTCTAACATGGCAATTCGCAAACGATAATGCATTCCGGTAGCCACTAATAAGTAGTTCGAACACCCACGGATGTCATTCATCCAGAAATTCTTTGGTATTCATTGCAGACTGCTGGAATACTTGTATCAACATGCAAATCAACTATATATAGCTATAATGTTCCTTATGTATCATTCTTTATTCAGTATGTATATCACACTGCTACCACTTAATAATACTTCATTGAACCTATAGTAGTCCAACTAACATTCGGGTGACCTTTCAAAAATGACTACACATGGTCTCACGAAACAAGGTTTCTTTTTTCTTAAATCGTGACTTAAATGTTGGAATCTTAAATTCTATGTGTAATAGAAAATTTTTAAATTCATTATTTTCCAAAAAATAGATATACTTGAATAAATACTGTTTTTACGTATTGCCGTAATTTCCATATGAAAGGTGTACTAGCGTGAATACTTCCCTCAAAGAAAATACCTCAATAAAACACCTACATTTGCACAGAAACACTGGATCGGCGTGAAACTGCTCTAAGTTAAACTGTGAGTAGCATCACCGTGAACGTCAAAGTTGCAAATTTGTAATATATGTCATAACATATGGTATATCATTTAAGAAACCAAAAATAAGTTATGGGTGAGAATTATTGAAAATATTTTTACGTTTATAAATGTTCTTATATATATCACCTAAGTAAGTCCATATAGGCATATATATTATAAAAAATATACCAAAAATGGAATATTAAATTGAATGACAGAACATGTTAATTTTTAATATTGCTAATAATAGTTACATAAAACTATACATCAGATGAAACCATTAAAATCAGATTGCACAATATCACATCACTTTATTCTCTACCACTGATTCTTCACAAATCCGACTTTTCCATATATAAAGCTGATTTGAATAACGGAAGAATGTAATTATTTCAATATGTCATTTAGGGTGAATAATGCACGTAAGTCCGTTCAAGGGTGTGAATATAAAAACAACATATCTCACAAAATGTAACCGGTTTGTCATGTGTATGGGGACAGCACCAAGGTGATACAAAGTATTTACAAAGACATGTTACGTAAAATTCTTTTTGCGTTCACGTAAGCGTCGCTTCGTTAGGAACCCACTCGCAGAAAGTTTAGTTTGAATTACGGAAATGTTATGACATTTATTCTTGAATTTCAGTAAATTAAGGTTGTTTATAAAAAAAATAATGTTTATGGAGGTCTATGGTTTCTAAATGTATTAAGAAAAATTAAAAGAATTGAACTTACTTTTAATGATAAAAAGCTCCAGTCTAAAACATTTTTCAAAAATGCTTATTCTGAATCTTATATTATATAACTAATTGTCTTTGTTATTTAACTAAATATCTGTTATTTTTATTCCTATATATGGAATGTTACTATACTGGAAGAATTTTCTTAGAAGCTCCCAGGATCCCATTTCTTTTGAAAAATGCTTGAAAATTTGTTAGTAATTTCTTTTTCAAAAATTTTGTAAAACACTTCATTTCTACACACTCACTATACATTGAAAACAATTACCGCATTGCAAGCTAGATTCTTATCTTAAAAATAACTTCGAAAAAAGTTTGAGAAACTTGAATTAAAAACACTTGTTGTGTACCTAAGTATATACCATATTAATAACATTAGAGTATGTGATAACTGAATTATAATTATGAAACAAAAATTAGGTAACGAGACTTAGAGAATCAGCACACATTAAGTAAATGTGTATGTTGTATTAAGTGAATGTGTATGATGTATGCTAATTTTT
Organism: Nephila pilipes; assembly: GCA_019974015.1. Lineage (NCBI taxonomy): Eukaryota > Metazoa > Arthropoda > Arachnida > Araneae > Nephilidae > Nephila > Nephila pilipes. The sequence goes on along the minus strand of BMAW01064726.1, from coordinate 446,334 downwards.
TGAATTATAAATTATAGATATTCGCTGGAATATAGAATAAAATTTTTTATTTAGAAATTGATTATTACATAATGTACTATAAACTGCTTATAAAAATATTACGATACATAACATGCTTTCTGAAAAGAACAAATATTATAGCAACTCCGTACCCAAACAATTTTACGGATTTATATGAAACTTATTATTATAAAGTGAGATAAAGCTTCAGTTCAATATGACGAAATAATTCTGTTTTATACTCTTAGTTTGATTTCGTATTGCTTTATTTCTATATAGTGTATTTTGAATTTATGAAATCTTTCATTAAGAAAATCTGTAATTGAAGACATTTATAAGAAAATTAAGTAATAAAGATGTTAGTTAAAACAATTGTGATGTTCAATTTATGAATACCAGAGTTTTTTTAGAAAATATATTGAAAATGTGCTCAACAGAAGTGCATTTATTTATCCTTTTATCATTATTTTATCTAAACATAATCAGATTCATTAGAAGCATTATTTTGTGTAAATTAATATCGACAAAAAAGGAATAATGTGATCTTTTCGCTTACAAGGAAGTTTTTATACTTATATACAGAGCTCCAAAACACTTTAAATTATTTATTTTAAAAATATATATTGAAGATTCTATACTTAAAAATATGCAATAAAGTATTGAAAATATTTAAGTTATTCGAAGCACCTTATTCTTTTTATAGAGTGGAATTTTTTTTATTTCTTTAATAGAATGAAATAATTCTATGACCTGACGATTTATAACTTTTGATTAAAAATGGGGTAAAAAAATAGTTATTCATAGCATAATAGTTGAAAAACATATGTTAATTTAATTTCACTGGGATATATTTTTTTAAAAAAGTTAAAAGCTAACTTATGTAATCTGAAGAAGAATATTTTATTTCTCTTCTGGATAAACTTTTAAAGCACTTCAGAAGAGCATGAACATTTATGGATTCATCTTCCAACAGGGAAAAAAAATCTAAAAGTATCCAATATATTGACTTGAGTGCTTTTCGAAATTGGAATGAGAAATATGAGTAGTTGAGTAAATTACAAAAACATATTTCCGATTTATTACATATGATAAAAGTAAAGTAGAATTTCTTCCAATCACTTCAGAACTTTCTTCATCCAAATCCTTCTTTTTTTCACTTCCTCTCTCCGAACTTAAATAAGCTAGAAATGACAAGATGCTTATAGTATAAAAGAGAAAAAAATAAATAAAATGATCAAGCAAGCTGGAAGAAGGCCTCGTCGTCTAAGCCTTGAGGGCACACTAAAGGAAAGTGTTGATGTCTTGTTCATTTTCATGTAATTTGGTATCGCTGCGAGAGAAAGAGAGAGGAGATATGTTCTGTTTTATTTTTTCGTAAAAGCCATAAAGCTTTGTATCCAACTCCCAAACTTTGTTGTCGTTTCAGTTTGGTCGCCTTGGAGATAGCGTGCTTCAATTGCGTTTCTGTCGAATTTTAAAGACAAGAAATAAATTTATTTCCCTTTCAAATGTACAGTGCTTTTTAGTATTTGGTATATCGGTGTACTCGCAAAACATATGTTTGTAATCGTAAATTTCACTTTCCTATCAATTAATCAATAGAGGTCACCGAGTATCAGGTAACAAAATAACGGATGATTTAAATATTTATTCAGTGTTGTTATAAATCGATATCTGAATTTAAGATTTCAAACCTGTAATGATGATATGGATAAATTAATTTATTGAAATTGTGTTTATACTAAGACTAAGATATTTTATGTAAATAGCATATTATTGGTAATTATTATGTATGTTAGATCATTAGTAGGATAGAACATTTAATAATTAGTAATATTTGCAAGTTATGAGATAATTAGTAGGATATATTAATTAATATGTTTTTGTTTGTTTCAAAATTTATTATTACAAATATATCAATTGTTGTATATTTAAATTACTTTACACCAGATAGAGGAGAATTTTTGAGAAAACTTGATTTCAAAATTAAAAGAAGGCATGTTTATAATATTACTTATATGCTTATTAACATCGACATTTTTATAAAATTGGTAAGATATCATACACTATCCACCCATAAAATTATTTTATTAAAAAGAATTTCTTCTTATATCTGATTTTCGAACCATTCTCATTTTACATAAGACTAATTCTACTATCTAACAATTATTAAATAATAATCTTTACTGGTTATATTTATTAATTACTTCATTGGTACATTTTTAATGTATGATAAGAAATTGAATAATATATATATATATATATATATATATATATATATATATATAATATTTACTATGTACAATTTAAATTTTATCAAAATTCAGATATAAAAATGAATCATATACTAATATTATCTTATCATTCTATAGAAGTAGTAGGTTGAGAAATTATTATTTCAGCAAAATTAATAATTTCTGCGAAATTATTACTTAGAAAAAATTAAAGTTATTTTGTTGCTTATGAAAACAATTCTTTTTCGGATTTCTTTCAAAATACTTTGCTTTTTTTAAATTGAAAAACAAGTGTTTTTTGTATACACAATTCTTAATAAACAAAATAAATTACAAAGGAATTTTCGTATATTTTGATGCAAGCCTTTGATTTAAAAATACTAATACAGACAGCTTAAAACATATACTTTAATTTCTACTGCTATATGCTTTATTATACTTTTATTCTGAAATTTAAATGATGAATCAGAAAATGCTAATAAAAATGAATTTCACTTTCTTATCTTTAGTCGAACTAAATCGATACATTTAGCGTAGCAGCTTTTATTCTTAAGTTCTTGGATTCAAATAAGGGATGATTTTCACGTTTTAGTTTATTAGATCATTTGACGAGATATTCCACTTTTATTTTCTTTGGAGTACCATCGAAGCAATAACGGCATTTACGCCATGATGACACGATTTTCTTAACACTGACATCGCCCACGTCTGATGATGTCATAAATTCGGGTAATGTCGCCTCTTTAACTTGATTGTGTCATAAATCTTCTTGATGTTGGTGTGACATCGTTATTCTCGCCTCGGATAGAAAGAATGTTTAATTTCAGAACAAAAATTGGGACATTTCTTTTATTATGCATGGAATGACAAGCCTTAAATGAATTCTTTCTGAACCATGTCGGAGAATTCTCGCTGCTACTAATTACTTCCTTAAATGCAAAACAATGAGTAAACTAAATTTTTTTCATGAAATGGAAAGTCTTGTAAATATGGTATAATATAGTAGGTCCGGTGCTGTTACATAATTTTCAAAATAAATTTAAATACATCTTGCTTTATACATTTACGTATTAATATCTTTAAAATATTTAAAACTCAAAGAACTTTCCAATGACTTATTTAAACAAATATTATTCAGACTTCTATATATGGTTATAGTGTATTGACTTGTAGAAGAATTTGAAATTGATATATAGTACAAATTATTTAACTTGATTATTCAGAGTACTTGACCATCTCATCAGCTTTCTTTCAAATTACGCGTATTACATCAATCAGAATTAACAAGTTCTAGAATTTTCTAACATCTTCATCATTGATTTTGTATGAAAGAGTGAATGAAGTTAAGTCTTACATGTTTCTTAATGATCACAATTCTAAGTGAAAAACACTTTATTTACAATCATTTTACTAATCAGTATATTCGGATAATTTCTCGAATAAATTGATAGTGGCAGCATTAGTTGGGGTGTGAACTTATATAATTATGTTTTCAATTTTAACTGTAAAGAGTACAAAATGAGTTTGCTCTTCAGATAAGTCCATCCATATTGTAACTCGTTATAAATTTAGTATGTCAAACATAATCAAAAGAGTGATAGAGACAAAACTAGATAAAACTTATAACTGTTAAGGAACGAGATTAAGAAACAAAATTAACACTCTTGGTATATAATGAATGGGTTTGCTTAAGGTGCAGATGTTAAACTACCAGTGAGCTAAGTTAATACTAGTATTGAAGTAATCAACAAAGAACTTAAACACAAGCGATCACAGATTATATGTATTAACCTTCTTTTGAATACAATTGGGCATGGATTGATAGTAATGCAAGAGCCCCAAATGTGATGGTAGTCAGCTATTAAAATCTGATAGGCTGGGGGTTCACTTACCCAAAAAATTAAGCTTAGTCTGTTATATTACCTAATTTGAAAAATATAGATAATGTAACGGATTACAATTAAACATGTATATAATACTCAAAATGGCACTCAGTAATACGTGAATTAATGGAGGATAAATCAGGTTATGTGGAAATTGGATCTATAATAATAATGTATAATCAATTTACTCAATCTTAACATTGAGTAGATAATTAAAATATTCCGTACACTAATTTTAGTAAGGCATTTTTTAATGTTTATTTTAGAATCTTAATTAAAGGTTTACGCAAATGACCTTTACAATGACCTTCATTAACCTTTTTTCTGTTCATATACTATGAAATTTATCTCTCTGTCTCTGTGTGTGTATTTCTCTCTCTCTCTCTCTTTGTGTGTGTGTAACAGCATTAGCTATTTGCCGTTCCCAGAATATTATCACACCATAAATAATATTCTGTTATCATTACGATTCAAAATGCAGGCATATTTATTATAGGGAAATTCCTTATGGAAAACTCTAATTACATTTAATAAGAGTTACAAAGGCTTAATATTCAACTATCCTATACTTGGAAATATTCAGAAAATGACACTATAAAACAACACGTTATTTTGAAATGTATTTCAAGGAAAAGTATTCCATTTTCTCCTCTGTATCAAATCTGAAGCACTTCCATCATTGAAAATATTTCATTCAACAATACCACAACACATTCAAATATTATTAGCATAATTGTTTTCTATGCTTTCCTATAAAGTGAGGGGCATCGGACTCCGATAACAAACGTTATCTGCTTTACAGTTGTCAAAGTGTACAAGCTTAAATGTGAGAAATTACCGATAAAATGTAAGAGCTCAAACATATGTTGTTTGTCTGATAATTGTCTCCGAAGATTTCTCTGGGATCTCATCCTTCAGCCACTAATATAATTCATTTCTAGTAACAACTATCAAGATGGTATAAAAGTCTCAGTTCATGCTTCTACTCGACTGAGTTCAAAATATGGCGTGGTAAGCATTTTGTTCCAAACTTTATGTCTCATTCTTTAAAATAATATGAAATATAATAAGGGATATAAAGACCTAATTTGATTTCAAGAAGAAATTGTTGATATAATACTTTAAAGAAAACCTGAGATAATGAAATTTCATAGAGAATCAAAATTTATAAATTCATCTGTTCTAAATTTCGGCGGCTAAGGTTTTCGCAACATTTGGGAGCTCTTTTTCTCCCCTTGGCAAACAGGTCAATTGACCATGGATGATGAAGGCAGTTTCAAAGTTTCCATCTATCTATCCGAACAACTTCTGTCTGGTTTGTCTTTTGCAATGCCGAATCAGCAAGAAATTGTCCGTTAGGTAAGTTATTAACAGCTTTTACTCTCTCTCTCTCTCTCACACACACACACTTCTTAAAGAGATTCACCGTATATTCTCCATTGAAGATCATTGTGATGATATGAAAAATTTTTCTGAACGATGTTTTTAGAGAAAATTGTTTTTGCTTTTGTTTTTCCTACTTTGGAGGACGTTTTTTCGCCTCTTTTTGAATAATTAGATTGATTTACAGTAGCAGAAGTAGGTTTGAACAAAAATAATTTCGTCCGGAAAAATTTTGTTTTTTTCTTCAAATTTCACAAAAAGGACAAAAACTGCCAATAAATAATTAATTTTCCTGCTACAGTTACACAATTTTTAATGGTATCTTTATTATAACTTTAGGTATAACTGGATAGATAAACAGTGAAACTATCAAAAGTACATTTAACAACTTACTATTTTAACTTTAAATATTTGTAACGATATTGAATAATATTTATTTTGTTTTAAAAATTCTGAAACTCAATGATTCTTCGAAGTGCTATCAAATAAAAAAGCAGTATATTAAGATAATAGATTAAATTTATCTTTAGTGATATTATTTTAAGCTATACATAAGGATTAAAATCTTTTATATATATATATATATATGTAGCATCAATTATTAATATATATGAAAATATTACTTTGATTGGGTTTAGCTTGCCTTGGCCTTAGTGTTTATAATTTTAAAAACTTTCAGAAAAGTATCTTTTAATAATTTTTTTTATTTTTGTACATTCAATAAGCAAATCAATATATTGGCAGTTTTACCATGATTATTGTGTCGTATTGGACTGAAATGTGCACTACAACATTATAAGAGATAATAGGTATATTTTTAGGTCTTAAAATAATTTAGTGTGTATTAATGGACTTAGAATATTTTTAAATTTATGGCTTATTTACTTTGGTTTAAATACATTTATTTAGATTTTCTTTTTTGCTAGTTTAAAATTCATTTTTACCTTAAATAATCGTTTCTGAAATTTAGGTTATTCTTTTTTACACCTTAATTGATATTGTAAAAACTGCTTTAAAAACAAAAGTAATTTAGAAACGTTAAACTGATTTAAAAACGTATTTCAAATCGTATTGCTGTAAACATATTTCGGACTTTTCTAAAAAGATAACTTTGAGCCGTTTCTGTGTCGACGTTTGTCGTTGATTACACTATTATAGGAGTTCCTGCATCACAATGTAGCGTCACATGCAACTGAAGCTATGGTCGCCGAGCTGACAATCCATGCAGCTGCAAACATGAACGAACTGTTCGAGCATATACTTGTAACATTGAAAACGATCTCATATTTTGACTAAGGGCACGTGTAACCTGTCTGTCTTCTTCTCTGTTAGTGATAACGGACTGTTAAGATCCAGCACGGCATTCCGTATGAACATCTAGAACCCTTTGATTCCCTATTATGCAGACAGTTATGGGATCTTGACCTAAGCTAGCGATAATGCTACAATGCGACAAACTACAATCTCATTAAGCTACAATTCGACGTGTATCTAAGTCAGAAAAAAGTTGGCAAGCTTTTTTCCATGCACGAGGCACTAGAGCAGCTTTTCACCAGGCAACAACTTTCAAATGCAATTTTTGTATGATCAATCTGTTGTGCAATTTCTTCATTTCATCACATTGTATTAATCGCTACCGGCGCCTGCAATGAATTAATGCGTAGAAAAGCTAATCATTTGCATATAACAGCTTTTTCTTCCTATCGGTAAAATTTCACTTGTCTAGTGCATCGTCTTCTTGGTATAGGAATTTTAATAGCCAGATTGGATTTGCATTTCCTCATCTCCCTTTAATTATATGTTTTTGTTCAGGAATACGTAACAGCAGACACGCAGCATCACCTGTTTTGAAATGAATCAGAAAGTAGCGAGAGACAAAACGAAGCGCCTAGTATGATTTGATGCATAGTTCTATGTCTAAAATATCTATATGTTTGACTTTGCAATTCATATTGTAAATATTTGCCCTCAATAAACGTATGTTTAATATTGTATGAATGTTGGCATTCACTACATGAGAGCTCTCTGTTCCCCAAATCACGCAATCCCCGACGTTTAAAATTCTATGAGAGATGCTAGCTTAAGTTTCATATTTGATTTTTTACAGACTGGACGTTAAGAAGCGTCGTATATCTTCTTGGAATATATTATTCTGATGGGGAGTGGATGTGTGTATACTTACGTTTCTTAGGATGTGATACTTGTATTATGTTTCAAGGGCGAATTAAAGATTCATTATACGATATATTTTTTTCTATGTGGAATTGAAAAAATGTTCCTATCATATTTAATAACATCAAAGTGCCACGAGAAAGTTACTTAAAGACGGTCTTCCAAATTTATATGCTGTAAAAACTTTCGTTTCATTTGTATTGGATTGATTCTTAATGGACTTACAGCTACAAGAGTCAGCCTTCAGAATCAAGATTTCTGAGATACTCTTACTGTGAGTTCTACTTTAAATTACCATTTTTCTATTTTATGCTCGCCATGCATTGAACATCGGTACCACTAAAATAAAAAAAAATGTTATATAATGTCGTCTTTCCTTATTTGATATTTGATAGGACTGCAAGATAGTAACTTTTAAATTTCACGGGTTTTAACTCAGTTTTTGCACTAAGAATCATTACAAAATTATTTTACAGAATTCAAATCCACTTAATTTTATCATAATTTTCTTTCATAACTAGAAGTAACTGGAACTGCCGAAGTTTTATGTAATAATGTAATAATATTTTCAGTTCGCATGCCAACTTGTTAGTTTATAAAACAACTTGAGTAGAAATATTTTTCCAGGAGAGGAATTTTCATTCTCTTTCTTCCCCCGAAGACAAACTTTATAAAATCTATTATTTCCTCTCCACTTAAGGTAGACATTACAATCGTCAATTAGACAATAATTCTAGCTTCACCGACAATGATTTATCTTGGATCATAGCAAAATTTATGCAACAAATTCATCTCTGTATTTTAATGTAAATGATTCATATACAATATAATCCCCCCTCCCTCCAAGTTGAAGAAATTCTTGCATTTCGTCCTTTCATAGAACAGCAGAAGTTTTTTTTTTTTCGTTAAATGATTATTAGTAGTTCGAGCTAAACTTTTTATTCCATCACATCGTGATATCTATTCTTACAGTGATGTAGAAATATCTATTAATCTGGAATTTGGGGAAAGAAATAAATCAAGTTTAATTACACAGGGAATTACAGAATTGGAAAATACAACCGAATGAGACTGCATTCGAGAACTGCTATTCCATAATTAGCAAATAGAGCTCCTGAATTTATTGATGAAACTTCAATTATTGATTATTGTATCGAATGAATCCTCAATTCATTTTCCTCTAAACTCATCTTATACGGATGTACAAATATTCAGAAATGTAGAGATGGTAATGAAAAAATACTTCAGAATAAACATAAAAATTGCTAATTTAATTATACTTCCCGTATTCCTAATTTTTGTAATTATCGCCATAATGAAGGAAATAAAATCCAAAATTTAATGCCTCAAAGCTTAATTCAAAGTTTGCAAATAAAACTTTACAGATTAATACTGATTGCTTAAGTTTCGACCACATTTCCAAATTTAGTTCCAACAAACTTCTTGGTTCCAAGTGTGTATCATGAGGAAATCTTAGCCGCACATTCAACGAGTGACTTTAAAGAACTGTTCCTGTTTCCAATGGTGTATGTAACATTCATAAAGTGATTGCATTAACTACTATGTATGAAGAAGTTCAAGTTATCATTGAAAAACATTGCTTCTGATTGACATAGGAAGTCATGTTATATTAACGAATGTTTAGGGAACCAATCTTCTTTAAACATTAGTGAGAGTGTACTCTTTGATTTTTCTTTTCAAAAACTCATGTAAATGTTTCATTTCATGCCATTGAATTCATTGATAATCACCAATTTCCTGTAAGCAATAATCTTACTTTTCTGTGATATTATCAGTTTTTATTTAATTAACTATGATATTTTTCTTTTACACTTAACATTTCCTTTTCTAAACTTTAAAAGAAAAAAAAAATCTGAATCTACACCAGAATCATTTATTTTGGCAATAAATTATGATACTCCTAAATTTGATATTTCAAAGCAAATTGATATTAATGTTGAAACATTGCTTTTGTCATATAAACCACGAATGATGAATACTGAACGAAATATAGCGGTGACGGGTGATAAAGCCATTTTATCATTCCACCAGATGGTTAAGTTTACTGAAAGTGACATTGTAGATAAACAAATCAACAGATGACTAAAAATTGAATTATTGAAATTTTTTCTTCCAATTATGCTAGTCAAATCCTTGTCACCCATGAAAAAGATGGTAGTTCCCATGTGTGAGTTGATATTAGAAAATTTAATAATGTACCAGTTTAGGATGAATATCCTTTTCCACTTATTGAAGATATCTTAGATAAATCTTAGAATGCAAGAGTTTTCAGTACCCTTGTTTTATGTAATGTTTTCTTCATGTATAAGTTAATAAAGTCTTCCCTATACTTAATTTGTCAATCACGTTGCTCGCTTTCAGTTTCTTAAAATGTCTTTTGGGATCTCTCCGTGTATCAAAGCGCTTCATAAATTCAGTCTTTCTTGATTTAATTTTTTAGGAATTATTTTGTCATATTTGCTATGATTTTGTGATTCTATTATAAATGAATTAGAGGTTTTGATCGACTTAAAGCAGTTCAAGGAATTGTTCGTGATTATGGATTTGAAATAAATTTTTAATAAGTTCGATTTTTACACAATCATTGAATTTTTAGGCCAGTTTATCGAAGTTAGAAAACATTTTCCCTTTACATTCTAAAACAAAATTAGTCATCAATAACTCACAACCTAAAACAAATAAAGATGTTCAATGTTCCAGTCGCATTTTACTCACTGCTACTTTTTTCCTTTTTTGGTCAGTTATGCTTACATTATTTATGTTTTTACGTCTTGGGGATCTTATGGTATTATTTGTGTTGATTTAGAAAGATTTTGCACAACGGAATATTGAAGAAACCATTTCGTCCTTAATATTTGCACACCAGTATATTTATATACTTATATAAATATATATATATATATATATATATATGTGTGTGTGTGTGTTAGTATATATATATATATATAGTTTATCTGATATTAATTTATATTTTTATTCTTGATCATATCATTGCAGATTTTTTAGGATACTTTATGTTAAATGTTAAATGAGTCGTATAGGCCTATTCCTGCCAAAAAACCTATCTGTGTTTTTCAATAGATTCAATAATTTCTTCCCAAACTTATTTTTTCCAAAATATGCGTGCATTAAAGGAGTTCTTGACATAATTTGTGTTTGAGAAATTGTTTAAAAATAACAAATCTACAAGAGCCTTAGTTCCAGATCAAATATAATATGAGACAGAATGTTTAATTAGCGGTTTTTTGTTTTCTTATAAAAATCCTCAAGTTTGATCAAACTGTCCCGAAAGATTTTGGAGAAGTTTTCTTAGATTTATAGAAAAAACAATATAAGATGATTTTAAATAGTAAATTGCCCTATTTTACTACCCAATCTGTGTGAGTGTGTATTTTGATTTTTTGGTCTTTTTTCTCTCCGTTCGGAAAAACCACCATTGCACTATATATATCGCTGGTGCATATTATGTGGCATGACCTCTCTCATAGTCTGTCTTTGAACCTCACAAGTCTTTTTTTATCATGGTTTTATTTTCAAAATTCCTCCGTATGAATATTTCGATCTAGTTTAAAAATAAAACTCATCAAGTGAAACTATTTTCAAAATTGCTAATTTTCTCATTTTTTCCTTCTTTTAAAATTAATTTTAGTGCAATTCTTATTTTAATAATGATAGTAAGTATGTTTCGTCCAAAAATAACCAATTGGAACAACTATTTCAAATGCAAAAAGTACGACCTTTTCTCTTTAACACAAGGCAGAAAAACGTAGCATAATGAGACAGGATTTGACAGGTTACATGACTTTCTTTAAACATGACTTCTTAGGGGATTCATAAAAAAAAAAAACCTGAAAATAAAATCTGATGCAGATAAATTTTTTGTTCCTCGAGTAAAGCTAATAATGTCAACAGAATGAAGCACAACGCTTAAAAAACTAAATGCATTCCAGTTTTTCCTCTTTCTCATCCCGTGTTTCCGAAAGGAACATCGGAAGTAGTACAAGGAAATGAGAGGAATGAAAAGCACTGGCATTCGCCTTTTTTTCTTTCATGGCTGAGAAAGAGCCCATGCGTCGGATAAGGCGTTAGCCCAGTAAACCGGAGGGACCATCGGTAATCAGGCGCGAAAAACCGCTGAAACTGCGTCAAAGTTCTTCTAAGACTCGTGACGTATGCCTGCTTCATTTCTAGAGAGAAAGAAATGGGAATTGGAAGGAACGGGAAAAAAAGGAGAGGGATAGGAGAAATAAAAAAAAAGACGCAATAGAAGATTGCTCCCCGTTCGAGACAAAAGGCAACCAGTGGAACGCATTGCTAACCGATATTCTTCTTTGTCCTATGCTTATCGTCACTGAGGAAGAAGGAAAGAGAGAGGAAAGAAAAGCGCACATGATTTCTCTTCTTTCTTTCTGCTTCGTGAGTTTTCGTTAAGTTTCTCTCCTCTTCGTTCCTTCTTTTTTTGTATCTTTCGCCTTTCTATTTTTTCCCCCACCTCATCTTTGAGCATTGTCTTGAATTTTGTTAAAGAGAGAAGGGAAACGTTATGATTCACACGGAGTCTAAGAAAACGTTTCTGGAATAAATTGCTTCCCCAAAAAGGGAGAGCTAAACAGAAGTTTCAAGAGAATTTAAAGAAGACTTTTTTTCATGGTAAATATAAATTTTGTTGAAAAATTGTGAAACTTATATCGTTAGAATGGAGGAGAGTAGAAAACAAATGCGGATAGAGTTTTGTTACTGTTAGCTGAATTCCGGAACTTTTTGAGAATCTCCCCGTTGGAACAGTTACTTGTTAAAAAATAACTAAAAAACCAGAAAACCCATGGCAAAAGAATGCGAAACTAAACATAGATATAAAATTATGTTGAAACAGAATAACTCAAAATTGAACTTACTTATCGTAAAATATAACAAGCGAATACCGAGAAGAGAAAAATATTAGATTCATAGTAAAAACTTAAGCGTATCTTCAGAAAAAAAATATGAAAATAGAAATAGAGAGACTTGTTAATAAATATATACGTAAATACAAGAATGTAGCTTTGTTACCAAATGTATATAAAGTTAACTCTTAAATGAAAAAAATTGATGTTATATGAACTGGTAATAATCTTTTTCAACCTTACATTTTTCAAATAAAATGATTATAATCACAGAAGGAAATTATTATAATATAGATAGAACATTTAAGAACTTCTTTCGTGTAAATTAGAAGATACAGTATATACTATAATAAGACTTAACAATAAGAGTATGATCTTATAAATTTAGGCATAATTTTGATTCTAATGTATAACATTTATCAAAACTAGATGTTCACTAAATAAATGCAAATTTCTTTTCAAAACCCAATATGTACTCAAAAGAAAGGAAAAAAAATTGAAAACACAATGCTCACTTAGGGAAAAACAAAGCATGTTACACTGTAAAAATATGTAATATTGTAAATAGTTCCTTCCCTTAGAAAAGTAATTAGTCATCATTATCATACAACATTTAACCAATAAATGTGTAATAATTAAATAGCACTAAATTGATATCTGACTCCTTTAAGTGACATAAAGATATAATAGTGGTGCTACAATTATGTGAGTGTTAACTTTGGTAGTTAACTCTACACTACTTAATAAATTTTAATCAATTATTTTTAGTTAACGCTGGACTAGTTTCATTAATTCAATCAAAAGTAACACCCATTTAATATTTATGTAATACCAAAAGTAACCAGGCATCGAATTGATGACTCAGAGCAATCTGCCTTTTCTAGGATCTTTTGTATAACTATTGACAGGAAATAAAGATCTCAAAAGAAAGGATGACTCAGAACAATTTACCTTTCTTATATATCTTTTGTACTATTACTGACAGGAAGTAAAGTTACTATTCTTATCAAAGGCGTGATCAGAGTTACTGTGTAAATTCAGAAATTAAACTTAGAACTCTATTATTGGTTCAATAATAGTGTGATGTTTCTTGAACTCACATAATTTTGGCGATCTTTGTCAATCGACAATACTTCTGATATATAAATGGTCATATATGAATCACATACTTGTGTGATGTTCTTTCGTATTCTTCAGACCCTCTTGGTTTTGATATTCTCCAATGGTTAAAGTGTTTTAATGTGCATCTAAAACTCTAAGCTACAATTGAAGTAGCACCTTTATCTGAGTTGAATTTCGCATAAATTTAGGTAGGATATCCATTATAAACTTTAGGATTCTCATTTCTATTAGATAAAAATGATGCTACTTTTAATAACTCAAAAGTGGGACAAATTTGATATTTTGATCAATAAAATTATTATCACAGTTAATTCATTATAAAAAGAAATTTTTGCTTTAAAAATCTGACATTTTTCAGAATTGTGTAACACTTACTATAAATAACCTCAGATGAAATATTCATAAAAAATATATAATTAGTTGCGGAGAAATTCAGGAACGCCGTTTAGAGGCAAGGTTTAAAGCAGTTTTGAGAAACTGATTATTACAATCCTAACAACATTTGAATGTTATACATTTTCTTATTTTTTTTTTTATCATTCAGTTTTTTAAATATATTTTTTATTTTTTTTATATAATAAAGTGAAAGAAATTTATAATGAATATCTGTTAGTTCTTTAGTAAAACATAATTTTTTCTTTCTTTCAGCACCACGTCTTAAGTGGATTGATCATTAATAATTGGAAACAAGAACTGCCATTTGGCATTGTAAATTTGATTTTAAATATTTCTCTAGCTACTGAAGATAAATGCAAAAGCACATGGGATTTAACCCTGCTGTTCTATTCGGAAGACGAACACGAAAAAAAATTTATACGTTTTTAAAAAACTTAGCATGGAGATATTTTCATAAGATTTCACGACTGTGATATATTATAAATATTTACTCCCAGAAGGATTCATGTTTATTTATAATTAAGTGGTATATTTTTCAATTTGTTCCTAATATCAAATGGCCCAATTCAAATGAATAGTTACTTTAACTTATGCACTTTCATATTTGTTTGGAATAAATCAACATAAATTAATAACAATGACTGTTCCAACCTATTAAAACTTGTTTAGTTGATATGTGTTTGATAACGTGAAAGAAGAGCGCGTGCAAAGTGAAAAGCTTGATACAGTTTGGCTGAGAACCAAAGTATTCACACCTGTTGCAACATTTCTTTTTCTTGTTGTATTTCATTTTCTAACAGTCTGTAAAGCAGGTGTGCATTTGAATTTGAGTGCAGAAATGGTGAATACTAGAAAATTCAGTGGTGATTATATAGCTAAATTAATTGAAGCCTCTGACTGCGAAATGAAAAATATATCCTAGTAGGAAAATCATACAAATAATAAAATTGAAAGTTTTAGTTCTGACAATGTTTTTCACATTGATATTCAAACAATGCAAAATATACGAAATATTCCGTCTAAGAATTAAGAAATACATTGAAAATTAGATATAGTTCAACATTCTAGTCCACTAACATCTGTTAATATTGTAAAAACTCTCCGTGTGTCACAAGATATGCAACAGTAAGGATAGCAGATATAAAAAGTGCATTTGAGACAATATTCAATTCCATGATTTAAAACAAAATTATAAAAACGACAAATATTGAAGGAGGAAAAGTGCATGGAAAAGAACAAAAAAGTATAGAAAGCGAAACTTTTAAAGCAAATATTGGATTATTATTATCAGCTGGTAATTACAAATCATATGGAAAATCAACGAAAGGCTTGTAGGATAAAGATATAGGTAGAAACATATTTCGCACAAACAATGTCCTTGGAATCATTTTGCACCATATCTAGAGTTATTCGTTTTGATAATAAATCCAATCTTCAAGAAAGAAGGTTTGTGGATGTGGATAAATTAGTTGCAGTATAAAATATCTGAGAGAATTGGGTAGAAATTCTACCAAAATTGTATTATACGAATGAATATGTTACTGTAGATGAAAAATTAGCAGGGTTTCGTAGCCGATGTCCTTTCAAACATAATATACCAAGTAAACCATCTAAATATAGTATAAAAATATGAACTTTATGCGATAGTAAATCTTCTTTTGAAGTAGAAACACAAAATGTATACTGCAAGAGAACGATAGTCAATGCCAGAGAAAAATCAGGGTATGCGAGCAATGAGTGACCTTACTTATGAATATTCGGGACACAATGCTACATGTGATATTTTTTTATATCCTACAAATTGGATCAGCTTCTTCTAAATTGGAAAATGACTATGATTGGCATCATTAGAAAATATAAACCAGAACTTCTTGAAAAAAAATGTCCAACGAAAAAGTTCACAGCTCAGCCTGTTATTTTACACAAAACACATCAGTTGTAAGCTACAACCCAATAAGGAACAAGAATGTTATTCTTATGAACTCATTGCATCACAATAAAGAAGTTAACAGTATACTTGACAAAAACCAGGAATGATATTACATCATAATGCAACTAAAGGGGCAGTGGATACTCTTAATCAACTTTTGAACACGTACACTTGTGAAAAATCAAATCGATGGCCCGCGATAATATTCTATAACATGCTAAATACTCCTGCTTAGAATTCATTCATCCTATGGACTTCAATAGAAAGCAAATGGAATGAAGAAAATTGATCAAAAATACTCTGTTTTTAGAAGAATTAAGGAAATCATTCATTTTACCACACATTAAAGGAATATAGCACCTACCAAGAAGTAAGGTCACGGTCAAAGTAGTAAAAAGAATACAGACAAAAAGTGAAAACGTACCCACAGGATCTACTGAGAAAACTTCATTGTGATGCAAGTTGCAAGTTCTGCTCATCACATAATGACAGCAAAACTAATAAGTTGTACTACAGTTGTAAGAATCATTTTTGCAAATCTCATGGAAAACATTACTGTCGAAATTGCAATTGTAGGTAATATGCAATTTCAAATTTATTGTATTATATATTTATATTATTTGATCTATATTTACATTTATTTGTTAAATTATTTTTTAAATGACACTTTTATTTATTGATAATGATAATATTCTGAATCGAGTCATATTGACCCGAACACTACATACATGTAGCAATTACAAACAGAACAGCAGGGTTAAAAAATTTTGTGTCCTGATAAATTTAAATTTTTGAAATTTACAGCTTACTTTATTTACAAATGTTTGTCAGATTTTATAAAAACAATGATACAAATTTATTCAATGTCTTAAAATTTTTAGAATTTGACGTTAATTATCAGATTTATGCAAGCATCCTTGAAAATTGTTGAACTGAATGATTTATATTTTCAAATATTTGATGTTTAACATTTGAAAAGGCATTTCCTTAAAAAGTCTAAAATTCTGAAGACTTTTGATGTAGAACCTTACGAAATTTAAGGGTTTAATTTTTTTATTATAAGAAGTATTTTTTTACAATAACAACACCCGTGATAAGAGAATATTTTTATAATTTAAATATATTTATGTTAAGGAAATTATTTAACTACCTCGATAAAATCATAATTCAGTTTCCTATGTAAAATATCGACAATATTAATAATTTCAACTTGCATCGATGAAAAAAGCAAAAATTTTAAGTGGTGTTTCTTTTTTTGGCTATAACATCTTTTTTTTTTTTTTTTTTTTTTTTTTTTGTTAAATTATTCATAACGGTGAAAATCCTTTTCTCTTAAAGTGAATCATGGAGTAATTATATAATGGATAATTATTAGTTTGAAACTAGCGTCACACATAACAAACTGAAATTATTTAGAATAATGTTAATTTATTACAATAACACAATTGTATTTAATTAATTATTTAAAGTTTAAAAAATATGAGATTTATTATATATTAAAATAATGTATCATGAATTAAATAATTTAAGTTAAGTTAGAAATTAGAACAAACAACGTTCTATACTCTCAAATGATTTTGAAATACTTTCAAAAAATGACTGACGTAACAAAATTAACATTATTACTCACTAGATAATTAAGATAAGCATTACCTTAGAACAGAAATAGTTATAAATATAATTCGTTGTATAACTGAAAATAAAATTAAATTAAGTCATACTTTGAAGCTTTTAAAAATTATTATAAGTTATTCATCATTGATTTATTATAATTTCAACGAATTTAAATATGTTGGTAAAAATGTCTGCTAACAGTATTTTACTATGCTTATACAAATTGTATCAATAATCACTCACAGCATTCCAACTATTCATACATCAAGAACTTTATTATTTCGAAGAGTTGATTTCTTTCATTTTTATTCTGGCACTGATAAGACTTCTTGAATTCTCATCAGTTAAAGTGCTTTTTTCCATCAAAGCTTCTTATTTCGAGTGTTAATTGCAAAAGCTTTCTTCGTAAAAATCAATCTTCAGTTAATTGTGCCAGATGCGCTTTCTTCAATCATTTTTTTTTGTTCACTTCTTTGAGTACCAGAGCATCGAGTTTTTTTTTCTCCTTTGAAATCAAATAAATGTGTTTTGAGTTTCTCATTTATTATTAGAATTTACATTTACACAAGAACTGCTTTCAATGCATTCAACTGATAATTTTTTAAAGCATTTTTAGTCATTTTTCATTCTCATTCAGCTTTAGATGGTTATGTGTTTTTGTGCCATTATGGTTGCATTTTAAATAATTCAAAATGACGACCGAAATTCTAGATTCTATTCCAAAGATAATTCTTATAATGATTGGTTTTTTTCCCTCATTTTATTAAAATTAATTGAAAATTCAGTAGATCTGTATTAACTTTTGAAAAATTCTAATTTTTTTCAATTCTGTAATCCATAGTGACTAAAATTTGTTTTTCTACTTATGGAACATCACACAAAAGCTGAAGGAATTTACAAAAAAAAAAAAAAACTATTGTAGAAACTGAATTATTTATTCTTTCATGATTTAACGTTTTATAAAATGTATGTGTGAACTAAGAAGACAAATCATTGTTTCATCTTTTTTCCTTAAAATAATTTGAAGAATTAATTAACTATAATGCATATTTCTGTCAAATAATTAATTTATAAAATAATTTTAAAAAAAAGAAATAAAATATTAAGATATTAAAATTATGTTTTATTTAGTAGTTTATTCTTATACACTTATAAGAAAACTAAATTTTTAAAAAACAAAAGTGTAACAAAATATCGATCCTTTTCAGAAATAATATAAAATGTAATTAAAAATAAATTTAATAACATTTACTTTTCAGCCAGGGTTTTGAGAAACTGCATATATTTGTTAACATACATATCGATGTTACGCATTTAAGCATCACTTTTGTTGCCTTTTAAATGTGATACATTTTTGTCGGGAAATATGGATCCGGAAACGTCGCTCTCTGCTTAGCTCAGCACATAACATCTAGAATTAGCCCCAAATTCAACACGTATTTTCAATGTTTCAATTCTCGAATTCAGAGCATGCAAACGTCCATTTGATGTATGCGACTACTAAGTGTTAATGACAAGTTGAAATTTCATTCATATAAAGATTCACGATCAAATCACACCCTACTTTCAAGCGTGCTCGAAAAAATTATTATGTATATGTAACGCGTAAGTGTGTGTGTAAATTGTCTCCCTTTTGACATTCGTAGTAAACCATTCAAATAACTATTTGATTTAATATATCTTAAATTTTATCATTCACTCATAGAATTATAATATGTATACATATTAAAATTAAATCAATAGGTCTCCTGTCTCAGGAAAGGATTTCCGACATTAATTCCATTATTAGAAGTGCAGTTAGAATAATTGAGAGTTAATATACATAATATAATATATGTTTGTCTGAACATTTCTGATTATGAAGATATATATATATATATATATATATATATATATATATATTTACTTAAGCGAAAAGCACATTTGTAATTTTCAAATTTTTGCTGAACTAAGGTATATCGTACATTTTATAAAACAATGTTGTATTCCACTTTGTTATAATAATAAGATACCGGCGACTAACAGTTTTATATATTTCTTCAAATACATATTGGAAAAAAATGATATAATTGGTATACACTAAATATTATATTGGGCAAGTTTATTTTTTTCTAAAATTATATATTAAAATTCAAATAAGTATCTAAGGCTCGATTTTACCATCCACACAGTAGTTTAAAATTAATTATATTACTATTTATTTGTTTTATAACTTTTCCATAATATTTAATTATCATGTACTGGAGTTTGCATAATTAATAATGATGAGTGCTTCTTGACACATACACAAGTCCTTGGATCTCCCTTTCTCTAGGTGTACCGCAACTAAATTCGCCGGACAGCGATTTCGTTCCAGTCAAAATGTCGTGCAATATATCGATTTGACTACCTTGTTTTCTTTACATATATTGCACGATCTCTTAAACGTCCTCATTCTGTTCACAAAAATAGATACAAGAATTTAGTACAATCAAGACCAACACACAAAATAAAAAAGAATGGAAGTTATACCTTAAAATTGAAATTTTCTGTCTCTTCAGACGTCCTGGTTGCTTATTTGCGATGGTATGGTACTTCTATTCGTTGGAGATCGAAACTCTTTTGTTTACATATTGGATCAAAAAGTATTTGCATACGGAGTTCTGTTATAATCAAGTGGAAAAAAATCTAAGCATAACGTGTTTTTCTTATCCTTCAGTGAATATTAAAGTCTCATATTCAATTCTTTTCTAAATCCCCGATGTATAATTTTGCAGTTTTTGGTTAGTCACAGGAACTATAAAATATAAGCAACAACTATTTTTCCTGTGCAGAGGAATCAGTTTCAAAATATACTGATTTTCTGATGTTATTTGTAGTATATATTAATGAATATCATAATCATCTAGAGTACATAATTTTAATTTGAATTAAAATGGTATATTTATTATTTTATTCTAATAGATTTGGCAACATTTATTCTTAAAGAAAAAATGGGATTCTTTAAAATAAATTATATTAACATAATGGAAAATCTTTCATTTTTTTTTAGTTTTATTAATATTCATATATCTCAAAAATAATTTCTGTAGAATATTTTTTGCAGTTTGAAATACTTAATACTTAAACTGAAAATACTAACTTATTTATATGGTTTTAGATAAATATTAATTACACGCTTATTTGTACTTAGTAAACACCATCTACTGGAAATGTATTGTTCTTTTTTTTTAAATTTTTTATCTAAATATAACTCAACAAATTAAAATTTTAGAAAATATACAAAAATTTTTTGAAAATATACAAAAAAAAAAACAAAATTAAAAAATTTTGGAAGAAAAATTTTAGAAAATATACAAAATTAAAAACTCTCAGGTATAAACTAATATTAATCCTTTATTTACTAAGAGTGAAATACTAGTATTATGCATGAACGTTATGAAACTTTATATTATTGTTAAGTAGTTCTAAACTTCTAAGCCAATTAACAAATCGAAAACAAAAGCTATAAATTTCAAACTATTAGGTTTTAGGAAAATAAAGTTCTAGATGTGAATACATTGTGGCTTATGAAATCTGTATTAATCATTTTAATGATTTTCTGAAATGCCTTAATATTCTTTCAGTGCTATTAAATATTATAAAAAGTGGTTTCTCATGATTTGAAGTACAATTGAGTGAGAAAAAACTTGAAAGTAGTGGATGTGTGTGTAAAAATAAAATATTATTATGAAAACAATGGATTTTTTTGAACAATTGAAATTTGTTTTATAGCTTGTAGAAAGTTTTTATTTATTCAGAAGATTGCTTATAATTGCGTTTTCATTGCAATTTTACAATTTGTTTATCACTACATTTTCTTTAAACAAAGTCTTTAGCAATTTTAAAGACATATTTAGAAATAACTTCTCTTTCGATCCGGATTTTAAGTTCTTCTGCATGTTATTAAAGAAAAAATAAATTTTAATTTTTAAAATATTGTACGTTAAATAAAATGAACTCTTATTTTATATCATAACAAACCCAAAATAAATAACGATGACATTTCCATGCAATTATTGTGAACAGCAAGAAATATAAAACACGAGTTTGTAAAATGAGTTACTTAAAGTTTATATTCTGAATGCTGTTTTTTTTTATAAAATAATATAATAAGTGGTCATGCACTGCATTAAGAAATAGAAAATGATGTGAATGACTTCTGACTTAATGTAAGATTTTCAACGAATTTTATATGTAACAATCATTGATCTTAACAATAATATGCATACGTAATTTCAGGTGGAATTGACTCGTTATTAAGTGCCTCGTGAAATGATGCTACTGCCTCGTTACCTTTTTAAATGTTGAACTTCAACATAACATATCTTAAGATCTTTTGCCTGTATACTCCTGGGAAAGGTCTTTTGTTTACCCTTTGGCCTATTAACTTATCGCTCAACATAACATTTTTGCTGATTGTTGAATTTTTTTATTTGCATGTTGCGGTTCTTGTCCTGCAAAATCCTGAAATGAAATAAATTTACAAAGCCCAAGGAATTATTAATACTAATGTTTGAAGGTGGCTGAATAACATTAACAATTTCTCGTTAGCACCTTGCTGAATGACTTATTCAATGAATTTTATATAAAACATGTACAGAATTAATCATTATTGCTACTTGAGAATATTTTTAGATAATTACAATTTGCATCATGAACTCATTAATACGATATTTGCAAATAGATATTTGCTTATGTTTTCGATATATCAAGAAGGACCATTAACTCAATGACATACTTGTAAACAGTTTATAGCAACACATACATTTACTTTTAAAAGCATTTATACACATTTTTAATTCATAATTTTGAAATATGTAATGAAATTTATGAATCGGTGTTTATTTCATTTTTTTTGTATTTCAAATAAGTAATTTAGTTAAAATAAGTTAAGTTAAAGTCTGCTGAGCCTAAGAAAATCCCTCAAGTGGTATTCATTTCCAAGTAATATAGTATATAGATAAAATTAGAGTTGTGTTAAATCAGCTACATTTCTAAGAAATATAAGAGGAACTATTCTTTTACATCGGAAAAAATCTCTGGGATTTGTGAATTTTAATAATTTTGGATACAATATTAAATATTAGAAGCGACACTACTTTCAACATACACAACGCTCTTATCATGCTCTTGTTGTCACTCCTCAATATTGTAAAATAAATCCTTAAAAATTATCATTCAGAATAAAAAAATAAAAGTTTCGAAGATTTGACTGATATTCAAAATTTTTAAAATGACTATTTAAGAAAGTTGTCCTAGTGGTCAAGGTCGTGGACTCGCGACTGGCGGTTTTCGTTCAGTCGCGGGTTCGATCCTTGGCCGCCAAAGACCCGCCGTGTAGCCGGGACTGATGCACGTTAAATCTGTTCGGGGCCCAAAGTCCTCCCGTTGGCGTGGTGTGGATGTTAGGAGAGGGGGTGCCCACTCAGGTGTCGTCCTCTTCACTTGACCGGGGTTCAAAATTACGAGGTCCGTCGCCAATAGCCCTCGTGTTGCTTCTAGTGCGACGTTAATAAAAACTAAATTAAGAAATTTTTAGATAATTTGGAAAATAATGTAATGCATAATTTTATTTTAGATCGTTAATTCATACATTAGATAAGTATAAATATTTTTCAAATGACATGCATTTTGACGTGATTTTAATTAATGTTCCAGTTTTTGTTATTTTTCATAAAATGTGAGATATAACAAAACAACAAAATATTTCGTTTTTAACCATCTATTTATTTTTTGAAACAAAATTAATGAGTTTTCTGAGTGCAACTTTTTTGAAAAACATTTGTCTCTGACATTTGTCACAAAAACATTTCCTTCTAGTATAATACATATAAATAAACTTCTCCGTTTATGGAAGGAAAAAAAAATATGAATAGTAAACGCTTGGAGAAGAAATGAAAACACAACAGCATTATCTAGACCTCTTGCATGATTCATCTTCCTATCGAATACTTTTTCCCGTTTTTATATATTGTTGAAAGCTCCACCGGGGACACCGTGCTGCATCCACAATACTTTCAAGATATTTTACTTCTTTTGCTACTGGATTTGGTTCCTTCATCTTTCATAATCGTTGTCTTGTCAAATACGCGTGTCACATGATGCATTGGGGTGTGACCAACAAGATAAGAGGACATTCCTTGAATTAGGGTAGGCAGAAACTGGACCAGAGGTGACAGATTGGATCCTGATTAGCAAAACATGTGGCTGCTTCATCCATCATGGTCGTTCTTGCATTAACCTGATTAATTTGTTACGTTTATTACATTATATTATGTTTTTCTCTCAATTTATTTTAATGAGATTTAAATGGTACACCGTACTTATTTTTTCAATTTATATTATTCCTAGACCGGTTATTATGTTAAAATTCATTTAAAAATGTTAATTGTTTTTTTTCCTTTCGTCTCTTAGTTTTTGTTCTTTAAGGTAATTATGAATATTGTGAAGGAAGCTGACACAAACACCTAAAACTTTCCTGTCTCAAAGACAACTCGAAACTACTCAACCAATGCCATAGTTTTAAACTAATTAGTCTATATCTGTATGGATCATATTATTTTTAACGCGTAACGAATTCTATTTAGAATAACCTATTGACATGAAGTTCAATGATCTCGTCTATTTTGTAATAACAAACGTCATTGATATTTCTGTTTCTTCCATGTACATACAAGTATGTAGACATTCTTTAAAATGCAATCGTTAAATAGCGAAAATAATCCTAATTGTAAAATCCGAATGAGTGATTAATCAAAGTTATTAATAAGCGCTATAAAAATGACTTGCTGTTATTCCTATGAGTGGCTCTAATTTTACTATCAACATCTGATTAAAATAGTGGATGGTATAATATAATATAGGGAAATTCCTTGATATATATAATATGAAGGTTATCTTTGATATTACATTATGTATTCTTTCAAGCTCATTTCAATTTTTTGAACACGAGCTTACATACTTTGTTTTCTAAAATAAAATTTGTATTTCATCGAAATAGGCTCTTCAAATGGGAACATTCGAATCTTTTCTGATTTAAAAAGCAAAAGATACTACTTTCTTATGACTATCTAGACTAACATTTAAGAAAATTATCTAACAACTAATATGCTACCCTGGAAACTAGATATCCTCGAACTCATAAATCAGAGTTTGCAGCCATTAATTCCTACCTATCAAGAATATAGTCAAAATTATTTCTTGAAGGGTATCGTTTCAAGACTTTTAAGGTATTAATCATAAATTTAGCAAAATAATTTCATGTTATTCAATGCAAACAACTGTTGTGTACATACATAGTTAAGAAAAATTGTAATCCCGCTATAAATAATTTCAGTGTTTGGGAATAATAAAATGCATCCTAATTTTAATAAGAAAAATAATAATTTTCACATATCAATAAAATGGTGATGCAGATGTTAAATATAAATAGATTATAAAGAATTCTGTGTCATTTTAATTAAAATGAAATATTTTTTTTTTCTAATTAAAATTTATTACTTTAGGAAAGTTTATTAAAGATCGCATAAATAAATTCAAGACACATCAATGGTGGGTAAAGCCGATAAAATGTAAAATGAAAGAAAATAAATCTCAAATTTTGTAAAATGAATTAAGCATTTCTGAAATACGCAACTGCAAAAACGTAAAAAGTGATCTAGTTCTGAGAATTTTTTATTACGAATTAGTAATGCTGAAAATGAAATTATGTATGTAATTAATTGTTAACTCATTGCAAATGGAATTTATTTCTTATGATAACCATCTTTGATGCAAATTACTTATAGAGACAAGCTCAATAGACATTAAAATCATTATTGTTTTAATTCTTGTACAGATAAAATCAAGAGAGCAACTCGAAATTAGTTTTGAAAGTATGAAAAATATAACATTTTATATTTTATAAGAAGATAGTATAAAATACAAGGTTTCTGTAGTTGTGCAAATATTTTTGAAATTGCATCTTTGAACAAAGTAAAAAAAAAGTTTAAGATCAGTAGTAGTGTTTAATTTCGATTAATGTAATTCAAGTAAGAAATTTACCTGTTTCATGTTCTTAAGTGTTCCTTGTTTTTCTTAAATTATTAGGAATTTAAGTTTATTTTATTAAAATATACATCCATTAAAATAAAAGAGGAATATAGTAAGAGATGTATCAGGCACAAGTTGAGTCAATATGCGTGTGAGTTTAAAAAAATGTTCATGAACTTTTTCGACTGTTGAAATTGACATTATTTTCTAAGCAAAATATCAAATGTAAATTGTGCACCATAAGAGCAAAATGAAACATCGAGTTCTTATCAGTATACTTAGTTACTGAGTTAATTATAATGTTTTACAAATACATTTGAAGCAAATTATATGAACGAACTTTTCTTATTCATTATAATTATAATTATTTTTGTCCTGAAAATAAAATCGCAGAAATATAAATTTCTTTACATTTTCTTAGAAAATATAATTTCCTAAAACATATATAATGCATTTACAACAAAAAACATAAGAATATATATTTCTAAAAAAATTATATTAAAACTTTAAATCATCTAAGAAATATCTGAATTTTTGCAGCTATTTAATTGCATAATCGAACTAAATTTAATGCTGAATTTCGCCGAATTTCTATTGAAACTGTTTAAATTGGGAATGAAACAAAAGATAATCGAGTAAATAGTAGGATATGTTGCCATTCAAATGATTGAAGTTTGTGATATATTTTTCAGTTATTGGATATATTAATTGCTTAAAGTTTCTGCATTAAAAGTTTACATTACAAAATAACAAACATTTCAAAAATTAATTCTGAAATGCTTAAAAATTGAAAGAAGATTTTTGAAAACATTCTGTAATAATCCATAAGTATATGCATGTATGTATATGTATATATATATATACACAAGAGAACTTTATTTCTAATCTCCGATGTACCAAAAAAAATACAAGATTGCAGAACAACAAGAATTAATAATCGAAAGTTATGTACGAATATGGTTACTTTTATACACAGGGAAGATTCATGCAATTGTCATTTCAGTGGACAATTTTTTTCCCCCATTTCGATGAATGCAGAAAACCAGTGTTGTGAGATGGACTAGCATTTTATTTGAAACTTCATTCCTCTTCCTTTATGTTTGCCTAACAAATAAACTCTAAATATTTTTAATGCTTAGACAACAGCTAAAATTTCAAGTTCATAGCTGCTATAATTTATTTTGGCGTCAGTCGTTTTCTTAGATTAAATGGTTTCATTATTTGTCATCGGTTTTTGGTCTTAAATAC
>BMAW01064726.1:390181-414396 GCA_019974015.1 Nephila pilipes | reverse complement strand
TAAATGATTTATAGTATCGGTTCGATTTGGAATAGGTTTATTAGTACACATTGCAGAAATATGACCAAAATTTTACAAACACTACATTTTAAGCCTTTATTTTTGTCGAGTCAGAAACGAGAAATATGTCCAGAAGTATTACAATCAAAATAAGTTTTTTGTTTATTCTATGCATTGTCATTTTAGTTTTCAGACCTATGAAAATAATATTTTGAGTTCATGCCGGCAACCTTGAATGAACTGAGAATTTGTTCTTGGAAAGGGTTTTTTATTTTTATCACTGTCTGTTTTTTTCATAAATACGAAGTTTCTCTTTAAATTCTGAAGTAGATTTAGCAACGCATAAAATAGCTTTATTTGATGGGTAATCATGTAGGTATTCAAATAAGGAAGATACATCAATAATTTCACAGGAAGTACTTGCGAGTTCTCGAATCACCATAAAGTATTCGAAAATGAATTCGTTTTAACGGAATTTACGTCTACTTAACTGTCTAAGAATTTCAACAGCATTTAAGTGATGGCGGAATTCTTCCAATAAATCATTTTTAAACGAAATCCATGTGGTAGGTTTACGTTAAAAAAATCGGTTAAAAAAATCTCTTTGCCTGACCTTCAATCAAAGATTTAGTGTATATTATTTTTGGCTGTTCATTCAACGATGGAAAATAAAAGGAACGATTCTTCGCAGTCTTGTATAAAACACTTTATATCATGTGTATCAGACCCAATAAACTTTGGATGTCAATTTTCGAGGTCTTTCATAACAAAATAGAGGGAATGGTCGAAATTATGAGCAGACATATTATAACTCAAAGCCGGATACATTGCAGAAGGGGAAAATAATGCAAAATTATTTTTTTTCTGTTTCGTCATTAGAATTTTCAGTGTCACTATTTAATGATTTAAAAGCTTGAAATTCATTTAGATTCAATAAAGATTGAAAAAGTCTATTAAGGAGTTCTTTTTTACTACCTTTAATATCCGGACCTAACATATTTCATACACAAACTAAATCATTTATAGAAAAAAAAAAATAGAATGTTAATTTCTTGCGATCTGCAATATTGAAATCAATAGGGAAATGAGGAAAAACTTCTCAATTTTTTCTTGTATTACGACCAAATGCAACGTTAAATAATATACTGTTTAACAACTAAATTGTTTTAATATCTCCTTTTTTAAGAAAATTTGACAACAGGAATATCATTAAGGGTGATCATCTTTATATAGTTCGCGTAACACAGTCACTGAATAAAACTTATTTTCATATATAAATTGAAAGGTAAGGAGAGGAGATAATTATCCCTCTTTTCAGTAGTGGTATATCCAACTAGGTAACACAAAACATAAACTGCCTGTTACTACTCTTTTAGCGTTAATTTTTCACGAACTTTCAACGGAACGAACGTAATACAACAATATATATCAATTTTCGTTAATATGTGCCTTCTGCATTTCAAAGTCATAAGTCCTGAATTTTTTGATCACCGTCTGTACTCAGAAGTGATCGCAAGTCATGAATCCCAACGTAACGTCTGTACTTATTGTAGAGAGTGGGCGTTAATGTTGTTTTTAGCGGCAGCCGATCTGTTAGCCTGTTGGCATCATAATTTAAGATCGTAATTTAAATTTTAATTTGACTTTAAATGCTGGTTCGTTTGCCGAGCCCGAGACCCCATTGTGGAGTTTGGAGTAGGAATGTTGTAAAGAACCACGCTCAATTTAGAATGAAATAGAGTTTATTAAATATTGAAAAATTAAAGAAAAACGGACACGCATTTCTGCGAGCTTACACCTCGAGATCTATCCTCCGTATCTGCGTTGAAGGTGACGCTACTGTAGTACAGCCGGACAATTACCATATATATATATATATATACACAAGTATTAATTTTTTTTTTGATTTCATACACACGCAAAAAAAATAATAAATAAATAGAATAACTCTACTTTAACCTTTACTTAACTATAAATTTTACTTAAATTTCTCCTTATTCTTCATCTTTTCGCTAAACTACACCTATAACAAAAAAAACCGTTGCATCAAGAAGTATTTGCCCGATTGTATGGAAATTTCGTATGCCAAGACATTTGGACCGAATATGCAAATGAATAAAATTTGGAATTAATAGCAGGAGCTAGGACGCATCGAAACTGCACACACAGCAGGTGTATATAAGCAGCGATTCAATCTGATAATTAAATTTTAACTTGGATTGCGAATTAGGGTACCTTTGAGAAACTGAAAAAAATATATTAAAAGTGGCAGATTGGGCAAATCGGAGAATAGCTCATCAAATGGGTGGCGATTATAAGATGCTGGCAAGAATGCGTGGACAATGGCAAATTTCAGCATCAAGATGGTAGTGGTTGACCTAGGGCCACAGCAGAAAGGGAGGACAGAGTGATTGACACATCAGTTGTCACAGAACTTGATTTATTGTTATCAATCATCAGAAGTGCGAACCGCACACGAGTGTTCACCTTGACCATTCAATGATAGAATGAAATCTACGCTCGTATCGACCACTACCCCACCTGCCACTCATGCCTGCACACTATCGGGTCAAATTACAGTGGTGTTTGGCTCGATAAGGTTAGAATAATGTAGACTGGGAAAGTATAGTGTTTAGAGACGAACCCCGCTTAAAACTGTGTCCTGAAGATCATGAAGACATGTCTGGAGACGCCCAGGGCAGTGTGCCTATCCTGCATTTAGTATTGCATGCCACACATGCCTTCAACCAGTTGTTATTGTTTGGGATGTCCTTTCCCTTGATAGCCGGAATCCTTTGGTTGGTTATTAGAGGCACTCTTACAACACAGCAGTTTGTCGACGACATTCTGAGACCTGTTTTGCTACCGTTCCATTTGCAGAACCCTGGCCTTAATTTTCAGCAAGATAATACCAGACCACATACGGCAGGTATTGCTACGAACTGTCTTACAGCTGGTCAAACACTTCCTTGGGCAGCCAGATCTTTCTCTCCAATTGAAAATGTCTCGGACATGAAGAGAAGGTGACTGCCTCTACCAGGAAACGATGATGACCTAGCCAGATGATTGGGTCACATTTAGCAATAAATACCGCAGGAGACCATCAGGGAGCTTTATCACTCTATCCCACTTCGTGTGGTAGTTTACATCGAGGCTAGAGGTGGTTCAACACCTCATTGAGCTCGTTACTGTATATGTAAATATGAAATAAATTATTCAATTTTTCTGAAATCTTAATAATTTTATATTCTGTACATACATTTCCTGTCCATTTTTTTTTCCCATCCTTAAAATTTTTTTTGGTGGGGTGTTTTTTTTTTTTTTTTTTTTTGTTATAGAGTGTGCTTTTCTTTTCCTCTACATACAATATAACTTATCATTTTACTTTAGAACTCATAAATCATACCACTTTGTTTCTTCTTTAAGGTACCTAACTTATCTAATTACTTTAAAATCATACGGTAACTTAGCTAAAAACTTTCATTTACCTTACTTAACTATTCACTTTGGCTTTTAATTCATATAAGATTACACAGATTTTTATTAATAATAACTTAATTTATTCATTTAACACAGTTCTTGTTGCGTTACCATGATGATCAGTACAGTTTTTACTGTTAGTGTTTCATAATTTCGCAATAAATTTAATAACAGTTCTTCTCGCGTTACCTTGGTGATCAGTGCAGTTTACAGTTGACACTCAATCACGCCGCTATTCACAATTTTCTTGAGTATCATCTCTCTTGCATCCGCTCCGTTCTGAGATCAGTATGATCTGCTTCTGCTCTGAGGAGATCGTATGACATCCCTTATTCATTCCTTTACAAAATACGCCCTCTACAGATGGGCTGTAATAACGAGAGATAACTCAAGTATATATGTATATATAACAACAGAAGTGAATATATATATATATATATATATATACCTATTTGATTTTAAAAATATTGTACAATTTTTG
This sequence comes from Nephila pilipes, assembly GCA_019974015.1. Taxonomy (NCBI): domain Eukaryota; kingdom Metazoa; phylum Arthropoda; class Arachnida; order Araneae; family Nephilidae; genus Nephila; species Nephila pilipes. Next base: position 410,435 of record BMAW01064726.1, on the reverse strand, counting down.
GTATATAAGTTAAATTAAATCATGATAAATATTACATTTTTCATAGCGATCACATTATTTACAACAGGAGTATATCACACCGCATCACGCAAATTGCGTTAAGTTTCTTCCAGAACCATGGTGTCTTTCGCCAAGCACACCGGTTAAACAGATATTATGTGTGTTTTGCATTAAATCTCCCATTCATCGGTCGGTGTCCAGCTCGTACTTCCTAGGAAATATTTCATGCGTCTTACTATAAGGTTGTAGTTTTGAGCACCTGCTTTAAAATAATGAACTTGAACAATCTCCGCATGAGAGGGGGAAGTCATGACATTCACATTCTTCCATCCTGTTTATTTTAGTGCCCTCCAAAAATGAGTGGGGAGGCTGAAATGGAATTGGGCCAAAGTATAAAATCAAACAAATAAAAGAGTGACAAATTTGGGATGAAAACAAGGTCAACTTTTGAAAATAATTGGCTCCAATAACTTCCAATGATTTCATTTTGAAGTTGATATATTAAATGAGTCGAAAATTATTTTTTTCTTATGCCCTTCCCCTTTTTATCGATCTTTCTTTGGGCTTTTTCAATCGGTATGGTCCTAAGTAATTATATTTCAACTTCACCCCTTTTCCAAATTGAGTTCTTTGTTTCACGGCAAAATTTCCACACATGCAAAATTTTACATTTTTCTTCTTAATGTTCTTGCTTCTCTCATCAGGCCATTTAAGAGTGTGAGTTGGGTTTCATCTCTCACCTCTTTTCCACGCTTCTGTTCTAAACACTTCAATTCCTCCCCCTTTCATTTTCTGACATATAATTTTTTCCTAGTCCTCACTTACACTATAGTTCTTTTTGGATATCAGTCTCCAGCCATCTTTCTTTTTCTCTGGTCCCTTACATTTTCTTCTGTACTCTAAATACTTCCTGTCTCTTCTCTTGTGTGCTTCTCATCTATCATTTTTATCTCCATCTGACCCTTTCTGAGTGAAATTCCTGTGTTTATATTCATGTGAGTAATGTTTTCGATTTTACAGACTCTTAAACTCGCTTATAGTAAGCTCTATATATCTATTAAACCTTTCGCTACCGAAGGGAGAAAAAAAGAAGTGCTTCTCTGGACCAGCGGCTTCTTACCGTGAAGTGTCACGCTGTGCCCAGACGATTTTAGATATTAAGTCTAATTCGCGAAAAAAATTCCTCTAAAATCGGCTATCCATTAGAATATTTTGGTATTTACATATATTATTTAAAATGCATTAAACTTAATATATACAAAAGAAAAGAAGATTTAATCGAAAATTGAATGCTTCATACATAAAATTACATAAAAAATCATACTTTTAAGAAAATATAAAATGCATTTACATTTGTTATATAAATCTCATGGTGTAATGATGTACCATTATATGGAATATATAGATATAAAAGATAAATCTTATTTTGCTGTATGGTATATTCACATAAAAAAAATTCAATGCATAGTGCAACGTCATATGTCTTACACACATATTTTGACGCATCACGCAAGATTTTGAGCAAAGGGTACATCTTAGTCCTTTTCCCCCCTCTTTTTTACTTTAATGTCTATGTACAGATTTGGATTATTTTCGCTAACATTACTTTCAGATTCATTTATTATTTCGAAAATCTCAGTATCAGATAAATATTTTCTTTTCGTCATGACTGTCGCTATAAATAAAAACCGACCGAATGAAACGAACAGCTGAGAACATCTGCTACCAAAAGCCCTCACCCCCATAAAGGCCATAAATTCTCCTTCGAACTTCTAAGAAGGAAGCCGGAAAGAAAAAAGCAAACCAAAAGTAAGTGCAACCTTTAAATCATGTCATTATATTTAAAGAGCCGCACTGCAGCACATGCTTTAAACAATTACTCCCCTACTGGTAGCCAGAAGTAAAATCCAAGCCCATATCACCAAGGTCAACACTCCAAATAACCTATCTATACAGATTTCGCGGTATGGTAACACTATGTAGTAACATTAAAAAAATCAAATAAAGCGTTCTCATCATGCGTATTTCTATTGATACGTTGGGTCATAGAAGACACTCACGGAGTGTATCGCCCGTTATACGCTGGGCACAGGAGAGCCAACACGAACGTATCGCCTGTGATACGCTAGGAGTGAACGGGTTAATGGCTAATCTCGAAGGTTCTTCAAATGCTTTTTGATGAAAGTTTTGTTCATTCATTGCTTCTAGAGTGGATATTTATTTCTCAGCTTTCAGATTTCGTCGAGTTATTCGTAGTTTCGAATAAGAGGAGCTATTGTTTGTTCTAATTGAATCATTCACACAATCAAAAAAGATATTAAGTGAGCACAATATCTTTGCGGGTTTGTAATTAGCATTGTTTGGATTTTCCTTACACATATTAATTTCTCTTACACTGTAACTAGTATTGACATTCTGGACACTATAATTAAGTTCATTTCCTTTTCCGATAGCATGCATTTTATTCTTATTTAAATATATTTTTATTTTGCTTGTAATATCCATACCAATCATAATATGCTACACAATTTGTTCGGAACTTAGATTTAAGTATTAATATCATCATTATAAAACAAAATTTCTGAATAAAAATAGCTTCATCACAACTATACCTTAAATTTACCCAATCCAATTTTAGTACAGGAGATTCTATTTAATCATATGCTCTTAGTTCCTTTAAATTAACGTCATTTCCATTTTGAATTACTGTATTTTTTCACGTGGAATTTGACTATTTGGTACATTATATTTGAAACTCTTTCTTAATTTCTAATTGACGTTTTAAGAATGTCTTTTGAAAATAGCATTTTCGTAATGTGTTCCACTTCTCTTATTTCCCGCTTTTTAATCCGTTACTTATCTTAAAGAAAATAACATGACAGAGACTCCAAATTCCTTTTAATTATAAGTATTATTTCAATTAACATTTCGCGCGTCTTATATTTAACCAAATCTTGAGAGAGGAAAGCAAGACAGCTAAGAATAATGAGTCAATTTTAGCTTTAAGTCCTTTTTTTGCTGTGAAGCCGAACAATATTCATTTAACTTGCAAACATTTTGAAGTTGAATTAGAGTGGAGCGTATTACAATAGCTAACAGAAAAGCGAAAAAATGTAAAATAGTCAAAAATAGTACAATCAATGACTAGCATCAGCTTATACACTAAATACAATGATGAAGTTCAGTTCTGTCTGTTCCCTTCGGAGTTAAGACTGAAGTATATTTGGAGCACTGATCATTGCCTTATGATTAACTTCGTGAAACGGGAAAATCCTAATTCAGCAAAGACAATGTGACAGGTACTGTTAAAAGGTGCCTCAAAATTGATCAGTAGGATTTAGTTCGTAGTTAAAAATAGAGAATATCGAAAAAGAGAAATAAAGTTAAAAAGAAGAAAAGAAAGTGATAATGTGAGTTCTCTTCTTCTTTTTCTTCTCTTTCTTTCTCTCTTCTCTTTTCTTTCTCAATTCACACACATATTACACACACACACACACACACATACACACACACACATATATATATATATATATAAGCAGTCATGTGCAAAATTAAGAGAATGTACATTATGTTGAACATCTAAAAAACTATTGAACGGATTTTAATGATATTTTTCGCATGAATGTACATTTATAATATAAAAAGAAATGTACTATTTAAAGTTTCTTTCAAGTACGCATAATTATCAATAAAGAGTATTATCCAATGATGTCCCCAATACGAGTTGTGATATCTAAATGAAAATGAGTGTGATGTATTGCATGATTCCGTGTCACAGCCAAACGAGTTGCATGGCATAACAGCGTACTGGACAGGAAATACCTGACGAGCGTCTGTGAGAGTCGATCTTACTCCTGCAGAAAAGCAATTTTTAGGTCCTAGATGTTTTCGGAGGTGTATGGTGAGATAAAAAAATTCCCCAAGTCCGGGGGTCCGAGACATGATCAATAGGCTAAGGTCAGGAAATCCATTTGTTTAATATCCTTACTTTCCACGGAAATAACGATCATCTGAGTCCTAATTATGATAACAACAGCAGATATCAAATAACAGGAACCTAGGTTCAAAGGTGTTCGTGCGAAACATGTAATGCATGCCCAAACCCTTAAACCTGATGTGGAAAGGATGGTATGATGCGCCATACTCTCTTCAGGTTCCAATTGAACTGCATAGATAATAGCTGTGAATCGATAGGAGCCTCATGTCGCCATGTCAAAAGTACCAATTAACGTTTCTCCTTCGTCATTGGTGATATTGATTAACCACTTGCAGGTCTTCACGATATAGATAGTGCCTTGAAACTGTTTCTAATAACTGAAGACAACACTGGGTGCAGGCACCTGTGACTGTGATTGGCCTGCCTGTCACCAATATACCAACTATATTCCATCTCATTCCATTATTCTGATGTTTGTGGCTAATCATTTTTCCTGATACAATTAAAAATTTACTCAACTATTGCGAGCAACACTGAGAACGTTGTGAAAGAGTATGAGCGCCTAAATCACCGACAATCTTTCGTTCATTTATTTCTCCTCCACAGCCACAGCTCTGCAGATACCCACGTTTATGCTCATGTGTTCGACTGTGAATATTTCCATAATACTTAAGCCATATGTATGTATGTATATATATATATATATCACATTAAAAATTGAGTTTGAGTTATAAAATTGATTGCCTGATTGAATACATGATTAAAATGATTTAAAATATATAAAGAAAACACAGAATGAATATCCTTATCATGCATAATTGCATAATTCAACTTTAATGTCATTCAAATGGTTGAAATTTTTTAATCTTTTTTTTAAAATTTACTTCAATTTTTTGAGTCACAAGGCTGCATGTTGATTATTCTTCACATACGATAGTAAAACATAAAATCGTTGATCTGTTGATTGAATAATCATATATACGAATATGATGACAAATTAACAATAGCTATTTTTTTTTTAAAAAAAAAGATTAATAGGTAATACATATTGATCATTATTATCATCAATATTAATTTGAGTTAACATTAATATTATCTTCAAGTCAGCAACTCATTAGAATGCTTCAAAATCAAGTGCTACTAATTAATTTATTGGATCATGATAATTAATAGATTATCCTGGTTTTCTTTTACATTTATTATTGAAAAATATATTTTTTAAACTAAAATAGTTTCAATTTATGTCTTTTTCTGAATCTCCAGGAATAAGTCAGGTTTCTTTCCCTTAAATTCATGTCAATTAAACTTTTGTATTTGTAATTAGCTTTCTTTTTTATTTGAAAGTAACGCATCTCTATGTGTCACGTAGATAAATTAGTATTGACGCAACACAGATAAATGTTCGAAGCAGTTGTTTTTGTCAAAACCAACAACATCAAGAATTATTTTTCTAGAAAAGAAGAAAAGAAAAAAAAATCACCATTCCGTTTCAAATGCACACGAAGATGATCCGTGACAACTTACTCGGTTCTGTTATTCTTTCTGAAAAGTTCGGAAAGTTTGTTACTTGAAACAAGGGAATCTCTTCACTTCCACCATCTGTCATCATTTTTTCTTTCCCTTTCACCGAGACGGTTTTCTTATTGGAAGGCGGAACAAGAAAATCAATCAAAAAGATGTAACAGCTCAATTTTTTTATAAAAAAAATATCCTTTTTACTAAAGTACATTTTCTTTAAAACTTGAAATGTTCTTTTCGAGATTTCGATTACAAAAAATAATAAAACATTTAAATGTGTTTTACTCTCTTTTTCATTTTTCCCTTTTAGAGAAATAAGTTTCATATTTTCTGTAATGCATCATAAAACTTATCTACTCTTTTTCTTATGTATTACAAAAGTTATAAAAATAATTTATTACTTTCTAATGCAATTTCGAAGGAAATTAATTTTCTCCAACGAAACAATCAAAATCCTGAAAGTTCTACACTCTAAAAGTACTTTACACTTCTTAAAATGTGGCATTGATGATTTCAAATAATTTTTAAATGTTTTGTGAAGATAAGTGTTTTAAATAAATTTTGTACTTAGGACATTTGTAACGAAAATGTATTATTAATATACTTACAAAAATATATCATAAATCAATTTTCTTCCGAAATGTTAAGAACGAATCCATAATAGAATTTTATAAATATATAACACATTTTTCTCTAATTCTAATGCGTAGTTTAAATGACGTTCAAGAAAACAAATATTTTAAGAAACTACTAATAAAATAGATAGAGGTATAACTTCTCATGGTTATTAAAAAACTTTTATGTTAGTTAAACCATGACGCGTGAATTTCAGAACCTCATATTGCAAACTACGAGGCAAAGTACGCCACGTGATAAAGTAGAAAAATTACGAAACAAAATGTGTTAATCAAAATAAAACCATATCAATATATTTTTTAAATGAATTTCTAATGTGCTTGTGAGTTTTTTCTCTTTTTTTGACTCTACAAGGCATTTAAAAACAACGTTTCATATATTTACATCGACTAAAAATGCTGTAGAATGAATTCGATGGCCATTGCATGAAATTAATGAATATAAAACATTCTCTGACATTAAAAGAATATGAGTATCTGTGTTAAATAGCACTTTTATTTTGTCATTTCTAAAATATTTTATATTCGCTATTTTTGGAAAGGATCAGCAAATTGATGCATTGTTCTATTAAGAACTATACACTTGCAAAAATAAGTTTATGCTACTTTATTTATGAGAGTTAGTACTCTTGCTTAGCCAAGATACTCAAATGGACGTTGAAAAAATGTCATTTTGTGTAGCTTCTTAACATAAATTGGAAAGTGATATGGAAGTTTAGATCGGGAGTCCCTGTCAGGTTTCTTCCACGTCACTTGAATATAGTTTAAAATTACGAGGTTTGTGACCAATATCCCTTATATTGCTTCTCTAGGTGTGATGTTAATAATCAATGAAACAATCGATTGAATGTCAATTTTAATATTCGGCTTAAAGATAACAAATTGAAGGACATTGGAATATCGAAATTATAAATTATATCATTAAATGAAATATTCTTGGTCACTAAATAGAAAATAAAATGCACTGGTTTAAAGAAAAAATATTATAAAATAAAAAAATATATATACAACAAAACAAGAAAATGATTTTCTTTCTAATATGCAGTTTTAAGCGTTGCATGATTTTTTTTTAAAATTCAAGGCTTTGAGAACAACACATTCTTAATTTTTCTGATGAATTCCTGAAGTATTATTTATTTTGATCTTGCTAAACAATTTTTATTAACTCATAGATTTTATTTTACATATTATTAAATTTTATGAATTGCTGGTTACTTTACAACTGTCTACGAATGCTGTACTGAAATTTTTGCTTCATTTGTTTTATATATTTATTTTATTCATAATAGTTAAGTCTCTATTTTGTAAAGTTTGAACAATTTGCATTTAAATGATCAGTAGATATAAATACTATTTAAGAAAATAGTATTGTTAAAATAAATTTACTTATGCAGATCAAGATTATTTAATATATCTAATTATAAAATTAATATTTAGCTACAAATGATACGATTCAATGTTTCAGATTTTCAAATGTTTTAAATATTTTTCTGAATCTCTAGTAAGAAAAATGCTTTTTTAAAATTATTTGAAATTAAAATAATATGGAAATTACTCTTCTTAAAATGTCCAGCTATAACTATTAATGTAAAAAAAAAACATGCGAATAGATAGCATTTTAATTTATACGCATTGCACGTTTAAGTGGAATATTTTGAGATGGGTTTAATTTACTCCAGTTCTATATATATTTCCGATCATATTATATGGATAGAAAGTAAAAACGTAAAACGAAAAAATCATTAGTTTAAGATTCGAAATTGCATGAGTCCAATTAATCACGGAATTTCAAATTCTGATTTACAAAGAGAAACCATAAAATCTCAATTAGAGAAAAAATAGATTCCATGTATCGTGCAATTCTCCAAAGGAAAAAGAAAAACCACGCAATTCCAATAATCCAAGTAGCCTCCAATCTCTAATATGAATACCGCTGGTGGAAATTTTATTTCTGGAATTACTTCAAATGGATTCAATGGCCGAGTTGTTGGATGTAATATTTTGAAGCTATTTCGGTAAATCTGACATTCCTATTTTTTAGCGTTCTAGTTTAAGATGGCCATTTTCTATTTCCTTTATGAATATTTTGGTAATATCTATGCATCCGAGGAAGTCATCCAAAACTCATTACACGCGTCTATTTTCTCAGTGAATATCGAAAAGAAAATTTATGAAATGAAATAATTTTAGTCTTACTATATTTCGGTGTTTTTTCTATGATATTAGCAATATACTCTGATTTCCTTTAGCATATTACATGTGAATAATTTATTTTACAGATATTAAAATGCAACAAGAACAAGCGTTATGATAATCAATTTTAAATATAATGTTCTAAAAGCATACTTCATAGTTGTTCATTTTTTTTTTGTTTCCCTAACACAAATTTCACGAATAATGTTGCAAAAACCGAATTATTACTTTTAATTATAATTAATATGTTAGATACACAATTGTAAGCCTTAATTTGAGTTATAAAAAAGTGTTTATAATCCATTTCAAACTTCAATTTTAAAAGAAATTCGTGCATTGAAAAGAATTTTCTGATTAACAGGTTTTTTAATCATTAATTAATTTTACTTATTAATATGGTAATAGTACCAGCTTTCAAAAATGCTAATCCTGTTTAAATATTACAAATGATTTTAGTCTTCAAATGCATTTAACCATATTTAAATTTCGAAATATTTTAGAGTAATGAAGTGTGATTGATTTAATTGTAATTCTTTTCATTTTTTTAAATTTATTTGCATATATGAGAATTTCTAAGTAAAATATTTAGATAAGATTATTGTACCTTCAGTAATTTAGTGATGCAGTACAAGCATCATTAAATTATTAATTTCATTTGTTTTATAGAATACCTTTAAGTGCAGAGCATGCAAAAAGTGCAAATTTAACTGTGTATAATTTTAATTTGATGTATTTTAAATTATTGTAGATTAAAAAAAATTCGCAACTAATCTTGTTTATTTAATACATTTTTAATCATGTGTTACAGAGACCAAAAAATTAAGGTTTCTCTGGAATATTATCAATTATTTAAGCTCAACTGTGTTAAAAAATTTAAAGTAAATATATCTTTTTTATATATTTAAAGTAAAAAAAAATATATTTAAAATTTTATCTTTTTGAAATGATTTATTCGCAGAATACATTCCCTTAAACATTGCTTATTTTAACAAATGAAAACAACACGGCAATTTATCAGTCAGCTGTTTTCATAATTGTCTGAAACAATAAATTTGTCATCATGCATCGAACTATATTTCTTGTCAGCGAAATTTAAATTAAATTTCAACATAATTAATATGATAAGTGGCATTGTTCTTAAAATATCAAAGTTCAAATCTTAATATTGAAAATGAGATTTATTTAAGCGAAAAGACATGAAATTAAATTAAGCTTTCATTAGATTTTATTATTAAAACAGAACCAGAGAACTGTACGAAAGAATAATGAAAATGGAATATTTTTACCCATGAAAACAACTGTGTTAATATAATGTAATTAGGAATTAAAACAAAATGCCAAATTGTATTAAAATTTTTCTGAAATATAAGTTTAAAGAAAAAATATGTTTTTTTTTAGTGAAATAGATAATAATCCTATTTTAATAATGCACGTTGTCTTACAATGAATTCTAAGAGAAAATTCTAATGATTTTTTTTTTAAAAATGAAATGATGAAAAATCACATCTCGTCTGAAATTTTGAAATTTGAAATAATATTTTGTTACCTTTCGTTCGATATTTATATTTCTGTGAGTATTGCACATAGTTTTGTATTTATTGCACATTATTCGTATATTTATTGCATTAGTTTTGTGCATTTTCCTAAGTTAGTCATTTTAATATAATTTTAAAAAAATTACAAAATGCTCACATTTCTTTCTTTCTATGTCTTAAGAGCTCAAATGTTTTAAATCTGATTTGTTAAATATATTATAAAAGTAAAGTTTTTTAACTATTCTATTAAAATAAAATTACTAATAAAATTAAAGGAAAAATCTAGTTTCACCATTTCTAAGAAAATGATAAAAGATTCCCCTGTTCTTATCTTATTTACAAAAATAAATATTAAATTAGTAAAATAAAAAAAAAAAATTGAAAAACAGTCTATAAATATAACGAATATTTTAAATTGCAGGATAGAATATTAAACCACCATAAACTTAATACATATCCCGATCAATTTTTAATCCATAATTCCTAAAATTAGGAAGAAAAGAAAAAAAAATACATATCTTTTTAAGCATTGACAAAAGGAAAGACTCATTAATTCTTGCATTGTTTATTAGTAATATTTCATTTATGACTGCTAGATAATAAACATACGTGTAAGCATTTCTTAAGCTTTTAAGTAATGTTGAAGAAGAGAGAACAATTTTACATAAGTTATCAATTTAAGGTGCACGTACACCTTTAAAACATCATTTTTAGCAAAATTTTCTATTTTCTAATATTAATGTTATTTTAAAATTTAAACCTTTTCTTTCCAATAATGTTTGAATTTTGCTTATATCTTATTTAGAACTAACGTTACAAGAATTTCAATTTTACTCGACAGCTAATTTTTTAAACTGGAAGTGCATGTCCGCAGACAGAACGTTGGAAAAAATGTTTGTTTACATTTTTTTTTCAAAATAACCTTTATATTTACAATGATACAAAATAAATAGACTTTAAACCCGAATCTGAATTTTCAGAATGTTCGCAAATATATATTGCAAGATGATTTAAGTACATGTTAATCTAGAATCTGGCAAGAAAAGAGAACTTGTTTATTTATATCTGTTTTGGTTCCTCAGTACATCGTTATAAGTTTCAGTTTAAGATTTTTTTTATTGCAGAAAAGTTTAATTATTTTCTTTTAGAATGGTCAATGCAAAACGAAGAATTCAAGCCAAAAGAAAACGCCAATTTCGTAGTAATGAATTTATCAAAAATGATTTCAGAAATAGTAATGTAACTACTAATGCCAATGCTTCAAACTTGAATATTTCTGCTATTTTTAATAAAGAAATAGCTGTGTATGAAAATAAATCAATAACTGGTAATCGAATTATTAACATATAACTCCTTTTATGTTCTACTTTACAACTATGCTGTCCCAAATGCTTCCACGGTGGTTTGGTGTTACATGAAGACCACAGGTATAGATTGTGCTCAGGTTTTGCAGTAAAATGTAAACATTGTGACTTTTGTACAGGGTTTCCCAGCTCAAAAAAAACATTAAACTATCCTGAAGTAAATGCAAGATTTGCTTATGCCATGAGACAAATTGGAAAAGGTTTATCTGCTGCAAATAAATTATGTGCTACATTAAATTTACCCGGGTTCAGTAAAAGAGCATTCACTAATCATGAGAGTAAACATATGTCTGTGGTTTTAGAAGTAAGTGAACTGTCTATGCAAAAGACGGCTAATGAAGTTTTGAGTATGTATTCTTCTAAAAATAAAATAGACGAATGTGGTTTTTCAGTCAATAGAACATGACAGCGTAGAGGTTACACTTCTATGAATGGGTGTGTTGCTGTTTTATCAATTGACACTGGTAAAGTAATGGACGTTGTAATAATGTCGTCATGTTATCCGACCTGCTGAAAGATTTCGAAAATGCTTAAATACATTGAATCTGAGACACTTGAAGCATATAATGTGTTCCAAAGCAATTTCAAAGGTTTTGTGTTAATAATGGAAACTGGATCCCCCAAGCTGCACAAATGGAAGTTTTAAATGGACCCCATTCGATATGAAATTGACTTATGATTATATAATTTACAGATTGTACTCAATTAATTCTGTATTATACTAATGAAATATTTATTTCATAAAAAATTTTATATTACACTCAAACACACAGATAACTACAGATGGTTCAATTTTTACATATTTCAAAACTTCTCTGAGCCATATTTGAAACCATTTTAAAGTATTAATACATAACTATTTTTTTTTGAGTAATTTAATATTTCACATGATGAAAGAATTTCTCTCCCTTTTTCTCTCTTTCAAATTTCCAATCTATTCCACCAATTCATAGCACTATACTCGAATTTATATGCATGGTAAATCGAAAAATTACTTCATTTGGAAGTGATTCTACGCTTATTTGTTTGATACGTGTTTCGAGAATCATTTGTATTCGATATTCGTTTCCGTGAATCGCTTCCAGTCCATGCAGCAACTACTTTTACGTGATCTTGTTGTGATTTTATACTTGTTAAGCTGTAGAAGCGGGGTGCGTATATGATGCGCACGAATGAGTCCTCGATTTATTGTTCAAACGATGTATTTGAGCACGCTTCAGGAGTTTGGTTAAACATTTGATGGACAATGAATCTTGCTACAGGAGTCGCAGTTGTGTTGTATTTTTAGATCTAGTTCATTTGATGGAAATACATTTAATTAAACTAGACATCAATTATGAAAAGGACAAAAGACGATAATATAAATGATGGACACATCACAATTAATTTATTATTAATTAATAAATATTATGTATTAAACCAGATTACAGTTTTTGTATCGTACATAATACATATTTTTATATCATTGCAAATATGTTCCATTGATAGGCAAATTGATGAACTGAAGTTCAAATATATTATTTAAAGAATTGAAAATTTTCAAAATGTACATTTAAAACAAACTAAAAATATAAAAATGTATCAAGTAGATTGTGCGAACATAAATTTGATTTATTAGTGATATATAAAAATATGATATAAAGTTTACTTTCTTAGTATTATATATAGAGTAGATATTTATTATTGAAATTAAAATATCGATTTATACAAGAAACGATTTTAAAATTATTTGAAAATCAAATGTATGCCAAAATCTACGAAAATAATGTATGTAAAAAGTATTCGTTTTTAAAGAAGTTATTTTTAAAGTAACTGAAATTCTTTGGATGCAGTATATGTAATTCATGATTTTATTATTATATTAGTTTAAAGGAAAACCTTATAGGAAAATTGCGTTGCTAGAAAGAAACTCTATAAAGTACTTAGAGTTATTATCGTTAGCAATTAATTTCGAATATAAAAATTCAGCAATGCAATGAAATTTAATAATTATTATTAGTTGAACATAAAGTTGTTATTAGTTTAAATCTCTTAAAAAGAAATCAATAATATGTTATATATGGACTATAATAAGAATAATTATTTGTGACAAATAAATTTGAAGAATCACATAAAGATATTTAATTTATCAAATTGACTTATTTGAAGCCTCTTATTCTTTCGTATTTAAATTATTCTTATGCAGAATGGAAATTTTTTTTTGTTCCTATACGGGTAAAAACGTAACATTGCAAATCCAAATTTTTTTGTAATATCTAATAATTATTTTAAAACTCTAAAGTGATAAGCATTTTGACAATTTGTAAAGTGGGAAAAATCAAAACTTTTTGAAGGTAATTTGCTCCTTTACCTTGGAACATTTTTAAATAACTTTCAATTATTTAAGTAAAATTTAATTCACTGCCTTAAAATTAAAAACAAATGTACTACATAACTCATTATTTTACTATTTTTATACAGAAATGGATGCAGTCATGATATGTTTATTCAAAAATCAAACAAAATTTAACTTTTATGTTTTAATCAGAAATGATGTGTAAAAATTTCATTGAATTATTTTAGAAAAAAAGTAAAAGGATACAAGGAAAGCGAAATAATGTTGAGAGAAGAAAATAAAGTCATTTGGATCTGAAATTATAAATATTTACCATTTATTAGTTGGTTTACTTTAAAATTTTCTTTTCTTTAAATAACATTTGTCAAAAGTTATCGCGAGTAATAAATTTATATTCATTACACAATGTATAGTATTTTAACAAATGAATTGATGGTTTTCGTTAATTCAATATGACAAATAATAGCTATTATACATATGAATACAATAAAACCACTGCAATTTAATGGTAATGTTATTATGATGAAATTTTGTTATTTTCTTAAATTTTACATTAACATAAAAATGTCAAAAACAAATAATGAAAGAAATACTTTAAACAGTAAAAATAGTTAAATAATGTAACTATATAAATAATTTTTTTTAGCAGTAGCAAGTAAATAATTGTATAGAATTCTATAAAAGTGAATTAATTACGTACCTTTCTATCATCCATAAATTACATTACTTGTTTTTGCAATAAATTAGTTTTATAATTTTAATCTTCTTATAACTCACAGCTGCACAGAAAATTAATATCACTAAACACTTTCAAAACCCTTAGGAATTTATGATATCTTCCATATATAATTATTGTATTTCAAATCACATTTTATTTTGCATGCAAAACTATGTCATTACTTAAATTTGCCAAACTTATTTATAAACATCTTCATCACTAGACTAAAGTTCAAAATGTCTTTTTAAAGAAGCATTAATTATCAATTATCTCTAGATATGGCTGGAAGTAAGTTAATAATCATCCCAAAAAAATTCATCATTTAATAAAATTATAATACAAGTAATACATCAAATAAACTATAAAGACTCATACAAGCTGATTTTTGAATTAAAAACTGTTAACAATAACGTTTACCCCTGAATAAAGTTTATATATGACATGTAATATGAGATATTTTGATAAATATTACATCATCATTATAAATGTATAACGAAATAACAAATATTTAAATAAGTGATATTTCTAATTAATTTTATTCGTGCATTTTAGCAATACAATTACATTTTAATTTAATTAAAAATTGTAACTTGTTATAATAGGATACCTTCTAATCCATTAACTATTTGGTGTCTATCAACCTTCTGTGTTAATAGATTATATATAATGAAAGCAAAAGGGGAAGGGAAATTCACCTTCAGACGCATCGGCATTGCAGTGCTCTCGTTTATCTTTTTATTTCTATGGAATTCCATAAGGACAAGGAATTTTCATCACGATGATGTTCAACCATTTATGCTATTAAGTAGAGAGGGAACTTAATAAAGGTTTACTTGGAGAATTCCATTAGGATGTCAATCAGAATGCTATTAAGTCTTCCAGGCAAATACTTTAATGCTGTTAAAGGTATTTGTTAGACGTGTATGAAATGTAAAAAATCAATCGTTATCAAGGAATAAGAAATCATCTAAGCTACAGCTAATTTTTCTACGTGCTTCGAAAACTATATACTGTCACTATAATAGAATATCTTTTAATCTATTATATATATATATATATATATATATATATATATATAAAATCCTATTGTGTTAACACATTGTATATAATGAAAGAAAACGGAGAAGGGAAATTCATCTTAAGACGAGTTGGCATTGCGGTGCTCTCGTTTGTCTTTTTATTTCTAAGGAATTCCACAAGGACAAGGAATTTTCATCACGACGATGTTCGAGCATTTGTACTATTCATTGGAGAGGGAACTTAATAAAGGCTTACTTGGAGAAATCCACTATGATGTCAATCAGAATATGCTATTAAGGCTTCCTTGCAAATATCTTTAATGATATTAAAGGTATTTGCCTAGACATTCGTAAAATGTAAAACAGCAATCGTTATCAAATAAGAAATCATTGAAGCTAGCGACTTTTTTTGTATAATAACAGTAGTACTTTTATTTATTAAGCAGTTATGTTGGTTTTTTAAAATCATCATTACAATTAATAATAATACCGGCCTCAAAATGAAATAGAAACATATTTACTAAAGTCATTTATTAAATTTTCATCATATAAAAATATCTAATAATGTAGAGTTATATGCTATAATGAAATGCAATATATACATATTATTTATTTTAAAATATAAAATTTGAATGTATAGCTTTGGTTACACTTAACGTACAAGATTCATTTTTTTAAAATTAGATATATGTGCTTGAATTTGTCATGGAACTATTTCGTAGTATTGATTAAAAAACTTTTGCTTAAATGGAGGAAACACTTGCCGCTTTTGCCGCTTTTGTGTGTTTTTGATGAATAGCGCATTCACAGTTATACAAGATAAGCAAGATATAAAGAAATACCGAATTTAAGATACAATTGAAACACAATGAGAAACAATATTTGATTAAATATAAATGATAAATAATAAATGATAAAATTATAAATGATAAGGAAGTTACAAATTGCACAGCTTAAATGAATTCCTTAAAATATGAAATAGTATTTTATGATAAAATGAAGATAACATATTTTTAATTTTTTTTTTTTTTGTATTTTGAGACTAGCAATAATTTCCTTAAAAAAAGTAATAATACGACTTATTTTAACTTTATATCAAAGAATAAATAATAATATTAAAAATTTATTCCTCTCATTGTTTGTTATGTATTTCTTTTAAATTAACTTCTTATAAACAAGAATTTTATAACCAGAGTGAGTAGATACTTTTGCCATTTCATTTGATTATTATAGTAACTTTAAAATATAAAAATTAATACTTTTGCAAATACATCTTTGAATTTCGCTCTTAGTTTTAGTTTCACATTTTGAAATTATTTTCTTTTGTTACATTGACATTCTTCCAATAGTTATTTTCCTAATGCTGTGAATACCTAAATAGAAATGAATCGAATTTCTATTTTAAAGACATTCTTGAAATCAGTCAAGGGAAGATAATAGTTTTATTTGTTATTCTTTATAGAAAGATGAAATTTTAAATAAATAAATTAAAATCAGAGTAAATCTAGCTTTCCATACTTTTAAAATACAAATTGCATATCTGTATCCTTTCTGAAGTTAGGCTAGTTTTATGATGATTCAGATTATTTGTTTCTCAAGATTTTTCTTCAAGAATATCTTTCTGAGAAACTGCGTTATATTCCATTTAATTCAACATGGAATACTGCAAAAAAGACTTGATTCTGAAATGCAATATGAAAAGCCATTTGCGACATTAAATAGATAAAATAGTATTCGTATCGGTTTTCGCGGTTGGGCTGAGAATAATATCTTCTTATATCTATCCTCTTTTGTTGATCACCGCTAATAGACATTGTCCGCACTAAGCGGAATAGAAAGACCTAATGGAAGTCGACCGCAAAAAAGACGAATCAAATTGGTTTCCGTGCCATTAATCCGAATCCAGGGATCAGGAGAAGGATCTTATCCAGACAATAGATAGTTTTGTGGATATGCAGTGATACAAAAACACTGATTTAGGTTTATTACTATAAGTTGATGGAATAAGTTTACATGCGTTATTGTATTACGAAAGAACAATTTTTTAAAATTGTATGGTATTACAAAATATAGTGAAGAAATAATTTGATATATATTAAAGGAATAAAAAAAAACAAATTATTTAGAAATTAAAAAGAGTTAAATGAATTTACTTTTGGAACACATAACTGAATAATCACATTTAGTCTTAGTCACAAAAAGTATTTCTTATCTATAAAAAAAAAGAATATTTTGAATATTAAGAAAAAAAAATGTCTTTTCAAAATTAATTAAGAAAAGAATATTAATTGGATATTAATTCAACTTTTAAGGAAAATCAACCATTGTTTAAGTTTCACAAAAATAAATAAAATCAGATACCCGTTACGCTTTTACTTAGGATTAAAACAGAAAGAGCTAAAAGTATTAAGAGAAAAAAAAAAACTTCAACTAATTGTTACTTTTTTATGATAGTACAATTTTTTCGACTGATGGTGAAATAAGTTTATTGTTTATCTTAATTCATTTCCAAAAAAAGCCACTAAAATGATTATATCAAAGAATATTTCTTTAAAATATGTTCTGGTGTGAGTCCGAGAATAAAAGTAATAATAAAAGAGAGAAAGGAGAGAGAGAGAGAGAGAACAGTGGCTATTCTGTGCAAGGCTTTAGCAAAAATATGAGAACAATTATTAATCTCTGAATGGTACAATACTCTTCTTGGACTTCTATGAAAAGATTTGCATGATTATTATTACCTGGAAAATATGTGATTAATCCTAAGTTATTTCATATTAAATTCTTCTGCTGCATGCATTTAATAATTATCTTGTATATTTTAAATTGATGTTGAGAGAGATAATATATATATTTATAACACAAAAGAACTTAATTAGAAACCTTTTTTGTGGCATTTAATTTAATTAATTGATAATTTTCATAAGAAATGTATGTTTTTGCAATTATTACTGAAATCTATGTTCAAATTAGGACATAATTAATATGGGAACGTTCTACCACATGGAAATAAAAACATATCTTTAAGCAATTAACTAAATTTGATTGACATATTACAGAAAAATTACAGATATTTAAATTATTTACACTGGAGAATATTCATCCAAGAGCAAAGTCACCCAAAAAATTGTTAGAGAAATGCATATTTTTTCTTACCTCTTTCTTTCGTCGTCCGACCAATTGTTTATCCTCTCCACGTCCCTTTTTTGTCGCCCTCTGTAGCCCTCGTCTCTCTCTCTCTCTCTCTGCTTGCATATTTTCACCTGCATACTACTGGAGGGAGGAGGAAAATATTTCACCGTTTCCTTTGGGGAATTCGCAACATTTGCAGCTTCCTAGCCACCGTATGGATTAAATGTAATCATCTTTGCGGTTACGCTCTTTCGACAGTTCTCTTCGATAAAGGTTTGGGGAAACCAATTATCAATGTCACATTAGTTATTTAATTATAATCCTATTGTTACTATACCAAGCAATCAGCATATTGTTATGAAACTATTGAATACTTTCAAATCCTTCATAGCATGATAAGCTCACATGAACTGAAATTACCAGTAGTTGAAACGATGATAACCATTTTCTCAATGCACACATTGTTTCTCATTAATATTAATTAATACTTTTACTATAGTCCGAAATTTCTAAAAATGAAACATAAATCAAAACATGTTTTTAATTACATGTAAAAGGAAATGGAATGTATTTTGAAAAAAAAAATGTTTTCTATAAAACTTAGGAAATTAGTTTTAACTGTTGCAGCTGTTTGTTTTAATTTAATTTAATTATTTGTTTTTAATTTTTACTTATCTAATAATTTATTTATTTTAATTTCTATTAGCTTCAAACAAAATTGCTTAAGAAATCGAGATTAATATGTTTTAACATCAAATCTCGAAAGCAGTTATTACTGAAAATATTTTTTTAAATAAAGTCACAGATGTTAAAACAATTACCTGATAATATTTCTTATGCAACAGATGTGTTTGTTTTCTGGAAAACAAATTAAGTAAACCGGAAGAAAATCTTATCATTTCATCAAAAGAGGATGATTTGAAACTATATCTGTTATTTAAATTCGTTCTATAATGAAAATTTCATTTCCTTCCCCGGATGTGCAGTGAAAATTGTAATTTAATAGGAATTCCAATTCAAACCTAATAAACTGTCATTCAAATAAAAAGCTCGGATGAAAACGTTTAGAATTTCATTAATTTATGTATATTTTCTTACAAGGAACCGAAATTTTCAAATTATTACTCCTTTGTGTGGATGTTAGTAAATTTTAGTATTAAGATAAATAAAGCACTATTCAAAATAAATATATGTTATTTTCGAAGAATGGTTTTATTTCTAAAGGAAAATGTATTTTTGATCTTTCTATTAATACTATAACATTTTATATATTGTCTTATTTGAAAGATATGCATATTCTCTTTATGAAAATCTTAAATCTTTGATGTGACTTTTATTATCTGTTTAAAAGTCGTTAAATCAGTAATGCATATTTAAATGGAACATATAACCCATATACGAGTAAATACTAAATCCAATGAAGTGATCTTATTTTCCTTTAATAACTTTCTGCAAAGGAACTGTGAAAGTTTTAACGAGATTTATTTTGCATCTTTTAAGAGTATTATTTAATAAATAACTTTCATAAATTTTGATTATGAATTGTTATCAAATTCTTTTCATTCAGATTTCTTCTAATTTCATTTTTGAAATTTTAATTTTTATAATTATATGATAGTATATTAAATACCATGCTAGAATAAGTTGTTTAAGTACAACCCAATATCTAATCCATTTGCCCTCAGAAATATGATAAGGAAAAATCAAAATTAAGAAGAATCATATTAAAGTGCTCGAGACACTGATGAAGGCCTAACGTTTATCTTACAACTTTGACTTTTAGACCCTATTTCACTCATGGATAAGATTCCAAATTATGTAAGACAATGATACAATGTATAAAAGAATACGTAACTGAACGAAGTACAATA
>BMAW01064726.1:339109-386311 GCA_019974015.1 Nephila pilipes | reverse complement strand
ATATATATATGTATATATATATTGTATATATATGTATATATATATTGCATTTATATGTATATATATATTGTATATATATGTATATATATATTGTATATATATGTATATATATATTGTATATATATGTATATATATATTGTATGTATATATATATTGTATATATATGTATATATATATTGTATATATATATATATATAAATATATATTGTATATATATATAGTGTATATATATATATATATATATATAAGAGAAATAATCCATTCCACACATATCAGAAATGGTAAATAACATTTCAATCTCGGTCAAAGTGAAGAAAATCTATAACTTCTGTTTCCAAAAGATTGAGTTTTTATATCCCTTTTATATCATATTATATTAAGGCAAAAGTATAGATGTAGAATATTTAAATTTGTAACATTTCCTGCTTTTAGCTTTGCCTTTTTTCATAGAATTTAGAAAAAGTAAGTACCTATTGTAGGGTTTTCCATTGTCATTCATTATATTCGATAAATTAACGATGTTAGATTAATAATACTAAAGTTATTCTAAAGCAGTTTCTATGTAATGTCAATTATCCCAATGTGCCATAAGTTATCAAGCTGTATAACTGTTTTCATGCATTCTCTACAGTTCATACCTTGAAAAATCAACAGTAAGAATGTTATCAAAATTCTTTTAAGTAAATTAAAAGAAAGCAAATATTTTTTTTTTGAAAATTAAATCACTCAGACCTCTTCATCTTCTACGGGAAAAGCACCCATTGTATTATATTGATTTCCACTAGAAGCAAATGTACACTAGTAAGTTATCCAACGGATACAATTATTACTCATGAATTTTATGTTATGAATAATTTCAAAGGATCATGGAGTTCTAATGGCATAAAGATTGAATTTATAAGGAAGAATTATGAAAAAAAATGGAAACTTGTAAAATATTTATTGTTTCATAATCATTTTTAAAGCAATCTTAACTTTATCAATACGTCATAGAAAAAGATTTTTAAATTATTCTAAGTAATTTTCCAAATTATTTTTTAAAAAAATTATTATACTTTATTTAATGTTCCATTAATCTTCCTGTGACAGAAAAATAGCTATATTTAAAATGTTTGTTCTTTTAAAATAATTCTTTATGATGTTGCAAAATGTACTTCAATATAAGTTTGAATGATTAATGGCTTTTTAAATATATATTTTCTTTTCCAAATTATTTCTTTTACCATTCTTAAAGTAAAAGAAACGATAAGATACCATAAACAATGTTTGGAGACTTTTTAGTCTCTAAATATCGTTTATGCCTGATATTGTCCTATTTCTGAAGTTAATTTTATATTGGATTGATTTTAATACAAAAGTTTCTTAACGTACTTCAAATGAGTTGAAAATAATTGTGCAGGAAAGTCTAATTTCAACAATTTTCCAAGTTGAGTATACAGAGTATTTCAAAGTTCATGGGAAGAAATTTCAAGTGTGATAAAAAAAACATCTATACAAGCAGTTTTGAACTCACAATGTACAGGTAGAGAGTAAGCTGGGAAACGCTAGATGGCGTTGTAATGCAAAGTATCAAGCCGCAATTTTCTTACACGTCATCTTTTCTACCGTAGAGTTCAAGAGACATGGTCTTTTTCTGATTAATGTAAGCTGCCATATCACCTGAAGTCCACAGTTGAAATGACGAAGTGTAAGGAAACTCGTGCTTTATGCTTTCCGTTACAAAACGGTCGACGGTTCACCGATCGCTATCCGGTTGTGTCTTATATGGTGAAAATTGCTTGTTTAGATGTTTTCAATGATTTCTTATGTTTCTGTCCATAATTTTTATATACCCTGTATAATCTTTAAAAAATATGAAATATTTTAAGATTTCGTCTTAAAAATACGATATTAACAAAACTTCTGGTTTAGAAATTTAAAAAAAATTAGCACACTTGATATACACTTTAAAAATTTTTCCATTTAAATTATTTCTTCATGTAAGCTAATACACCGATTCCAAAAACCAGCAAGAGACTCTAAAAAGTAGGGCATGTCACACTAATATCTTTGCCCAAAAATATGTATATATACGATGTGTGAATATTAAATCTCGAGACAGACGCTTCTACAGAAGTAGTAGGCATGTGCCAAACGCCAGTGACATACAGTTGTTTGGCTGAAAGGCTACTCTTTCAAAAGCAGTGCATTTCGCTTCTGTATGTAATTTTGTATACCAGTAGCATTTGTAGAACTTGAGTAATTTTTTTTGTTACGCAGAAAGAAAAATGAATATCGAGTCGTAAGATTTTACATAGAACTTAAGAAAATTGATACTGAAATTTATATATTTTAAAATAAGTGTATGGCAATGAATGTCCATCACATGCACGTGCTTTTAAGTGTCTTCAAGATAACCGAGTAGACGTTGAAGTTGATTCATTCAATGTCGCCTTTCTACATCAAAAATGGATAATAATATCAATACAGTCGGTAATCTGGTTCGATTTGATCGTCGGTTAAGTATTCGTGCAATTGCTGAGACTGTAGGAATTGTCAATGAATCTGTTCGGTAAATTTTACTGAACAATTTTAGCATACAAAAAGTGTGCCCAAATGGTTCCTGAAATTTGCAACTTTAAATAACAAGAAGCTCACAAAAATATTTGTACTAATATTTTGAATGACATTGAAAAAAATCAAAATTTTTGGAAAGGATAACGTCATGTGACGAATCGTAGTTGTTTACTTGTGATTCTGTTATAAAGTGCCAATCAATGCACTAAAAGAGCCCATCTTCACCGAGATTTAAAAATTCTCGAATGTGAAAATCAAATTTCAAAATAATTATGATTGTTTTTTTCTTTCGATATTCATAAGATTGTTTACCTTCACTAGATACCTGACGGTCAAACTATTAATCAACAATATTATCTTCACGTTCTAGCTGAACTCAGGGAAAGAATAAGAAAAAAACAACAACCCGAATAGTGGAAGGACAAAAAATTCTGCACTGTTTGTCAAGTGGTTTCTAGGCACGTCCAGCATTCTAATGAGACAATCCGCCTTATTCACCAGATATTGTGCCATGTGACTTCTATATGTTTCCGAAGATGAAATCTACATTCGAAGGAACAGGATTTGAGCCCATTGAAGATGGGAAAAAGAAAGTGCCAAGCGTCTTGAAGGAACAGATTCAAAAGAAATAGTAAATTCAGTCAAGTGTTCACTATCAATATTATCTCATTATCTCTGGTGCATGGTACAACACTTGACTCAGTGTTTTGATCCTTCTGAGGGTCTTACTGTTTTTTTTTCCCTCACCGACCTTCCTGTTCAAGTGGATAAACAATTTGATCTTCCAGTTTATCTAAAGCGGATTTATCTGCGCGTTCCCGGCGAAAGATTAATTTTCTCAACTGCCACTTGAGAAAATTAATCTTATCTCACGGGACACAGTTCAGATATTTACGGATGGTAGTAAAATGATGGTGACTGTTCCGGCAGTGTTACATATATCAAATATAGAGATTAGGAGGTAAGAATCCAGGAGAGAAATTTTAATTTCTGCTCTGTTTTTCGCAGCAAGCTAATTACCAAATCACTATCTCATAGAATGTTCAAAATACTCAAATCATTATCCCAAAATAATGAAATCTGGATACTATCCGATAGTAGAAGCTATATTCAACAATTGGCCAACTGGCAAAGTGTGAGGGATAGTACTGGAGTGGAAATACTCAAACACCTGAAACGTCTTTTCCATCTCATCAGATCCATCTACAATGGATACCCTCCCTTATTGGCATTGTGGGTAATAAGATTGCGAACACTCTAGCTAAGGAAGGAGCTAGTGAGGCCTCTGTGCCCGTTGCACTTATTACCTAATTTGAAAGTTTCTCGAGAACTAAGATTCTAAATAAAACAACTTTGCTGGTTCCACTTGTTCACCCCTAGTATAGGAGTTGTCAACCCGGGAGGATCTCTGACTCTTTATTGCAGTAGGCAGAATCAGACGACCCTGATTAGCTTTTTCTGCGGACATCTTGGAACAATGAAATATTTTGAAGGTTCTAAGCATTTTGGGACATGTACAAAATGCTTTTCAGGAGAGGCTACACCTTAATACATTCTCACTTGGCTGTGCCTTTCTATGCCGGATATTATTGAGAATCCTATGTTGGTCTTGGGCTTCAGGGTTCACGGATTGATGGACGTGATATAGCTCTGCTATTCTCGGGGATGTGCAGCAACAGGAACAATCAAAAGAAGAATTCGAGCACAGTTCTGAACAATGGAAGCTTCACATGGAACGTTGCAAGGATGTATAAGAAAGATGATAATAAGTAAATATATATGATCTCAGATTAAAATGTTTTACAATGTTAGTCTCCTTTTTTAATAGCCACACCTTGTATATGTACTGGTGTGTCGGAAATGGAATCACCAATTTCATTTTGATTCTGTTCTGATGGTCGTGTTGACGCAATTAATGATGAAGGCCTTTATTCCATAAATAAGTGATTTGTTAACAAATTAAAGGTATTCTCTTATTACAGATAAACCATATTACATGTTAGAGAGACATCTCAAAAGACGGAAGAGCGGGGACGTTTCACATGGCAAGTTAGAGAAAGAAAATTTTCAGAAAGGATTGCATTAGGTTTTACACCATTCTGAGGTCAAGGTGACAGCTTCAATTAAAACGTGTTCCATTTGATGGGAGATTTATTTGAGTGAAGTGGTAAAGTAGATTATTGTGATTTAGTTAAATAAAGTTAAAATAAAGAAAATAAGTAGATCAGCAGTTCATCATAAATACACACACACACATATATATATATAAATATGTATATATATATATTCTAAATATGTTTTGAAAGAAAATTTTTATCAAATCTCACGTAATATTAAACTTATAACTATTATACGGATTTCACTTTCTTGAGTTAAAAAAATTTGTTTACAAGCAAATTTACTTAGAACTTTACAAAGAGTGATTCAATTATAATTACAATAGAAAATTTAAATAATGTTTACATTACTATTATTATTGCTATTATTATTTTAATATTTGCTTTTTAATTGCGTTATCTTTTTCAATATAGTTTTTAATTCTTTTGGACCTTCCTTTATTCTCTTTTTGTTTTTTTCTTTTTATTTCTTTAAATTTCTTCTATGTTATTACATTTTCCCTTTGATAGAGGGCATAGCTACATTTTCGATATAACTTGGGCAGAAATATCTTGCTTTTTAAGCTTTGATTTTTACCTAGTTGTTGATATGCGTGTCAGCTTATGTAAGTTTTAAAACTTTTTAATCTGGTTAATTAATTTTTTGAATAGTTTTTTTTGTATTATAATTGAATACAGAGAAGGTATATCTTTTTGTCTATATATAACTTGATTTCTTCTATTGCAGTAAGAATTATTGTGCGTCTTATTATTATTTTAAATTTATGCAATACCCGTATCAGTTTACAACATTTTTCTGTTGGGGTTATTAGACCTGTGAAACATGTTTAACAAGATAATCTATCAAATGCCTAGATTTAGAATTTATTAAAGTTATATTTCTCTTTATTTATGAGTTTTCTCTCGCTTATTTTCACTTTGTTTATGGTTTTTCTCTTCTATATATATTTTTTTGTTCAATGTTCTTTTAGATATTTGTTCTTTTCATTAATTAATTTAGAATTTGTTTTCTTTTATTCTACAGATTTTTGCATTCATTTCTTGTTTTATTTTTCTTATACTTTTTCAGATCAATCGTTTATTATGAACATTGTTAATTTTACTTATATTTAGGAACTTCTATTGTTACTGTTAAAAACGTGAAAACCAAATTTGATATTAAATTTTCGGTAAAATGTTTTAAAAAATAATTTTAAAATTAGTGGAAAAAATAATTTTAAGTAAGTATTATTTTAGTTTCGTAAAATAAATTACTGAATCAGATGTAGTTCTCCGTTTTAAATATGTATATTGATAAAAGTATTATCGCGGGATATTCGAAGGAAGGCTTAAGATCAATTTTGTTTACTTAAGCAGTTAAAGCTATTTCTAAGTTAAAATTATTGAGGGTATAAATAAGTATAGATTATTTTTAATGGTTATTACATTAATTTACTTTTGTTCAAATGAATTCATTTAATTTTTGTATATTTAATTTTCTTCTTTGATTGAATTATTGAGTCGTATTGATATTTCTACTTATTTTTGGTTTTAAATTATCTTGTCATATTATAATTCACTAAAGTGTGATGATAAGATTCGTAATACAGGTTTAAATAGAATACCCTCAGTCCCAATTCTGAGACAACATTACAATTACTTAATCCCAATTTTCGATTTTAATTTCTAATTTTTTTTCATATTCATATTTGCTTCATAAATCTTGATAATGTTTTAATACCAGGAACTTTCATGTAATTATTTATATTACTTGTTTTATATTTCAATTTGTAATTATTTTTATGTTAATGTGCATTCTTGAATATTCTATAATATTACGAGTAGATCACTTTCAGAACTTTATACATTAAAACACTTTGTACACTTTAAATTATAATAAATCTCTTTTTAACTTAGGCATTTATTTTATGATGCTGTTTATTTTACTGTATGTTTATTTTAATTTTGTATTGTTTGTAATTTAAAGCCTTTAATATTTCTCAATTTTAATATTGATTAATGATCAACTATAATTTTGAATATATATATTCTATAACAAAATAAAATCCGACGAACCAAGAATTTGTACGCTGGAAACAAAAATTGGCGGAGAGGAAAATTATATACTGAATAGAAAATGATTAAAATTTCAGAAAAAATGAAGGATTTATTTCAGAGTTACATAGTTACATAGTAACGATCTCAATAAGATGTTGGCCCACCTCTAACCTGGATGAAAGCTGCCACAACACTTGGCATAGAGTGGCAAGGCTCCTTGATGATCTCCTGGGGTATTTCTTGCCACATTTGCTCCAATTGTCCGGCTGGGTCATCAATATTCCCTGTTTAGATGCAGTCGCCTTCCCATCATATCATAGACATGCTCGACTGGACAGAAGTCTGGCTGGCCATGAAAATGTTTGACCAGCTGTAAGATAGTTCATAGCAACGTGTGCCGTATGTGGTCTCGCATTATTTTGCTTAAAAATAAAGCCAGGGTACTGCAAAAGGAACAGTAGCAAAACAGGTCTCATAATGTCGTCGTAGTGATACAGTGCTGTAAGTGTGCCTCTAATGAAGACCAAAGGGGTCAGGCTATTAAGGGAAATGACACCATAGACCATAACTCCTACTTGAGGGCCTGTGTGGCGTGCAATAGGGAAAGCAGGATGGTATCGCTGCCTTGGGTGTATCCGAACACATCTTCGATGATCATCAGGACACAGTGGGAAACGGGATTCGTCTCTAAACAAGAAACGTCCCCACTAAGCATCATTCTAACATTGTAGAGCCCAAAACCACTGTAATCTAGCTCAAACAGTGTGCTGGTGTGATTGGCAGGTGGCGTAGTAGTCGATCGCACGTCTGATGATTGATAACGATAAATCAGGATCTGTGACACCTGATCTGACACTAACTCTGTTCTCCCGATTTGCTGTGGCCCTAGATCAACAGTTACCATCATGACGCTGAAAGCTGCCATTGTCCACCTATTCTTGCCAGCATCTCCTGATTAGATCCGTATGGCGAGCGATTATCCGATTTGCCGAATCTGTCTCTTTCAACCTAATGATATTACCTCTTTTAAACTCTGACAATTGCTCATAATGATCTCGAATCCTGCTGCGAGGTATTTTTTCAGTCGTTTAAAGGTATCCTAAATCGCAATGCAACAGAAAATTTGACCATCAGATTGAGAATCGCTTCTAATATATACCTGCGGAGTGCGCAGTTCCAATGCGCTGTAGCTTTTGCTATTCATTCAATGGACACCAAATTTTAAACATTTGCGTGTTCGGTCAAAATGTATTCGCATACGAAATTCCATTATAATTGGGCTAATACTTCTTGGTGCATCGTTTTTTTATACAGAGAGTGTGTATGCACACACACACACACACACATATATATATATATATATATATATATATATATAAGTGTGTATGCGTGCATGTGTGTGTGTTTGTACAGTTTTTCCAAATCGTACTTAATTTGGACAGATCGTTATATTAATTGAAAGTTTTAAAGCATAACAAAAATAGGAAATTAGATAACATTGCTCACCAATATTTATTAAGAAATCTGTGCTCATCCAAGTAGGCTCCTTCAGATCCTCGAGAATATACAGAAATATTCAGTTTCAGTCTGCTCCTCAGTAGTATTTTCATAGTCATGATAGCAATAGCAGCAATTTTTAAGCCTCGAAGGTTTTCAACTCTCTCTGATCTAGCTTAAGTAGATTTATATAGCCCCAAAAGAAGAAATGTCCCGTAGCAAACCGCCTGGAGATATTCGTGGTCAAACAGAAAGGCATCAGCGTCTGTCCATTAGATAGATAATGTTACATCTATAAATTATCTGACACGCATGCTCAATTGAGGAGAACCTCATCCTGATGGAAGATGTCGATGGATTTTAAATGCGGCATTAAAGGTATCAAGTGAATTTGCAAGTAAATGTTTGCCCTCACAGAAGTTTGAGCAAAGAAAAATGGTCATATGACTGTATCATGTTAAAAGAAACACTTAACATTCATTATTGGACTGTTTGTTTCAATTTTCTTTTCTGCTCGGAGATTTTTTGTGCCCCAAATATTGCAGTTGTTCTTATTCACATTGTTGCTCACTTGAAATTTTCCTTCATCTGATAACACTATGTTGGTTAAGAAAATCGAATTCACTTTCAGTGCAAGATAACATTTATACAGAAAATACAACATACTGTGGCTCATATTTCGTTGGACTTTTGGTAAATCTGCATTTTGTTTACACACCACCACAGTTTTTAACACCGCAGTGTATATATATAATTCTTACTAAATATTGAGTTAAAAATAAGAAATGTGATAGATGCTGTGGTGCTTGCTAAATGAATAATTTGAAGAAAGAACCATAATATAACTTTATTAAATTGGGTGTTGTAAAATGAACACTTCTAAACCTGCTGAAAAGGTTTATCATTACTGTCATAGAGCTTTGAGTGTTTGCATTGCTTGCATTGTGTTCCGCCCCGCCTTGGGTTAATACAACTGTGTTAAGGCTTAAAAGCTTTCTATATCTGAAGTATTTTTTTAAAATTCCGACGTTTAATCATAATAAATTATTAAGTATATTTTTTTTCTGACAAATTTTTCTTAACGTAACATCATATGTCAAATAAAATTATCAAAATTTAATATCCAGGATGGATTGGATATTTTACTAAAAAGTATAATAATTACAAATATTGAAACAACTGTGTAGAATATTTTTGACTTGGATAGATATTGACAGAAAATTTGCTACAGAGACTTTCATTGTTCATTTAAGAAAAATATTTTAGCCCACGGCATTCCCTATTTAATTATTATACATTTATTTTGAAATTTTTACAACATCCCCATGAAAACATCAAATTATTTGTCTGCGAATTTCAGGCTGTATTCAAGATTAAATTCTTCTACAGAAATAGAATTTATAAAATTTGTTTATGAAACCTACTTTCGTCTACTGATACTCAATTAAGATTTATGAAGATAACAGGAATTGCATCTAAAATTAATTGAATCTCTAATTTGTAAATTTATGGATCTTTATATAATTGAACAGAGACATCTATACAGAAATGTATTAAGAAATTGATGGCTAATTTTTTTGAAAGTAAGGTAAAATTCTGACTTACTTCAGCTATACAAACATATATTGATCTTTATGTCTGAAGTTACGATCTTATTACTTTTTTTTACCAAATTTATTTTTCTTCCTAATTAACGCCAGTCTTGGTCAAAGCCCTGCATGCCCTTCTCTAAGAGGCTACTTAATAATGACCGGAAGAGCTCTTAATTTATCGAAACCTATGTTGTTTCTAATTAACATTCTTGTCTGCTTCTCATCGTCGCTGCCATAACACAGAAAAGATTTTTATCTCCCCTTCGGCGCAAATTGAGTCCTCCAAATTCACCGAAAGAATAATGTTCCAGACAGAATCAATCTAATTAAATTTCTCTTCCGGACGACGTGGTTTATTGGGACCTCGTTTGCTGATGAGAATTCAGAATTAGAGAAAATTAGGAAAAGTTCCTAATCCTATAAATGATTTGAAATTACAGGCCCATGCCACGAACGCAAGCAGAAATATAAAAAAATGAGGTTGTGAAGGTTGAAACTGATTTTAATTCTTCACTCATTTGAATTTTAGTGATGAAAAAGACCTGAAGCTAAAAATTTTTGGCCCTGGATTACAAATTTAATTTTCTCGAGTTTCGAGCAAAGTTTAAAGTGAGTTAAAAGCAAAAACCTTTCAGGGACTCGATAAATTTTATTTT
Organism: Nephila pilipes; assembly: GCA_019974015.1. NCBI lineage: Eukaryota > Metazoa > Arthropoda > Arachnida > Araneae > Nephilidae > Nephila > Nephila pilipes. Next base: position 375,856 of record BMAW01064726.1, on the reverse strand, counting down.
GTACCTTCGATTCAGAACTGTTATCAAATTAACCAATTGTTTGGTAATGTAAGGATGGAATAAGTTTATGTTTTATTACTATTATTATTTTGTTTCAAAAAAAATTGAAGGCCACAGAATTGAAACTCTGTTTAGACGTATTTCAAAATTTGTTTAAATCCAGTTTCAGTTCTGAAATAAATACTCAAGAAACTCTTTTTTTCAAACTTTCCGAATAAGGTTTTAATTAAATATTTTTTCAATCTTAAATGAAGCTAATCCCACTGCCCCTTCCAATAATTTGGTTATTAAAACTCAAAAATTTTAGCTTAACCTAACATAATGAGTTACATTGTGTATGTTTTCTTCTATTTTCGTAATTAGCATAAAATTATACCTGCTAATACAGTTTAAATTATCATGTAATTTTTAATTTATTTTAAAATTTGATTCAACTAAATCGAGAATTATATGTTATTATTTTTTGATGTATAATTGTAACTGAATTATGCTTAAAAATTTTGCATTGTTATACATAAAAATTATTTCATAAATTTCTCAGCTAAAGTGCAAAAATAGAGTTAACAATTTTATTTTTTATTGTGTGAGATTTTAAATTCATCAAGTGAAAGAAGATATAATGAATTTATATTCTTATTGAGCTGATACTTTCGTTAGTTATTAATCAGATGCTTGAGTTGGTTATAAGGTTCCCTGTATAAGAATATAAATCTTTCGTTCATAATGTTTTTCTTTTCATTTCATAAATATAAAAACATCACTTTGGATTAAAACGACGAAGTGAAATTTAATTCTCCTATGTCATACTTTGTTCCCTTTTAAATTTTGTACTGTTAAAGCAAACCTGGGCAGAAAAAAGTGACATTTACAGATAAAAAGTATAATATAAGCAGTTATCTAACATAAGTATCAAATATTATTAAAATCATACATATTTTAGTCATTTGCCCACATTTGGGTTTGGTCTCGCATGATTAAATTTAATTCATGTTGTGAAATTAGAAGAATTCAGCAGCATAATTACAAAATACCTTCCTTAAAGTCAAGTATTATTTACAATTTGATGTTCTTATCATAAATAATAACAAGGTAGATCTGTAGGAAATAATATAACAGCACTTGTTGAATCTCGAAATCAAAGTCAGAAAAATTTATTCATTTGAATAAATTTTTTTTTAGCTGAACCAATAATTTATTTTAATCAAACATATGGGACTTATTGTCTAACTTTTCCTATTCGTATTTCGTTATTTGCGTACCTTTAGTTTATATCAAAAGCAAATTATGAAATGAAAAACGTTATTTGCTTGCCTTTAGTTTATATGTTCATTCAAATTGCCTTTGAAACGAACCACGCTTTCAAAGGTAATTTGAATAATATTAATGATAGCTATTGAAGCAACAGAAACAACAATTTAATTTTGAAATCCATTTTTATGAATGTTTTTTTTTTTTAGAATCTACAATTTACAATGTTATTTCAACTATCGTGATGCTAATGTGATTGAAATTAAGTAAGTAACATATACATTTTGGGGTTTCTTCAGTAGCAGTTCATTTTCAGAAACCTATGAGCATCTAACTATATTCATTCCTTTAAAATGAAATTACAAAATCCTTTATATGCCCTTTTGAAATATATGAATGTTGATGTAACATGCTATCAATATTTACAATGTTATTTTCCATAATAATAAAATAATTCGTTTTAATCAATAGTTTTGTAAAAGGTAATGAATCTTTTTATATCAAAATTCGTAAGAGTTTTTGCGATAAACATCATATTATAGTATCCTTCTTTATTCATTGTTACTTACTATAATTTAAAATTTAATAAATTATTAAAGTACAAGTTCAAAAAATTCAATACATTTCAATACCATCGAAATATAAGACAAAATACAAACTTTTAAGCAATATGAAAATATAAATAAACGTATCTTGATATGTATATCAGATACTAATTAATTTTACACTATAATACATTGCTAAATGCTGAAGTATTTTTGGAAACAATTTTTCTCAATATGTACTTTCAAAGACTGATGAGAAACTTTATGTATGAATTATAATGCTAATTAATGAAGGACTACTTTTACAGTTATCTATAAGTAAGGTACAAACACATTTCAGGAGATATAATGTATGCCTTCTATACGTGTGTGACAATAACTTACATATACAGCAAGAAATATGCATGACAATATGAATAATGTGTTTCATTTTGTAATATTACCCCTCGCCCCGAAATAAAAGGAAAAAGAAAGAAAAATATGATATTTTCATCATAGTTTTCATGGGGTTTTCAATATGCAGTTGTACACAGACATTTTACTATTAAGTGTAGCTCAGTTGAGCATTTTTAATTAATTGTATGTGCTTTTTACAGTAATGTGGCTAGAAGATGATTGCTTACAGAAAAATTATGTATTTTAGCAAATGAAATTTAAAAGTACGCCAAAGTTTATTTTACGATAACTTGTCAGAGCATGAATGAAAAATGAACATCTAAAATGAACTTGAAGAATGTAAGAATGTTCTTCTTTAATATTTATATCTTTAAGTGATAAATTATTAATGATAACAAAAGGTCTTAAGACTTTTCACCTCTAAAACAAGCAAAAACTTTTTGAGAATCTCAATTTAGTTTCAAAAAAGGATTTAACAATTTTTTAAAGCCACTCTTTAAATATTTATAAAAAAAATTACTTACATCCTTCGTTACTTTTTGATTGAAAACAACATTAGCTTTTGTGAAAATGCATGTAAAGCGGCTTACATTGTCGAAGGAATGTGAAGAAAGTTCTTTAATACAATGTCAATTTATCTTTCTTTCGAAAAAGGGAGGAAATAGGATCTTTTTGTAAAAACTGCTTTTCCATTACTTTAAAGTTAAAAATGCAAAAGCAGAATCTTGCTCAAAGTAAGATCAACTGACTTTTCTTAATTAGAAAGTTAACAAGAAAGATATTTTCTTAGTTACTTGAAAAAAAAGTATTGAAGACAAAAATAGAATTGTTATTGAAACAATTTTATAGTAAAAATGAGATTTAATTTTGAAAGTTTTATTATAAAATCTCATAATCCTGTACTTTTTATCAAAAGTTTTCACTCGACTTCTCTAAATATTTGATTTCTATAAAGTAACTTTAAGAAAATATTTTCTTAGTATAGTACTTCAAAAATATATCTTACAAAATATAAAACAAATATACATAGGCAAACTTTTTGCTTTTTGGTAACTGTAAAAAACCGAAGACGTTGTTTCACGAAATGGATACATATATTTAATTCTGATACAACAATATATTTTCTTAAATCCAGTGGCTTATAAACCAAAAAACAAATTTACTACCATTCTCAATAAAATATAAATAATTACAGAACTTTATTAAGAATAAATATTAAATACAGAGTAACATTTTTAGATAAAATAATCCTGCTTTTAAATAGGAATAACAAAGGCAATGTGAAAGAATAAAAATATTTTTCATTCATTTTAAGCTATAAAAATAATAAAATAGAAAGTTAAAAATATATGTGATACTTTATTTATTTATAAACTTTGATAAACTGAGTGTTTATGAATTAAAAAGGTTTTAATTTAAAGTGACGTAGGAAACAAAAAAAAATCACATTTACAAAATCAATTTTAATTTACAACCTGTTACTAGAAGCAGGTATCCACAATTAACTGTAATAATTATTTAAATCGAGTTATTTTTCTGTCTCTCATATATGGAGTAAGTGTGTTAAGGAACGTAGTAGTTTTTTCATGAATATTCCCCTTGAATTCTTTTATTTTATTTCAAAAGAATTTTTTTTTGTATTCTAATTGCTTATTGAGACTCAAATTTCACAAGAAAGTCTAAATGTATTAAAACTTTTCTTCATCGTGGAAGGAAACGTTTCATATATATGCTGTGCGTTTTGTTCTTTACTTTAAAAATTTGTAAAACATTCACAACTGAAGGCCTGTAAGGAGTAATTCCCTTTCAGACAAAATTTCTGCAATGAATTCAATTTTTACTATTGTGTTAATGAAGCAAATAAAAATTCTTATTTAATTACTTCTGTTAATTTTGAAATGTATATTATAAGTTTTATCGAAACACTACTTTAAATTTTCGATTATGAGGAGGTATTTAAATATTTATAAAAAAACGGTAAAAATAAAAAAATAATAATAATATTTTTTAAAAAAATGTGCTCATAACCTGAACAAATATTAAAATGAAGTTAGATAAAATTTAAAGTATTAGAACATTGTTTCCTGTGCCCTTTTAAAAAATTTAAGAATTGTTTTTTAAGTGACAATTCACATTATAAAATTTTAAATCTCGGGTGAACTTTTCGTTTTGTTTCATTCGTTATATTCGATTCATTCGTCTTTTAAGAAAGGGATGTGACGTTCTGTCAGTATGTTTAGTTTTCCTTAATTATGGGAACGTGGTATAATACAAATAAAAATCATTGACTTAGTGGTTTTTCGAATTTTTTTTTTTTCTTTTTCTCTAAATGTATGTAATCTTCAAAAAAGTTGCAGATTCAGAATAACCACAAAACTCATACCACATAATACCTTTTAAAATGTTGTACATCTTTCAACACAGTTGGGGAGGCAAGAGAGTTCGTAGATTAAATGTAACCTTTCATTTCGTTGAAGAATTTACTTGACATCAATGGCATATTGAGGAATTCGAAAAATTTTTCAACTGCTATACATCCTCCACTCATTTCAGGAAATACTTGAACATCACGAACAATTTCGTCAGAGGGAAAATTATGTATTAGATTTTCATGATATTTCTCATAGATGTAAAATTTTCTTCATTTTCTCGAAACGTGTTTCACAAACAAGATTCAACTTATGGGAAAATCTATATTTATGTCCAAATTCAAATGTTAAAGTAGCCTGTTTGCAACTTTCCCATAGATTATATTTTTATATATCACCTAAAGATGTTTTAAAGATACTGATAAAACAAGATAAATTATCTCCATCAATGTAATATTACACTTTACGTCTAATTACTCTTTCTGTGGCAATAAGAAGCTATAGCAACATTTGAATTGCATTCCGAAAATGTGTTAATCATCAGTGTTTTTGCTTTTAGGGCGAAAACGCTTTAAATATTCAATTTACTGGAACAATTTTTCGTCTACGAATAAGGTATTTTAAGCTTACAAAATAAATATTCAATATATGTGAATGTTAAAGCAAATAGAATTAAAAGAAACAATCATACTTTTAAAAAAATATCTTTTCAAATCGAAGCTAAATTATTTAGAATATGTAAGAAAAATAAATATATAATAAAAATAAGATGAAGAACTAAAATCGAATAAGCATACATAAACTAAGATAATGAAAATCAAATTCTTCGCCTTATTTCATAACTACTTTACTTTAGTAAAATTTATAAAATAGCCAAGAAATCGAACGTTCATCTATTAGAGAAAAATGACTTGATGATGTGAATACCATTGAATGCAAAACTTACCATAACATCATATATTTTTAAAGCATAATCCAGATTGCTTTTGAAATAATAGGAAAATGTATGAAAAATATTCTGAGCAATTGCTTGATCAATTTTCTTCCCATCACACCTACTGTATCCAGTAAAACATCGAGTAAAACTGTTTAAAATACTAGTTTGTAAAATATATATAAAATGCATTTAAATTATTTTTTCTTAAATTGTAATATGATATTGAGATTAATAGCATTCATTTAAATATACATACATTTGTTTTTAAAGTATTATGCACTCGATAACAAATAAAAAGACGCACCAAGAAGGATTTGTCAGATGCAGACGAAAATTGGCAATTAGGAAAATTACATACAGACTAGAAAATGATTAAAATTTCAAAAAAAATTGAAGCATTTATTTCAGCGTTACATAGTTACAAAGTATTGATCTCAATAAGGAGTTGACCTTCCTCTAGCCTGGATGCTAGCTACCACACGACGTGACATAGAGTGAAAAATCTCCCTGATGATCTCATGTGGTATTTCTTGCTACATTTGCTCCAATTGTCGGGCTAGGTCGTCAACATTCGTTGGTAGATGCAGTTGTCTTCCCATCATGTCCCAGACATTTTTGATTCGAAATAGATCGATTGCCCAGTGAAGTGTTTGACAAGCTGTGAGAGAGTTCATAGTAAGCCGTGCCGTATGTGATCTGGCATTATCTTGCTGAAAAATAAGGCCAGGATACTGCAAAAGGATCAGTAGCAAAACAGGTCTCAGAATGTCGTCGTCGTAATGCTGAGCTGTAAATGTGCCTCTAATGACGACCAAAATGGTCAAAGTAAATGGCCCCCCCATAATTCCTGCCATACTAAAGCTTCGATCCTGGTTAAAGGCCTGTGGGGCGTGCAATAGTGAAAGTGCACGCTGCCCTGGGAGTCTCAATCTCTTCGATGATCGTCAGGACACAGTTGGAAGCGAGATTCATCGCTAAACACTATACGTCCCCAGTGAGCTTCAATCTAACCTGATTGAGCTAAGCACCACTGTAATCTGGCTCGAAAGTGTGCAGGCGGGAGTGGCAGGTGGCGCAGTGGTCGGTACGAGTGCAGATTTCATTCTATGATTGAATGGTCATGGTGGACACTCGTATGCGTTTCACACGTCTGATGGTTGATAACGATAAATGTGGTTCTGTGACAGCTGATCTGACAATCACTCTAACCACCCTTTCTGCTGTGGCCCTAAGTCTACCGCTACCATCATGACGCTGAAATCTGCCACAGTCCACACCTTTTTGCTAGCATATTCTAATTGCCGCAACGCTTCGACTCATATAACGGACGATTATCCGATTGGCCTAACCTGCCACTTTTAATCCAATAATACGATCTAATTTGAACTCTGACAGTTGCTCGTAATGAGCTCGAATCCTGTGACGTGACATTTCTTAGTCTTTCAAAGGTATCCTAAATCGCAATACAGCAGAAAATTTGACGATCAGATTGAGAATTGTTTTTTATATTCACCTGCTGAGTGCGCAGCTCCGATGCGCTGTAGCTCCCGCTTTTTATTCATTGGACACCAAATCTTAATCATTTGAGCTTTCGGTACAAATGCCTTTGCATACGAAATTTCATTAGAATCGGGCAACATCTTTGTGTGTCGTTATTTTTGTTATAGAGTTTACGATGAAGTGCTTACTAAATAAAGATAAGAAATTAGAAGAATACTAACGAATACGTGCAATCCTGAAATAGACGTAATATGCATATTTTAAGCCTGTTTGCTTAAAATGAAACGCGTTCTGTACTAATTGTAACTTTAAAATTCCTCTACATTTTACTAAGATCCACGCATTTTTCAAAAAGTTGGATTAATCTTTTGTTAAGAAATTATAAGACTACCAAAGAAAATCAGCATATTATGTCTCATCAGAATTGTTATAGGACGTATGCGTTAGTATTTTATGTCGTATTTTATGAGTAAGTGCTTTAAGTCGTATTTTGTCGTATTTTGTGAGCATAAGTACAGGTTTGGATCGTTTTATCCATTATTTAATTGATGATGTGTTAGGGTTAAGAGATATTTGAAGAGGAAGTGAGTAAGATTTTGTTTTATCAAGGTACTGATAAATCTGAAAGAGATCATCTAGGTTAATGAAGTATTCTAAGACTGCCATTCATGGAGTCATAATTAGAAATGATTAAATCAAACCATAATGATCGTAACAAAAATGATTTTGACAGCATAACTTGATCGTTAATATTTTGGTCTTATAAACTAAGAAAAGTCTTTGGATTCGTAAGATTTTGTGAAGTTCCAGAAAAAAATACTTTACATGTTGTGACATTAGGCTATTCGTGGTTTCTCGTCACTAATCTTAGGGACTTAAGATTAAGCTTGATTGATTTGATAAACAACCTTTGCCCAACCAAAAATGAAACGTGAATATGTAGATAGGAAGCAGGTAGGAATGAAATGAAGCAGGAGAGTTAGGAAATATATAAACTCCGACTGAATGTCGCGATAGAGAAGATAAGGGAGAAGATATAGAGAGGCTGAAGGAGAAGTGGAAAGAAAGGCTGAAGGAGGAGTTGAAAGAGAGGTTGAAGTGGCTGATTAGAGTAAAAGTGGTGCGATTCAAGAGATTTAGTTATAACAGTTTTCAACAGTTGATCCAGAGTCTGAGATGCAGTCTAGGAAGGATTAGTGGTAAGAGTCTGTTAGATTACTATTGGTGGGTAGAATTAGGTTAATAGAATTCTTCCCCGGGAGAGTATAATTAATTGTTGTTACAGTAATTAGAAGTTAATAAATTCCGTAAATATTGTTATAGTGTCTCTTGATTGGTTATTGTGTCTTAGTGTTTAATAAATGAGTTAGCAATGGCACAAGAGGCAGCCTGGATCGGGTAGGCATCACAATGTCACAATTTTGAAGAATCTTAAGTTATTGCTTATAGAAACCAATGATAATACACCAAACACAAATGTACCGTTTACCAAAATTCAGGATGCGGTGGTCTTTTTCTATATAGCGTTGTGCAAAATCTTTCCAAATCAACACAAATAATATAATAAGATCCCAAGATGTAAGAATATAAGTAATGTAAGTAATGGATAAAAAGGCACTTTATTGAAAAAGTAGCATGCACACAATGGGAAAGAAAGCCGAAACATCCATGCGACAAGTGTACATGGTTACTAGAAACTCCCAGCTTTTAGTATGGAATATGGCATCCCATGACTGCTAAGCAGATTTCATATCGTCTGGCCATGCTGAACATGAAGTTATTAGATAGATGTTGAGATATAGCAGCCCATTCGTCTTGTACCACCAATCAGTTCCGGAATCGTTACTGGTGGTAAGTTGCGTGCGGCCAAGCGTCTCTCTAGAAATTCCCATTTATGCTCGATGGGATTTAGATCCAAAGACCTTATCAGCCAATCCACGTGTTCAATACTCTCACTGTCCAACTGCTCTTCGACAGCGACTGAGCGAGTATCTCAAAATTGTTTAGAAATCAAAATTTTGAAATAAATTAAATTAACTTTTTATAATTTGACATAAAAACTCACAATTATTTAGTTGTAGTTATAAAATATCATTTACATTTTTATATAATAGCTTCTCATCAATTACGACAAATATATGATAATATACTAGATAAATAATAAAATTTTAAAACGGCATTATATGTTACTGTATGACATTCAAATATGTGAATTTTTAAAAATATAAGAATCAAATAATTAAAGAATCAAAATCCTTGCCCCTGGTATTCTGTATTTGAATTGAAATGCAGTTCAAAGGATAGTATAATCATAAAAGCTGTATTTTAATAATATCGTAGAGGTAATTATTTAATATTGTATCAAATTTCATGATAAAATTAAATTAAAAGATAAGAACGTTCAAATAATGTTACAAAACTATTCTATAAATTTTCAATTAAATGATTTCGATGACTTGTGAATTACCTTAAAAATCGTACGAGAAACCCTATTTCATTAAAATAAATACTTCAATCTTCTTAATTAGCACGTTCCAAAGAGAGAATAGTCATCAGAAGACGTTGTTAGGGATTAAGCAGCATTCAAGTGCTTTGGATTCGAAAGGGAATAATTGCAATTTTCTTGTTTCTTTGAATTCTATTAATTAAAATCATTAGCGAGAAATAATTCCCATACAGAAAACTCTACATGCATTTAATTTGAGTTTATTATTTCTAGCGAATTTCCCTTTTCATTTACTTTAATTTGTGAGATTTCTAGCATTTGGGGTTCTAATAAATCTTTATAAATAGCGAAATTTCATCATCATTTAGGGAAATAAGATATTGTTTTCTATGAAATGCTATACGATCTTAAAAATTTATAATTATAATTAATAATTGTTAGTTTCTATATGAAATTTATTAAACTTTAGTATTTAATCTAAATTAGAATTGAGATTTATACATTCTAATAAAATATTGAAGATCAACATATCATACTTATATTTTCAAGTGCATTATTTAAAATTTCAAACTATATTCTTATTGAATAATAGTAGCATTTTAAAGCAGTATAAACAGTGTAAGACTATTAATACGTTGTCTTAATCAAAGAACGCCTTGTGCTTCAATCGGTGAAATAAAAATATTATTAAAAAACTTCGAAATGTTATTAAATATATATATATATATAAATAAATCAGAGTATTTCTCTAAAAAGTGAAATTTTCACCTTTGTATTCATATCTGACAGAAAATATAAAAATTTGCAATTACAAATTTTCATTTATTTGTTATCTAAATGTTTTATTTATTTTATTATTAATATTATTCTTTTACGATAGTCCTTTTTCATAATCCTTTAATAAAACATTCATTTGTATATATGGTCCCATTACGACATAAAATAAGATATGGCATGGAAAAATTGGCATTTTATTAATTATTTTTTTACTCAGATTCTTAAATCATACAAATTTATTACATTTAGTAATATTACTAATGCATACATGAATAAGTTCTTATGCATTTACTGATGAAATTATATAAAGTTTATGAAAGTAATAAAGAATGATTTTGATTTTTTATCAAATCACTATAAAAAAATGGGATGAAACCTCTAAATATTTATTCAATTTCACTTTATAAAAAAATATTTGATGTCTATCTCTATTTTTTTCCTTCAACTCTACACCTGATGAGATTCTCAATCATATATATCACAAGTCTCTTACGTAATCATTTTGCAAGTGCTTGACTTTGATAAAATTCATTTAAATATTAATCTAAAAACTCCATTTATATTTTTCCTAGACTAACTTTTTTAAGAATTTATGTATCCCAATTTCTTATATTTTCTCAACTTCTCCTTCCTAGATTATTTTGTAAGTAATTTTATTTATGATACATACTGTTCTGTTTAATGTATATATAACATATTCGGTATCATTACTTTATTATGGATCGTAATTATGTAGAGGGAAAATTATGTAAATATTTTTTTTCATCTAAATGATTCAGCGCAACGTAAGTGGATATTCTGAAGTATTGAAAACTAATTTTAAGTATGTTTGAAATTTTGAATAATAGTGGATGGAGACTGTTCATCAGTTGGATTTTTAATTAGATTAGATTTTTGAAAGCGATTTAATACAATTGTGAATAAATAGACTTAAAACAAATTGAAGGTAGATTTTATTTAACTCCTTTAAAATTTAGATTTATTTTTTGTACTATACCAGATTTCTTCATCTATTAAGTATTCGATCATAATTAAAATATTTATTATTTATTTGTGAAACTCTGCGTTAAATGATAGTATTACCATAATCAAGCCTTATTTACATAATTTTCATTTTTCAATGCAAAATGATTGAAATGAATAGTACATACGAAAGTAGTTTAAGCACTTGCTTTTCAGACATGAAATAATTGTGTGTTTGAACTGTGAAAAAGGTAACAATAAATATGACAATTTAACATCAAATATAATTCATTAATTTTTTTTTCTTGGAAGGTTTTAAAATGTTTAATAAATATTTGATTAAATGGTGCAGTATTACTGAAAAAGAAAACTGAAGAGCTAATTTTACTTACATGTATCTTAAGATAGTGGGAATTTGTATATGTTTCTTATATATGGAAATTTATATATAACTCTTTTTACGCGAAGACACTTTCTAATGAAAATTAATTACAAACCTTTTACATTCTTAGTATAACTTTGTTTTAATCAACACAGAAACAGCATATTAATCAAATAATATCTTAATATTATTAAATCAAACATAGTTTGCTATCTTTTTTAATATTATTTATCTGTTGCCAAACACGCAATTAAATTTCTAAAAGAATTTCAAAGTCACGAAATAATTTTATTTCCCAAATGGTTTTTTTAATTACACTATTCGATTTTGTTACATTTCTTAACTTTTAATTTTGAAAACATTTTTGTTACCTTAAAATTATATTTGAATGAAATTCATTAAAATTTACTTTTCTTCTTTTCAAAATATAACTGTAAACGTCCAATTCCAAACATGTTGCATTTTAGTCTATTTTGTCAGGCTAGCTTGTTTTTATCATAAAAAATTATATTGTTAATAGATATACAAGTTTATTGAAAAACTTTGTAAACTCGTCAGTTCTATTTCTTTTGGTTTGAATCTGTTAAAAGAGTATTAATTATCTTTATAATTAATGTCATGTTCCTCTTGGTATTTAGAAGCTACTTGTTTTTGTTGGATATTTCCTGTGAATTCTTCGACCTCCAAAATTGTAAAGTAGAATCAATTTTTGACACTCACTTTTTAAAGAACAAAAATAAAGGTAAGAAACATGGTTATATAAATTATCATTTGTCGCTTTAATAAAACCATTTAAGAAAATAATAATAAACCAAAATTTTTAAAAGAAATTATACTTTTGTTGCTTATTAACATATCTAGTGTCAGCTAAACCACCTTCACAAGTCCATTTGCTTACATAAAGTCATACACGAAGAGGATAATTGAATAAATCTTCATAGAGAATACAGCCCCAAATACTCAAGGATATGAATTGGGGAGGCCTGATCCGTCTGGCATTTAATGCACCTCCGGAAAATCTTGGTTCCACAATGAAGAGTAAAGTTCTTCTAATGGCTACTTAAAAAGCGGGATATGATAGTCTGGGTGTGTATATCACAATTGAGTGTAAGGAATGCTCCAGGCCATTTTCTATGACAAGAGAAGGGAATCGAAATGACATTTCAATTTTTTTGTTCCAGATTCTCCTTCAGCCAGCCCGAAAGACGATTTTCATCCGAAGTTGGAAGGGAACCCTACACACACATATATATAGAACTTGATGTAACAGAGATGATCACCCATTATGACCCCATGCGACTTCTTCCTTGGGGTTTGTAAAAGATAAAATGTATGCACCCCCATTCCTCCCAAATTTATGTGAAATTAAGCAATGGGTTTTTACTGCTGTATAATTCAGTTACCACTGACACTTTACAACATGTTTGGTAGGAAATCACTTATCGTCTCAACATTATACGTGTGACTAAAGGAAGTTATATCGAACACTTGTCAAAAACACTTTAATAATTTTCCTTTTCATTCATGAATAATTTAATTATGAAAATATGTAATGTTTAAATTGGATGGATTATTTTGAATACTCATGGGTTTGAGGCATGTTCAAAAGATATCCGACTTTTATTACAAAGTACACATATTCAGAAATAGGAATCTTACAATAATCTCCTTGAGCGCATTTGTTGTACTGCTGAACATTTGTACCCATAATCTGGCAATGCAATGAAATGCTTTTTTTAATAAGACAATATTCAAGCAAGAAATTCCGAATCCTGCATGACATCTAAGGATTAAATTATGGTCTCTATATAGTTCATTTGCATTTTGGAAAAAAACTAAAAATCATGAGAAGTCTTGTTGGAGAGTAGGGTGATCCATAAAGTGCAATTGTTTTGTTTCGGCCAGAAAATGAGAAAAATGAGTAAATTAAAAAAATTTCTTACTTTATTATTTCTTCGAGAGGTTCTTCTGAACCTAAATTTCACTCAAAATGGAATGAATCCAACGCTGATGCTCACTGTGTCTTCAAGCTCATTGTTCGTCATTTAACAATTCTTCATCTTGATGATCGTTGAATGTTTAATACCAATCTTGTTCCTGGATATTGAGGGCTTCTCAGAATTTTTTTACCCTACAATGATGTATGGCAATCTTTTAAAGTAGTACCATTTCTTAACCTGCGTGATGCCTATTATTTCATTCCCAAAGATAGACTGCATTTTGCTGATCGTTTCCATTTAGAATCAATTCATTTTTGTAGAAAATTTAATTTATTAAGCCTGATTTTATAAATTTTTCTATCTCTTTGTTAAAAAGACTGAATGGAGCTGACTTTCATTTCCTTTCTATCCGGTGATAGATAGTCTTTGCAGATTGAAGAAATTCAAACAATATGATGAGGGCTTTTCGGCACACGTACGCCAAATCTAATTTTCATAGCTACATTTGCTTGCTTCCGCATGAAAAAATATAGTCTGATTACTTTTAACCCATTTCGTATTTTGTTCTATACAACCATACATTTAATATATATTCTAAAATAGACTGAAAACTTGAACTAGCATTGTTTTTCAAAAACAGTAATCACCTCATTATTCCATTACATTTGAAAGGGTACAGTTATATTACATAAAATTGTACTAATTTAACGAAATTCACACACACACACACACACACACACACACACACACACATATATATATATATATATATATATATATATAGATGAAAATACATTTCAAGATAGAATAATAGTGGTTCATTTTCTTTAAAAAGTATCAAAATCATTAATATGGGTATATGAATGCTACGCATTTTAGTCATCATGCTACTTCCGCTTAAGTCTAAGCAAAAAAATGTTTTATAATTTGATTTTTAAAGCTGTTCATTTAGTCTTATCAAATTACCGTCTCATGTTATAAACTCATACTTACCAGTGTAATATAACTTAAAAATTGACAAATTTCAGTGTTGAAATGGAAATAAAAGTATAAATTAAATTTAAATATTGAAAAAGTAATAAATAATATCGAAACAGTTATTTTAACTACATATAACCTACTTTATTATTCATAGAAAATTTCAGTTTCAACAAAATTATTAATAGCAAAAACGAAATTATCCATTAAGATACTAAATTACGTGACAATAGTACAGTTCAATCATCGGGAAAATGATGACTTTTAGCCTTTTATGTTCTTCAGAGAAACAAAAAAAAAATCAATTGTAGCCATCTAGATAATTAATTCACCCTTCAATGCCATGAATGTGCATTGGACAGATGAAAGTCAATATACTAAATGAAAAATTCAGGATTTTAAATTGGCCATTAGCGAAACTGTATTCTGCAAGAATGAACATTACCCGATTACACGTCTACCTTCACAACAGAGAGATTTATATAAGAGTGAGCTTTTAAAAACGATTCTACAAGATTATTATTTCCCTGTTCGACCTTTATTATTGTCGTTGTCATGGAGGAAAATTAGTCTCGGTAGAATCTCTTTGTATTCTAAAACGATCGTGCTTTGAATATTACGGAAGAATGGTATTACATTTTTATGGTCGAATGAAATGACGATTTAATTCTTTTTGTTGTAAGTAAGAAAACGCTTAAGGGATATTTGCCACACACTATGTTTGAAATCTCGTTTTACGGAAGATATATCTACAGGGCATTGACGTAAAAAGTATCGGAATTGAATAATTGTGGTAACAAGTAAAGAAACTGAATCATTGACATTTAAAAAATTGTATTTCATTTTTTAAATAATTCACTATTCCATATATGCGAAATGTAGTTTTAATTCAATTTAAATTGAATACAAAAGTGCATATTTAAAATAATGTATTTAAAGTCCCTTTATTTATATTTTACATTTCTTTTATTTATATTTTATGTTTTTCGCGTTATGTTTTTTTTTTTTTTGGTGGTACAATTCCAACGTCTTAATAACTAATGCATTTATCTTTTTCTCATTGTTTAACTTAAGAGTTTGCTTCAATACTATATTAAATATTAATGAATATAATCTATATTAATATGCAATGTTATTCGAATAAATTCTGATAAATTTAAAGCAAAATCCATGATGGCTGAAAATGTAAAGTTGGAATTATAGTTTGTGTTTAGTTTTCTTTTCCATTTCCTTTTGAGTGTGTTTCTTGCTGAGGTATATTTAATTTGTATATAAATTTTGATAAATAATAATAATAATAACAATAAAAAAGAAAAACTGTAATAATAATAACAGTAAGAATACGAACTATAAGAATAGTAAGAATAACAATAAAAAGAAATATCATAATATTAATAAATAGCAATAATATAAGAACTTTAATATTATTAAATAGCAATAACCACAAAATGAACTACTATAATACTAATAATTAATTAATAGTCTTATAGTTGTAAGTAATGTGTATAATCACCTTATTAACGATTTATGATCCGTTGTAATGAACGTATTCAGACTATATAAATCTTTTTCAATAAATAAATCTGGGCCAAATGAATTTTAATTAATTAAAAAAAATCATCTAGACTTTTTGTAAATAGGAATTCCATTGCTTTAAGGTCATATCAAGAACTTAGAAACCGATGGCAATTTTAAAGGAATACTTTGGTACTAATTTGTAGATTTTTCATTTTAAAATATTAAAAATATTTTTGATGTATATAGTGTTAATTTCTCAAAATGTGAAACACATATTATTCTATAAGATATGATATACATGTTGTAAATTGAATATGCAAGAAGAATGTATGCGAATAAGAAATAGTTTAAAGTAAAATTATTTTAAAAATTAAATTATATATTTAAAAATGATATTAGCTTTTCTAATGCTGAAAAACAATAATGCATGAAATTGCTATAGAAAAGTCATAGAAAAGGAAAATAAATGTCCATCTCGAACTTCTTCGGTAATAACTGAGAGGAAATAAGAATACAAACATATTGCGTTTGAAATATATAAATATATTCGCATAAATACCTAAATTGTTTCTAAACAAATTGTATACTATATAATGAAAAGCATATTTATTAATTTTAAAAAAGATAAAACTTAGTCAATACTTTCCTCAGGTGAACTAATTCATTAAAACGAAATGAGGAATGAAAAAAGCATCGAATCAACCGCAAAAACCTTTAAGGAAGACTTTTAAGAAACCTTTTTAGAAAGTCTTGTGAAAAAAAAAAATTCTTGAAAAAAAACTTAGATGAAGTATTTGTTTAAAATTACAATAAACTTTTCCAAACGGAGTGTTGCTTTGAAATTGAGGACACTGCACAGAAGAATTTTGTAATAAATAACAATAATTTATGTCATAAATAACATTAAGAATTTGATGATTTATTTTATTTTGATTATAATGGATTCTATTTAAACATAGATACATAAGGAAAATTTAAAACAAAATAAGTAATAACTTAAATAACTATACATCACTTTTAATATATAATGTAAATTCAATAATATTTTTTTAAAACGCCCCATAAGAAAATTCAGCACAATGAAATACTAACAAGCAAACTAAGATTGTAGTTATTTATAAACGCACTTCCTAGACTACTTTAATTTCAAACAAATATTGATGTTTTTCACTAAGCCTTGACAATTTTGTACCAAATATTTATGCCAAGTCACGATCTTTTTCGAAAGATAACTGCAAAATGCTCTTTCAACTTAAGAAGAAAAATTCGAAACACGAGATCAAAGGAAGTAGATATTCTCTATGTGGCTTCTCTCCCAAACAACGCAATGTTTTATTTCCTAACGTGATTTACACATATCACACCTCTCTTAAATAGGTTAGGTACAAAAAAGGGACGCTCCTTTTTTCACCTAAGAATCGATACTGTATTTGTATTCAGAAGAGTACAGCTGGCGTGCAGACTGTAAAAATGACTAAACGTTCTTCAATTTAAGGTTTCCAATTAAATTACGACTTGAGAACGAATTCTTTTAAACTCATTTTGTGTTTCCTCGCACGCAGAAAGTTTTATTTTAAGTGTTTTTTTTTCTTTAATTTGTACTCCCTCTGAAATTACAGAAGCGACACATCAATTTCTTGTGTTTTTTTAATGATTTCTCTGTCTTTTTTGTTTAGTAGTTCGAGAATAGAATGAAAAAGAATGTTCATGTTTAAAAGGAACTGAATGTATATCTTTTTATTATTTTTGTTCTGTTTTACCTAGAAAGAATTACTAGAGCTGTACCTTTATTTTAGAATTTTATTTAAAAAAAAAAAAAAAAAAACGTTGATTTAATCAAAGATGGCCCTGTGGGCCTTCTGTTAAGGGTTTTTCATACCTACAGAATTAACAAGTATGTTTTAGAAATTTACCTAAATTTATTTTAAACTGGTTATTTTTTTAAATTTTGTGCTTGGATCATAAAAATGTCTGCAAGTCCTTTAGGCGGTATTTCTTCAATCCTTTTAAATAGTATATGAGAGTAAAAATATAATAATAATAATCTGGTAAAAATTTATGTATTCCATATAGTTCCATGAAAAACAAATTTTATTTTCTGAGAAGTAAAACAGTAAATAATAGTTTTTTCATCACAATTAACTTCGAAAGAAAATTATTAATTTTGCATACTTTAAATATTTTCCAAAGTACTGTTTTAAATAAACATTCTCAGCACACACAGCAATATAAATTGCTGTGAAATTGAAGATAATGGATATAGATAAGTATGAAATTAATGTATCTTTGATTAAATTAAAGTAGTACACTAGAAATAAACAAAATTTTAATGCATAATTAATGTAAGAAGTTATTGAGAATGATTAGGAAGTCTACAATAAAATAATAAATAATAGAAATAATAATATCTAAATAATAATAGCATTAAACATGAAAATCAGCATGTAATACTAGCGAAGCGCACAGTAAAAATAAACATATTTGTTTGTTTTAAAACTTAACCCAAAATCAATTAATGAAAACTTTCATATTCAGCTGAAAGTTATGCTATGAAAAGGAAAAAAAATATTTATGTAAAAAGCCATTCTAATTGCTTTTAACTATTTGAATATTCTCATTTTCTGAAATAGTCTAGCTAAACGCACTTTTGGGGAAATAGTCTTTCAGATATTTAATTTTTAAATATTTAAATAATTTTTATGGGTAATACTTTAGATTTCCTAAGAGTTTTGCACAGAATTATTTATTTTTATTTTAAAATGTATCTGCATAGCTTGGTTAATACGTTTTTTTTTTTTTTTATTTTACATAAACATAATTTTATTCCAATTAAGTCAGAAAGTTCTTTTTAAAGTGTTTAAATATATCCATATACAGGGCCGTATAATTTGAATATTATACGGCTACTTCTCAAAAGTTGCTTTAAGATTAAAATAATTTTCAGAAAATAATTTTGTGGAAAAATTCTTTTATGTTCTTAACCTACTGAATTTGTTGTAACAAAGCATTAATCTATTTTAAATTCATTCCTTTTATATAATTTTTGAGAGAATTTATTTCTCTTATCTGAAGAATGGTTTAGGGAGAAATAATATTTCAAATCTTAAATAATATGAAAGCCATTCCTGAAAAATATGTCTATTTTCTGAACTCTCTTTCTTATAAACTGTATTTATGATCATAAAATATCCAGCATTTTTCCATTTTAGTGAATGTCATACTTAATTTGATAAAATACATTTCAATATTCTCCGCATAATCCCTACTTCTAGGATATTACTTATAGATTATAGTTTAAATGCCATAATTTGAAAAATATTTAATCAATAGTCGTACTCAATGTGTAATAAGAATGCATTCTAAGGGCTAGCATATGTTATTTAATTCACTATACATCAAATGTTATATAAATATATGCATTATACAGTTCTTGAGTGAAGTTTAAGAAAAAAGATGTAGAGTAATTAAAAACTAATTAATATTAATGCGCTATCGAAATTTAAAACTTTGTTCTAGACTTAAGTTTCACGAAATGCTTCATTTCCATTGTACTCTTTCCATACATTAATTAACTCAATATTATATTTCAGATCAAGGGCTTAAATTTGCTTAAGATTCTGTTAATTACTCTTATTAATTTTCAAACTAATCATCCAGTTTTGTGTGTTGTGGAAAAAAACTTACATTATTGAAGTTCAAATAATTACTAATATCAAAGTAAATGTTAAGTAACCAAAGGCAAATTAAGGTTTAAAAGAAAATTGGGGTGGGAAATGCAGTTTTTCTACAACGAAGATAATTACATTTCTAGGGTAGTTTTGGGAAAAAAGTAATCATTTATATTAGTTTCAAAAATTGGTTTGGGACAAAAAATACGTTTGCTTTCTTTTGGAATTTTAATTGAATTACGCAGACAAATGGAAACACGGAAAGATTACCATCTAAAATTTTCTTTGCAGCATTATGGAGTCTAGAAACAATTATTTCTGGTTATTTTTATTCCATTTCTATAAGCCTAATTATATTTTAATGCAAACTATAAAAGAAAATATGCTAAGAAAATTTTCATTATAAGCTCATTTATCAGGATTTTACTATTGAGATTTCACAAGATTTTGCAATTACAGAACATGTTTTTTTTCTATATTCTCGTCCTAGCATTTCCAGAAGAAAATAAAATAAGATAAGAGCCACTACACTAAAATTGTTTTTAGAGATTTTCTCTTAATGATCTTTTTATTTTTGTTTTTAATACGTAACACATTTTCCATTTTACTAGCCACTGTTACGTTTAAATCAGCTACACATACACATGTGCTTTATTTTATTAGAAATTGATTTAAGGGTAAAATTTACAATCTCTGAAAATTATAAGTTAGAAAATAGCAAGTTATGAAATGCTCTTGGGTTTCAATTTCATACCAATCGTATTATCTTATGTGTAGATATGAATAGAATTAATAATCATACCAAAATAAGAGGTAATTTGCTATAACTATTGTGTTTTAGTATTAATTCATGGTAAATATTGTAAAGAATAGAAAAAAAATATATATATCAATGTACTAAAAGTTAAGGAAACAGCTCTATTCACTAATATTCATTTGAAATAAGAAATTAGTTATTGTTACTGATATACTTGGAACTCTTTTCAATATGAAAATAACTATATAAATGAAGTAGGAAAATAAACCAATACATATGAAATATGTAGAAGGAAACACACACACACACACACATATATATATATATATATATATAAATATATAATGAGTAATAAACAATTAGCGTTTAATATAAAATAACTTGATTTTTTTTATTTATATGACGCCCCCTTCATATACCTATATTAGATTATAGTTGTTAATATTTTTTTAGAGTTATTATGGCAATATATTTTAAATAAAAGAAGTTTCTTATAACAAACAATGAGTCTTTATATTTTAGGAATATATATTAATTTCTTTGTCCAAATGTTTCCTACAAATATTTGAAAGATACCTTGCCAATACATAAAATAAATTTTAATGTTTGCTATATTTAATTTTTAATTAATATTCAAATACAAATAATTATTTTTATCAATTTGAAATGTAATTGTTCTGTAATGAAAAAACTAAAAACGTTCCATGGTTTGAAAAAATTGAAATGAGCAGATACAAATCAAATTTTAACTTCAATTCATTCTTAGAAAATTATTCAATAAAAAAAAAATGAAAACAATTTATTTCCCCTGTTCTTTGTTGGTTGAGTGAACAAATGCCATTTCGAGGAAAGATAAATACTTGAGGGATACTTTAGCCTGCAGCATAATGAAATCACACTCGAAATAATGTAAACATCATCCCGTATCCGTGAAATCAGAATACTTTGAGTGTAAAGTACCAGCTGCTATTTCAATATAGAATTAATATTTATCTTTCATAGAGACTTTCGTAAAGACTTAATTAAAATAGTCTGATTTGAACGAAGATTAAACAAATATTTCTCAACTGTTAAATTTTTCCTAAAGAATGAGTGGATGTAATGTTTGAATATTACGAGTTTTAAAACGTATGAAGATAAATTTGTCTTGCATATTAAACGAAGAATAATATTTTAAATTAAATTACTTTTTCAGTATTTTGCGTTGTTCCTTCCTTAGTTAGATAGAGTAAAATTGCAAAAAAATTATATTTTTCTCTCATTATTTTATTAATAAGTTACAATTTTTGGAAGAACGTGTGTAAATATATATAAATTAAGATTTCGTACGTAATAAAATAACCATACAACACCTGAATATTTACAAATACTGTGATGCATTTTTGTCATGTAAAATTACTTTTAAAAATGAGTTAATTAAACAATTTTATCAAGATTACTTATCTAAAAATTTTATGTTATATAAAGCTATTTAAATGAATAAATGGAAATAATTATAACAATAATTATGTACCCATACCCACAAATATATATATATATACACTGAAAATTTATGAAAGAATAATTTAGAATATTTAAAAAGACAAAAATTCCAGAAAGAAATGTAAAAATGAAAGAATAAAAAAAAATAAAAAATATGGAACCCAGCAAGTCAAAAAGCAATTTCGGGTAATAATATTTTTTATAATTTTTAGTGTATATATATATATATATATACACTCATGGGCAAAAAAATTAGCGCACCAAGAAGAAGTCGTCAATATGAAACAAAATTTTATATTCGTAATGACTACTTTTATAACTGAAAATAAATAGAAAATAAAAGAAAAAGGATCTTTTATTTTAGAGAAAAAGGCAAAATAACGGAGAATTCAATACCCTGTTGAACCCCCTGTAGCACGAACGCACGATGCGATACAATCGGGCATTGAGGCATACAAGTTCTGTTTGATGTCTTGAGACATTTCGTTCCATATTTGCTATAACCTTGTCTCTAATCCGTTCAAACTCGTAGGATGCCCAACTCGCCGTCCCAATTGAACCCAGATATGCTCGATTGGAGACAAATCTGGGGATCGGGCAGGCAAAGGAAGGGTAGTAGCAGTGCGGTGACAGTCTTGTGACACCCTGGCCGTGTGATACCGAGCATTGTCTTGTTAAAAAATGGCTCCTGGGAGCCGTTACATGAGTGGCAACACATGTGGTTGCAGGATGTCATAGACATACCGCTAGGCTGTCTTTGGTGCCATGGATCGATACTAGAGGTGACCGTGTATTGTAGGCAATGGCACCCCATACCATCCCACCAGCTGTGGGAACGATGTGTCGCTGTAAAGCAAAGGCCGGATTGAAGCTTTCAAAATGGGGTCTCCACACACGAACACGATTGTCATCACTGCTGAGATTGAATCTGGATTCGTCGCTAAAGACGATCTGGTTCCATTCCATTGCAGTCCAATTTCCTCGTGCGTGGCACCACTCCAAACGGAGACGTCGATGGGTGGTTTCAAGAGCAGTACACGTAATGGGCGCCAAGATCCCAAATGTCCTTTAGCCAGGCGCCTTCGTATGGTTCGAAAAGACACGAGGGCCCATAGTGAAGGTGCTACCTATGCCTGGATGGCGGCTGAAGAAGCAGTTGGCTGTACGCGTGCATTTCTTACAATGTAGCGGTCTTCTCGACGAATGGTCTGTCGAGGGTGTTCTGAGCCTGGTTTTCACGTAAATGACATCTCTCGGATCCATTGGTCTCAACACCTCCTCACAACACAATCAGAGCGGCCTAATTGACGAGCTACTGGCCTAGCTGACCATCCAGCTTCCATCATAACGATGATTCTCCTTCTCTCAAACTGCGGCAGCTGCTCATATTGTCTTAGAAACCAACGTAATGACATGCCTGCCTCATCTCTTCCTTTGTAAACTATTCAGCACACTCCAACAAGCTTTGGTTATCAGTTTTACACTCCATGGAGAACGACGTTAAACGCTCTAAACCGGCTATGCGTAATGCGCAATCATGCTGCATTGCTATTCATTTGCACACCTCCCCGATATGTACCTTCATGCCAATTTTCATTCGGTCCATATGATACACACATGACATACACAATAGGACCCTGAAAATACAACACCAAGAAGGAGTGTCCAGAAAATTTTGGAAATGTCCGGTAGATGTATGTCACCGAGTCATGCGAATGATGAAAAACGCGCAGCTCTTTAGAGCACGTTGAGTAATGTATCAAGAAAGGAACCTACAGAATATTGAAATTTTGTGCCTTTATTTCTGCTAGGGAAATCAACGTAGAAAATTTGTTTCTTCTCAGATAATGCGTGTAATAGCAGAGAATTCCAAGATGTTGTCAATGGAGGCAGTTCTAGCAGACAGACGATTTTACGAGGAGCCTGGAGATCAAACTGAGATGCGGCAAATGTCAGCTGTCATTCACCTGGATGACTCCACAGTGCATCGGCTGTGGCGATGGTTGGAGCAAGTTTGAGAGGTGCAGGTGCAGCCAGAGTGATGCCAGCATGCGTGGTTCGACACTTCCGTCAACAAGCGGTGGTGGTCCCCTGAAGTCACTTTTACCTCTATTCGACTGCATCTTCAAGACACATTGGATGTTCCCATATCGACCAGAACCATATCTCGCAGATTGGTTGCTAGTGGCCTTCACTCATTGCGACCATTGAGAGGACTGCCATCGACCCCACATCGTAAACGCCAACATCTGTACTAGTGCCGGGCTCGAACGATGTGTACGACAGACAGGCACAGGGTCGTGTTCTTAGATGATCCACACTTCTTTTTCTCCAATAATATGCATCGCCTACGAGTGGGCCGTCGATGTGGAGAAAGGTCCAATCCTGCAGCTTTGTAGAAAGTCCCAAAGAGCGACAACATGGTATGTGGCACAATTCTAGGTCTCTTCTAGTTCGTATTAAGGGCACTATGTCCACCATTGGTACATGGATAATGTGCTGTGGGCGGTGACATTTCCCTACCTTCAAGTGGGGGCCTAATGCCTTTATCAGCATGATAACAGCCGACCCATCACTACTCTCATAAGTCAACGTGCTCTGCTAGGTGTTACATTTTATAACAAAGTTAGGTATCTTTGATTCTCATTCACAGCAATTGTGTGGCCTTAAGCAAATCTTGTGTGAAATACTATTATGTCGTATGGGGTTTAGATTATGTCCGATGCCCATTTAGAAATTGTTTTCCGATCCATTGAATCTCAGTAAAATTAAAGACAAATAAATGGTAAAAAATAATTTTTGAAACAAATTGGCATGTTAAAAGCTTAAAAATATTTGTTTACTTAGAAACGAATAAAAAATATTTATGTGTGTTTGCTATATTTAAAAAATACAAAAAAATCATTTTGATTTTGGTATCCCGATTGGAGAGAGAAAACAGCATCCAATATTCGTTCTTAAACGTGAGACCAAGGAAACAAGAAGATTTTCTTATGTTTTAAAGTGATATTAAGTGCATTGTAAGCTTAACTAGGCTCACACAATCTGTCTCTGGCGCTTCCAGAAATGTTATGCTTAGTATTTACTCATGGCCTGTGATTAGGTATATTGTAAGGTGACCAACTTTTATTTTTCAAAAAAAGTTGCTTTGTTTAGCTATGGCACAAGAGGCTAATAGGAATGTTATGTAGTCACAGAACTATAAACAAATTAAAGGCGTATATCAAGGTGGCTCTACACTTGATAGACTTCATAATACATATTTACATTGTCATCAATATTTATTTTTTAGGAAAATAATGATTTTAAGTTATTCGAATATATTGATGATCTTATACGTTTTCAAATTCACCTTAAAACTGAAGTTAGACCTAATTTATCATTTATCCTTCCTTCTTAAATTTGATTAAAACTGATATAAACTATTATGAAAAATATTTTAGACGGTAATTTAAAAATTGAGAATAATATGATTATTATTAATATATGAAAATAGAGAAAATTTGGTTTCCCGATTTAAAAAAATTCTTACTTTGATAACAAATTAAATTTAAATATATTTAGATATATTTTACACATTTTTTTTTATTTTTTAAATATATCATATTAGTTAATATTCCTTTAAATATTCAAAATATTTAAAATATTTTCTTTCTTTAATTAAGATAATGCTGTTTTTGCAATATATTTTTTAAAGAAAAATTTATTAATACAATACAAAAATTATAAGTAAAACATAGTAAAAAAATATGAAAATTATAAAATTGGTTGATTACAATTTTTTTCTGGATGCATTTATTGATAAGTTTTTTAATAATTTTAAATAAATATTCTCTTGATTTAGATGTTTTATTTTTAATTAAATTATTTTCTCTTCCTTTATTTTTATGTTTTTTATTTGTTTATTACTCATTCATTTTAATTTTATTTTTAATGTATTTTTATCTTTCATTTGTTTATTTATTTTTTAAATCTTTTCTTAATTTTAATTACTAACTATTTATACTTTTAATCTTCTTAATTTTTTAAAAAAAATTAAAAAATTATTTATTTTTTTACTTATTTATTTTTATTTAAGGTGTCCCTATACCTTCGGAGAAATTTTTTTTGAAATACATTGGTATTTGCTACCATAGTATTTTTAATGCTGATATATAGACTAAAAGTATGAAAAACACATTCAGTCTGTGCAGATGTGTTTTTAATTAAAAAACACATTCAAAACTTTTAATTAAAAAAAAAATTGGAATGAAAAGCATGGTGAAAATAGTACATAAATTGATTATCAAAGCAACGCTCAGAACTCAAAAGTAAACAAAAAAATCATTATTCTGTAAATTTTATCTTATTCATCATAACAACCTTTGGGGCTTGTACTACTTTTAAGATAAAAATCTTATTACTACAATTTTTAATGTGTTTCGAGTCAAAAAATAATGAAAAATCAAAAAAAAAAGTTTTAAAAATATGTGATTTAGGCCTTTGTTACTAAAATCATATCAATTTTACAACCATGAAAGAGTAATAGGGTTTCATAAAAACTGCATAAGGAAGATAAATTAATTTAGTTCATAACTTTTTCTGATATCTACGTTGCCACATGTAAAACTCATTTTGAGAAAAATCAAAAACAAAATTTCAAATGCAATGAAAAATTAGGTACCGAGTAAAATTCAAATTCCTGTAACAAGTTCTAAATAAGGTACAAGCAAAATTCAAACACTATTAAAAAGAAATAGTTTAAATTTTAAATTGACATTAAAATTTAAAAATCGAAAATTTTGGCAAAAATGATGTTTTATAGGTGTACGGATACCTTAATTAATTTTAATTTTATTATTTAAATGTTTTTATCTAAAAATTTCCCTTTTAGATTTGGTTATGAAACGTTTAGATAGATGGCGTTGCTTTATATTGATTTTATGCATTTTTTTAATTAACTTATTAATTATTCATGTATTTTAAGTTCTTTTTTTGATTCATAATTTCTTAGTTTTTTTGTATTGTAATTTTCGTTTAAATATTTTAATAAATTGTTCTGATTTTCATTTTTTCATTGGTTATTTCCAGGGTTTAACTTTAACATCCTAGCATCATCTGAAATTTTTTCCTTATATAGTTCAGTGTCGGCATTTTGCCAATATTTAAAAGTAGTTTCTTTTCATAAGAAAATAGATTAGTGTATAGCTACGAGTCGATTTTTCATTCAATTTTCATACTTTTACAATTATTTTTATTACTCTAAAATAAAGCATTATTCTTTTTAAAATAAGAGAAAAAAACTTTTATAATTTTTTTAGCTTTTGGTGATTTACAGATGTTTTTTTACTTTTCATTTGTTTTTACATGTGTTTTTTGGATTTCATATTGTTCATTTGGATTTAATTCATATTATACGTATTACACTCAGATTTTTAATAATGTACTTTGTTAAAAAAGATAGATAGGCCTATAATCTTAGGATAACTTAATTTAACTATCTAAAACCTGTTAAATCATTCAATAGAATATTCTACCCTTTTGTAATTTCAAAAAAACATTTAAGTTTTTAAAAATTATTCAATAAATTTCAAAATTCATATTTTCTAATTTTTTTGATATTTTGTATTTTTCGATTGCAGCATATATCACAATCGGCAACGACCACATAGTTTATCGAAACCGATGTGGAGCAATGTCAGACTATGCTAACGAAATGGGAGCTCTTTATTTTGTCACATTAGAATGGGTATGTATCGGAGCTTATAATAGTCCTTTCAACTTCGTCCCACGTTTGGTAAATGCTGTTATGATCGGATGACTGAAAGAGTCTCTGAAACTCTGAATCATGTTCCTGAAATCATTCCGAGATCATTTTACACCATTGATAAGATATATATATATTCCTACTGGAAATAGCCATGGTCATGAAGGAATATTATGACCGTAAACTTGTTTGCGTGGTCAGCAATGATATGGAGTTAGACACTATGATTGACGGATTTTTAAAATACAATCAAATTACCAAGAACACAAACAAATGCTCCACAGATCGTGATTCCGTTACCATCCACTTGAAGAATATTCATATAGCCTGCCAATCTTCGTATAGCTTGCCTACACATGGAACCTGCCATCAACGCCTTGGAAAAGAAATCTCGATTTTTCATATTTCATACATTCATTGTCATAATTCCAACATTTGCATCCCACAAAATCCGTAATCTTCTATTTTATGGTCATTACAGCAATTCTTAGTGGTCACCGGCTATTAAAACTGTTTATTGTTAAGATCAGACTGGTAGATCGTAAGGGGATATTTTGCAATGATCCCGAATTGCAGTGTCTGCAAATTGTTACGTTATAGCACATCTGCTGTTGCTGCTCATGCAACAATGTGTATCAATCACGTAGCAACTCTTTCCTTTTTAATTGATTTCCACCGCTAATCCGATTTTCCGTTCGAATAGTTACATACAGAAGAACATCAAAACATATTGAAATAATACATTTTTTAAAATTTCAATATTTATTTTATTATTTAGCTGTTGTGATAACAATTTATTTATATTTATATTTTATAAATCTTTAAAATCATAAAATAGTTAAACTAATTATAGTAATGTATAATTATTGGAAAAATTAGAATGACCTATTAGACTAAGTGTAACCTATTAAGTTAAAGAACATATTTTAAACTGAAAAATTAATTTTTTTTAAAAAATTATAATTATTTAAATTTGCGATTAACAGTCAAATATTCTAGAGTAACCAAATTAAAGCTCATTAATTTTAAAATCTAAAGAAACTTTTAGTAAATGTTGTAAATTCTGGAGCTGCATTTCATTTGTTATAGTTCTTAAGAATCACATTGAATAAAATATCCTTAAAATTCAAAAAGCACTCCATAATTCATAACACTCAAGTAATCAGAGCAGAGATTCTTTTTGAATCACTTTATGAAACGTATTTCTGTGATACTGATAATTCATCAGAAATCATTTGAGACTCTAAGTCATTAGAATTCTCAATTATTTTCGACATTTGCTTGTTTTTGGGTAATAATGATAAAAAATTAATTGAATTTAAAACTGTTTCAACTTAATAGCATTAGATAATTAATTGCAAATGGTAGTTTTTGTAGTAACTACATTAGTAACATAAATACGAAAGTTTTTATTCCGTATTCATTCTTTCTTAACGGAAGTGAGACTATGAGACTTACTAAATCTGAAGAACAGGAATAAAGAGCCTTTCAGACTTTTTTAACATCAGAAATGTTATTTAAATAAACCAGTCAGATGAAATTTCGGATACTGAATTGTATAATAAAACATCAACCAAACCTACTTCAACCACACAAACCCATACACACACGAAACGATGATGTACATGGTATGGATGTATACTTTGAAGAAAGTCAAAAAAGGATAGCAAAAGAACCACCGTCAGCACCAGATGGAGAGAGGAAAATAGAAATATCAAGGGCCACATGGAGTCATGGTAGTAATTATTTTTTTAAAAAAATTGTAATAATTATATTTAGCAAGAGTTTCAAAATAATTCATAACCATTTCCCAGATATAATGGATGGTTTAAATATTAAAAATTGTTGTTTCATGACAGAAATATGATTACAAGTGTCACTTCAACAGCTAATCCACTGAGTTTGAAAAAAAGAATTAAGAAATGTTCTAACAATCTTGAATACCTTGGCCTATGTGAACCACTGATTATATTTCCTTTCATTTTTTTATTTCACTTTATATTGATAATTTATTTAAGATACAGTCAATAAATAAAGAGTATGCGGGTATTTAACAGAATCTATTTAATTAAGCTTAACAGTATTATTCGAAAATTATTAAGCATTTATCCCATAGGTTCATTAGTAACATAATTCTATGTTCGTAAAATTCCTTTGGCTATGATTGAACTAAATGAATATTCTCCTTT
The DNA here is from genome assembly GCA_019974015.1 of Nephila pilipes. Lineage (NCBI taxonomy): Eukaryota > Metazoa > Arthropoda > Arachnida > Araneae > Nephilidae > Nephila > Nephila pilipes. The sequence goes on along the minus strand of BMAW01064726.1, from coordinate 346,015 downwards.
TGACCTCAACAACAAATTGAAACCATTGTTTCTTCAAGGCTTTTTAAAATTCTCCAAAATAATGGAAGTCGCATTAGAACAATAATAAACGTGACTTCCCAATTTATTAGCGAAACATCCCATTTGGGCTTCAGAAAAAGTATTATGAACCCTCTTTTATTAGTGAATTAATAAAATATTTTAGGATATCCTCTTCTTTTCCCTAGCTATAAAGTGTGTTCTGCTCTATTTCACGTTCTCTTCCTCTGATGATACTTGCGGTGTGAGCCACATATTCTTGCATCTCTTATATAGCCATGGTTTGACCTCAAAAATGGATAAAATGATCCAGTATCGTTCAATAAGTTAAACATTCTTTACTTAAAACAACTGTTTTATTTTACTGAATATCAACATGAATATATATGCAGATTGTTTCGAGACTTATGAGCAAAAATTTAAGATATGATAGAAAACATCTAAACAAGCAATTTACACCATACAAAGCATAGGCGGAGAGCAAGCGGTGAACCGCTAACGGTGCTGTAATGGATTTCACATCCAATATGTATATATATATATATATATATATATATATATATAATTGCTTGACTGTTGAACAAGAAAACATTAGCAATTGTCTTGAAAATGAAATTTAATTAAAAAAAATCAATCAAATGCTTTTTTTTTCGAAATAAATTTATGCCTTTATGATGTGAAATACGCAAGATTTATTTTTCTGTTCTTGGAATTATCTTAGAAGTCCTTTAAAACTTTTTGACAATAGAGTCACAAAGAATACTGCATTCTTTAGAATCGATGTTTCTCGTTCCTTATATTTGGTCCTGTTGAAAAATCCTTTCTCTACTTCAAAACAGTTTCTTATGCGCTAGAAACTCATCAATCGGCTTTCACTAGTCGTGTTATTTTTCAATTTTCTTTGTTTGCTTTCAGGTCCTGTTTTAGAAATTCTTTTTACCAAACAAACGAATGATTTTTCCCCAAGTCAATTTTTCTTTCAATCTTAAGTAAATTGTTTACAGAGAAAATTTATTTCTCGTAGCCATCTCCGCAATCCCTACCTTGGCACCTAACAAAAAAAGTCTATTTTGAGAGAATACATGTATATAGAAAATTTATCATGCAATAACTATAAATAAATATGATGTCGTACATTTAATTATGCTATTAAATCGATCTTCAATATTTTAGAAAACCTCTATTTAATAAATTTTTATGACAAACTCAATTCATATCCCTGATTTCGAATTCATCTAATAAAAAATAATATATATATATATATTGAGCAATGGGTATTAACCATGTTGAAAACTCGAAGTACATTAATAAAAATAATTAACGTACAAGAGAAATTTCATTCCTGATTATATAATCAAATGCATAATTAAAACAAACCAGGCAAAATTTTATTTAGGACTAAATTTATAGAGGTTAAAGTTTTCAACTTCAGTTTCTATTCATAACTCGAATCCCTATTAAATATAATTAATATAATTAAAATTTCAATGTTGGCCAGAAATATTGACCACCACTTTAACATTTATACTACCTTTCGCTTCCATACTGTCAAATAAATTTGATCCTTTATATATACTACTAATAACATTTATAAAAATTTTAACCAATATGTATGTAGTTTATAAAATAGGATATATACTCACAATACTTCATATAGCAAACTATTTGAATATTTTTTTGTAAACTTAAAAACTTTTAAGTTCTTTTAAATATGCTTCTTATCCTACAATAATTGACATACACATATGAAATTTGATTTGCGTACTCATCAAATTATGTACAACAAAATATTACAGGAAGTTTTGGATAATATGACTTAATGTCGAAATTTTTTTATGACTGTTTAGTAAATATTCCTTAAAAATGTGGAAATTTTAAATTCAATTTTCTTTTAAAAATTAAAAATCGCTTTGATTCAAAAATGCATACTAAATTTTGTTATACATATTAATAAGCTATAGTAAGAAAAATATCGAAAATACACAATAGAAAGAAAGACTTAGAATTTTGAAAGAATAAGAAACAATGACTTTTTTAGTTCTGATATAAATCAGCTTAAAGATTATTATTCTATGAAAAAATATATAATTGCAATAAAATTATTCTAAAAATTACGGTGTACGTACAGAATGTACTAAATAAAATTTTTATAATATTTTATTTGCCAAAATTATTTATTTATTTACTTCAAATTTAAAAGGTTCAGCACTTAAATTTTTTAGAAACGGCCGGAAATATCATATAAATCTAATTTGCAAAGATTTTAGAATAAATTAAATTTACGAAATATCATTTAGTTTATATTTAAAAATTAGTGTTTAGTTCATAGTTGTTAAGAAAGTCATTACTAAATGTGATCCCTTCTCATTTAAAGTTGAAAATTTTTATTTTCGAAGAGAGGCTAGCTTTGCTTTCCAAAGCGCTATATATGAAAAGCAACATTATTTTATCAATTTCTTCCTTTTTAAAGTCTATAGTCTCATGTACAAGCAAATGTTATTTTTTTTTTATTTCTGCACCAATATCTAAGTTAGCTGCCGTCAGCACTTTTTTCAATGCTTTGAAATTACAAGGCTTATACTCAGATATTGCTTCACAAAGAGCTATATTTACACGTCCCGATTTTGAAAAAGTCTCAGTGGAACACTTCAAATTTCACTATGTAACCTCTCGTTGCTATTCTGTGTGAGGGTCATACATCAGACACACAGTTCCAAAGGATTATCTAAAGTTAATATTTGAAAAAAATTTACAATTTTTGTCAAACGTTTCGGATTTATTGTTGTTCTAAGATATATAGTTTAGGTTTTAAATCTATTGCTAGGGCCTTTGAATAGAAACACCATGAATCTTTACATTATGATATTTTATGTGCATGGAGGTTTTATCTTTTGAACTGCTATGATAAAAGGTTGCGTATATTGATTTATTTCATACCTTCAACATTACTTTTATTTTTCAAAATAGCATTTTGGTAATAATTTGTGATTCTTACAGTAATTCCTTTTAGACTATTGTTGGATTTACCTCCTAAGGTAACATCTTTTGCTTGCTACTTTTTCACAAGATTGTGTAAGCTAGTACGTAAAATTTTGCTAATATGGTTACTACTTCCTACTTTTATGACTTCGAACACTGCTCCATACATGTTTTGGATGTTTAAGAACATATAAGTCGTAGCATCACCATCAGATAATAATGTTTCTGATCGTAACTACAGTTTAGCTTCTGCATTCATCTCCATCGCTTCTGTTGTCACAGTAAGGTTTATCTGACAGAAGTTTTTGTGCTCAGAATACCAAACGTCTTATTCAGTTAAAGACTCACCTAATTCATTTAATGAACTCACACAATTTGGACAATATTTGCTCATCAATTCTCAAACAAGTACATATCCAGCTAAAGTAGCATTGACACAGCTAAGTCCAATTTTCAATGTATGTCCTCGGGTCAACAATGTTCAATCAAATGAAACAGTAATATTTATAATATATGCATTTGTCATAATTTATTTCCGAATGTTGTTTTGTATATCTTTCAACAAATTTTGGAAGCAAGGTAATATATAGAATAAATCTAACCTTTAATTTCGTTGAAGAATTTCCTTGATATCAAAGGCACTTTAAGGAACTTGTAAATTTTTTTTTAATTCCTGCCCGAGCCCATTAATGCTAAGGAGTGATTGTACTACATGGACATTTACGTCAAATGAAGTTGTTGAATTCGAGTTTGATGATATTTTTGAAAATGTAAAGTATTCTCCTTTGTTCTTAGAACATGTTTCAAAAAGAACTTTCGATTAAATGGAAAATCCATATTTAAGTCCAAATTCAAATTTTAAAGTGGTCTGTGTACAACTGTTATTTGTTCGTATCACGCAAAACCTCTTCTTTATCGTTAATGATATAATTTCGTAAATTAACAACACCACTGTAATCCGCAATATTTCTTTATCCTATTACACTTTTTTCTTTGAATAGCAACTATTTCGTTTTGAAAATTTCTGCCACTATGGAAACCTGCAACAGCATTTGAATTTCAATCCGAAATAAGTCTATCATTAGTAGCTTTGTTTTCAAAGCACCAACGCTTTTTATATTAAATTTACTTGAGATGTTTCTTCTCTTCGAACCATGCATGGTAAATTTATAAATTACTGTATTACAATATGATTATATATAATAGCAAATAGAATTAAGATAAACAAATACACTTTTTTAAAGAAGGTTTATTATTTCTTCGAAACTAAATAATATTGAAAATATATAATTAAATATAAATGTAAACATAAATATGTAAGAAAAAGAATCAGAAAAACTCGCACGGAAAAAAATTGCTGACATTAATCTAAAATGAAAATGGAATGCAAACTCTTCTAAATATTTAATAACTTCTTGACACTGTTAGAATGAATCAAATAGCCAACAGACCAATCTTCAGTGTGCAAGAGAAGAATGACATCAGGAGTAGAATACCATTAAACATTAACGTTATCGTAACTTCAAATAATTTTAATGAATGAGTCTGACATTTTGTAGGATAATGGAAAATTACATGAAAATAATTTAAGCTAACAAGAACCTGATTTTCTAAAAAAAACTTTTGTTCGTTCTTATACATAAAATAATATGTACTGTTTCAGCTTAAAATTGGGGATAAATGAGATCTTAATTCTATTTAGTTTATTAAGGAGTTTAATAGCCTACAAGGATGTTTATTATACTTTTAACCTTCCCTTTGATTTTGATGATAAAATTAAATCTCCAAGCAGTTATTCATAATTTGACTGCGATATTAAAAGAAATAATTAAGCATTAGTCGATATCCTTTTAAATCCCAGCACAGGAGTACAATTAAGTAATTAAGGAGAATATAATTCAGATGTAACAATTTCATTTCTTAGTTGTATTAAAACATTTATTCATTCAGTAGCCACAGTTCATTCAGTTCCTTTTCATAAAGTCATGGGTTCCAATTTTCATTACGCAAAAGACCCACCAAGTAACGGGATTGAAGCACCTTAAATCTGGTAGACTCTAAGTCGTCCTTATGGCGTGGTGCGGAAGTTTCTGTAAAGAGATGTCAGTTCAAGAATGATCCTCGTCAATTGACTGAATTTAATCGTGTTTCTACCCTGTGTACCAATAATAAAAAAATATATTCATTCATTCAGTTTACAATTAATGCATTTTCAAAATTACTTACCATCAAAGAAATAATCTCATTTTTAATGAAATATATGAATATAAAATATTTTATTTTTTTAATTATCATTTTCGTAGTTAAGTAATAATACAAAAAACTGGAGTCAAAGAGATTAATGAATATTATTCGATAAGTAAGAAAAAAGTAATATAACATAATTAAACATAAAATATGTTCAAATGTAAATGAGTAATAAACAAATATTATATGTTCAATCAAATGAGAGATGGCCAAGATAATTATATAGTAACATGTAACGTAACTAAAATATATAATATACACTACCATTAATAAACGCACACATACGCACATTAATATTATTTATTTCCCTATAATATTGCTCCATTAATATGACAAATCTTTGTTCTATACTTTTGAACAAGGGCATGAACTTTTGATTCATGCATATTGGCAGGGGAGACGGCAAGGTGAATAATTTCGTTCCAGTACATTACTAAAACATAGCATTCCGAGATACCTTTATCATAGTCATCTGAAATCGATAAAATTCACGAAAAGTGGATTCTCCAGCCCCAAATTAAACAACAATTTACATTCGTCACCGGTCCTTTATAAGTGATGTATAGACGGGGCATCCGCAAAGTGTCCATTGGAAGGCTCTTCATGAGTAATGATTCTGCACAGTTCAGCCTGAATAAAATGATAGAATTCTTCCCGACTTTCCTATTTCCATCGGGATGTCCTAACCCTTGATGGAGATGTATAGCCCAGGTGAGGCATAAATCAAGCCCGGAAGATGCATTTAGAAATGATCTATGGTCTTATAGATACGTTTATCAGTGAATTATTGTTGGAAACCTTTGCCTTTGCATAGACAGCAGGACAGGAAGAGAAAGCCTTTACACCCTTGGATAGCCACGTGGTGAAATGCGATGAAATGAATAATTGCATTCGGTGAGTGTGTGAAGCAGATATTGATGAGTTCCTGCAAGTGGAGAACTCGATGTCTAATTTTTTTAAAGAGTGGGTACTTTAGACTGAATGCTTTCACGTTAATTAGATTCCCTTTTTCATTAGTGTGGGATTTTATAACTCTTAAAAAATTATTTAAAGCTCGTTTTAAGGGTAAATATCTAAAATGTTTTTAGTAAATTTCAGTGGATGGAAAAATTTTAAGAGTTGATATTTTGTTACAGTAAAACATTATTCGTTTTATTATAGAAAAATTATATTTTATTATAATATATTAATAATATATTTTGATCTAAATAACACGCAGATTTTTAATTTGTGAAATTTTTAAGCACTTTCACTCATAAATAAAGGTGTCAAGAGATATTCATAGATCATACTTCAAAATTTTATATTTTAAATAACTAGATGAGAGTAAGTATAAAACATTTCTTTATTTTTAATATCTGTTCTGAATCTGAGAAATATAAAACATAAGAAAACTTTTAGTGGAAAATATTAAGATAAGTTCGTTGTATTTCGTTTTAATTTATTTAAAAACAAAATATTACGTTGAAGGATGAATAAATTTTATTGTTTCTTTTTAGTTACAAGGAAAATTAAAGATCCATTAAAAATTACTTAATACTCCAACTATTAAAAAGACTTCTAACTAATGTTTTTATTTTGTTTTGTTCTTGTAATATAGGTGAGTGTATATATATATATATATATATATATATATATATATATATATATATATATATATAT